>JAANYP010003262.1:0-397490 GCA_020465985.1 Centrapalus pauciflorus | reverse complement strand
TGTTAACAGCTTCAGCCCAAAATGATGAAGGTAAACCTGATGCACACAGCATGGTTCTGGCAGCTTCAATGAGAGTTCGGTTTCTCCTTTCAGCAACTCCATTTTGTTGAGGAGTTCTTACAGCTGAAAAGTTTTGAGTGATTCCTTTCTCTTCACAGAATTCTTCAAGAGTACTGTTTCTGAACTCAGTACCATGATCACTTCTAAGCTGCTTTACTCGGGCAGAGTTCAGCATTTCCATCTTTTTGACAAATCCAATAATTTCTCTAGCAGCCTCTCCTTTGCTCTTTAGAAAAATCACCCATGTGTACCTGGAGAACTCATCAACCATTACTAGAGTGTATCTTCTTCCTCCTGGACTTAGGACATTAACAGGTCCAAACAAGTCCATGTGGATTAAGAAGAGTGAAGTATCAATAGAGAAATTATGTTTGGATTTAAAAGATGTTTTTCTCTGCTTACCTTTCTCACAAGCTGTGCATAATCTATCCTTAGCAAAAGTCATAGAAGGCAAACCTGTCACCAACTCTTTCTTACAGAGTTTGTTGATGTTCTTGAAGTTCAGATGTGACAGTCTTCTGTGCCATAGCCAGTTCAGATCAGCATTTGTTCTTGTGAGAAAACAGGTTTCAGTTGTGGGGTCAGCAGAATGCATATCCACAACATATACACCTTTCTTTCGTTGAGCACATAGCACAACTTTGCCTTGGGAATTCAATATGTAACCCAGGTGCTCATCAAAGTTAACCTTGTAGCCAGCATCACACAGTTGGCTTATGCTAACAAGGTTATGTTTTAGCCCAACCACATAGGCTACTCTTTTGAACACTGCAGCACCAGCTTTTAGAGTTCCATATCCCTCAGTGGATCCATGTACATTGTCACCAAAGGTGACTTTTGGCCCTTTTTCAGACCTGAGTTCATCAGCAATTCTTTTACCAACCTGTCATATGCCCTGAGCAGCACTGTCCAGTAACCAAACCTGGGAAGTTTTTTTCCTGCAGAGTGATAAGAGATTATTAGTCCATTTTAGGGGAAATTCAATCACAAGAGAAGGAAGTTTCCCTGCTCATCACATTTGTTTGATGGACTTGAAATATCCCACAGACTAATATTCCCTATTTGAATGGGTATCAGCTTGAAATACACTTTCATGACTGTGACATTTCCAACACTGCTTGTAACAGCTGTGGTGGAAACAGCAGAGTCCCACAGGCTCAGTCCCAATTCAGGACAATTTGGCCAGATGTGTCTTCTTCCCGACATTTGTACATTTTCTCTTTTTAGGGTTTTTTCAAAGAAGATCTTTCAGAACACATTCTGAAGTTTATTTTTTGTTGATTCTTTTTCAGAGTTTTAGCAGTTTTATTTTACTTTTGTTGAATCAACAGCTTGAGTGGTAGTTTCAATAGCACAGCTTGGCTGCATCTTCTTTCCCTCTTTTAGGAGGACAGATGTCAAAGACCAGGAAGCTTGATTGGCTTTTTGAGCTTCCACAGGCTTTGGGAAACTTATTCCCAATTATCTCAGTTTGAGCAATGGCTTTCCCTTTGCCCCTACTGGAATTGTGCATTTATGCTGCCTATCAGCATATTCACTGTGTCTAGTTTTGAAAAGCCTTATTCTTATTGGAACCAGTTTTACACTATGAATTTTGAAAACTTATTTGAAATCACAGCAGTTTTGTTTTCAACATGAGAACTTACCTGTTGAAAACAGGCTGCTTACTTTTTTGGAAACTTTGTTTCTCAAAGTGTTTTAGCAATCAAAAGGATTAAATCGCCTTTTACCCATCACGCTTTGGAACTCAGAACCTGTTTTGGTCACAGGTTTAGTATCCACCATTTAGTTTGAACATGGTTTCCTTTCTTTTGCTTGTGTGAACCAGCAGAGCACTTAGCAGGCTGACTTGATGGAGAACAAATTCCAATATCAGCTTTAGAGCTAAATTCACACAAGCTGTCAGTGTTTTGAGGCCTGACAAACCTATTTGTTGAGATTAGTTTACCATTCACATTTTGAATGAATGTGTTTGGAAGTTCACCAATAGTGGATAAATCTTCTTTCAGATTATTGATCTTAACAATGGAAGCTGCTGTGTCAAGATCCCCTCCAAGATAGGCTTGGATTTGTGCAGGAATCTATTGACTTATACAATGGCTGACTTTTTGTGCAGATTGGCACCAAGAGTCAACTATCTTTTGAAGCTTAGCATGCTTTATATCTGTTTCTCTCTTTTCTTCCAGTAAAATAGAGTTGATGTGTTTTAATTCATCAAGCTCAGTTTCCAACTTATGGAAACTGTCCAGTTTACTAGATTTAGTTTTAAGATCAGTTTTAAGCTTAGAGATTTTAGATAGTAAAGCATCATGCTTCTCAACAGCAGCTTTTAGATCAACAAGCATATATTCAAACATTTTAACTTTTTCTTCAGAACTGTAAGCCATAAAATTTTGTACCTTAGACATCATAGTAGGATTCCAGTTCTCTAAGCTGCTGAAAGCTTCAGCTTCAGCCATATCCTGTTTGAAACTGCTTGTTGATGGGACATCAGTGTTGGCCATTAGACATTGATTGTCTTCTTCATCAGATGATGAATCAGATTCCTCCCAATCACAAGTCTCTGCCATAAGTCCCTTTTGGCGGTTGGAACCCACTGAGTTTTCCAACTTCCTCAGCTTAGCCATGGCCATAAGGTCCTTAACGCTATAACCATCATCCTTGTTTGTCTTGTATGGTTTGGATGACTGACCAACAGCTTTTGACACACAGTCAGCAGCTATATGACCAGTTTTGCCACATTTGAAACACTCAGCCTTGGATTTATCAAATGCCTTCTTTTTGCCAGCACCTGAACTTCCTTGCAGCATGTTTCTTCCAAACCTTTTCTTGTTGAACCTTTTGACAAGCATAGCTATCATTTGCTCATCATCTTGTTCAGCAAGATCTGCAGTATCTTCTTCATCTGACATCTCCTCCTTGTCATCATCCTGTTGATCAGGTTGAGTGAACACATCACTCACCTGATTTACAGGCTGTCTCACATTAGCCACAAAGGCTGCACCTCTTTTGGACATTTCCAAGGCATTTCTCTTTTGTTGCCTTGACTGTTCATCATTCAGTAAGGATCCATACAGATTGACCAGATCCATACTTCTGATAGTACCTGAGTTCCTTAGAATTGTTGAGAAGTAGTTCCACTCTTCAGGAAGAATGTCCAGAAATTTATTTACCAGGGTAAGACTATCCTTAGTGATCCCAACAGCCTTGAGATCATTCACTAGGGCAGTAATGTGTAGGTTTCAGTGAGAGTCTCCTTTGGTTTAGCAAAGAAGAGTTCATACTGTCTAACAAGATTGTTGATCCTGTTGTCCAGTGTGATTGTGGGTCCATCATAGACTGTACACAAAGTATCCCACATCTCTTTTGCTGTCTTCATTTTCTCAACCTGTTTGAACACATCATCAGGAAGAGAAATGACCAGGTTGTTCCTGGCCTTTGCATCCAGAGCCACCAGTCTCTTGTCTTCATCAGACCATTGAGCTTTAGCTTTCTCAAAGAACCTGATTTCAGGAGCAGCTCCTTCAACCGCTGGAGTTATTGTAGTAACAGAGGTTGGCACATAGGGACCCTCCATCACTATCTCTGGTAGTTACACATCCAGATTCTCTAAATAGAGCATCATTCTGCACTTCCAACCAGAGAAGTTTTGATGATTAAATTTTGGAGGTTTGCCCATAGAGCCATTGTCATAGTAAGAAGAATTTGCAGCACTGTTGTCCATGGAAACTTGGGAGAATGAGAGATCTAGAATGACACACACTCTAAACTGCTCTGATACCAGTTGTAGGTCCTGAGAGGTTCCCAAAGTATATAGCTTTAAGCTGTAGAGGGGGGGTGAATACAGCTATTTAAAAACTACACATTATTTTCTCAATGTTTGTCTGTATTATCAACAATTTGTTAATTACAAAGAAGCTTGAATGCGGAATAGTTCAAGCTGAGATGACAGATACAACAGTATGTTTACTAGTCTAAGACAAACTCAAACTAGAATACAATGAATACACTCACTAAGAAGCACTCACTGTGTTTACAAGACTTAAGGGAACAGCTTATGTAAAACAGCTTAGACGCACAGATACTGATTTTCACAGAAGGCTTGCATGCATGAAAATCACACTTGCACGTTCACTCTTGGTTTCAGCACTTAGCTTTTTTTTCACACTTCTTTCTGTCCTTAGAAGCTTCCTTTTATACTCACTCAGAGGATCTAAGAGAAACATCTTCATTGGACGAAATGAAAAAGGAGAAGTCTTGTTGAAAAGACAACATAACCTTTTCTGCACTTTTCTGAAAAGCAGACTTGACTTCATATGTGCAGAACTTTTGTCTTTTTACTTTGTCTACTGTTGCATTGCCTTTAACTAATTTAGGAATGTCAACTTTGCGTCTTTCTTCCTTGTAAAGGCCTATTTTGATATAAGAAAAAGGTCTGTCACCCTTTTTCAAATAACCTTTTGTCTTCACGTTACAGAACAGCTTGGGCAGACTGAGCAGTTCTGTTTTCCACTTTGTCTTTGACTTTGTAAACTGATCTAGCAGTCAAAAACAATACATGATGACTTGGAAACGTATTCCATAAAGTGTTTAGCCTGTTCACAAAGAACAGGTTCTGTTCACAAAGAACAGAACACTTTAAAAGTGCCCAAGCTGCTCACCAGTGTAGAGCAGTGTAGACAGTTTATGTCCAGCCTGTTCAGCAGACAGAGCAGCTTGGACAAACTGTCTTAGTTGCAACACATGCGACACATAGAACAGCTTTAGACTAATATTGCAAATCATCTTTAGGCTTTAATAAGGCATATAACAGGCCTTAAATATAACCTTCAAATGCATCAATAGGTTTGTTTATAAATCTCCCCCTCAGATGTAGAACAGGTTTGACTGAGGCCTTTTTGCGCCTAACAATGTCAAATTCTTGAATGTGCTCAATCCGGAATGGGATAAATACACTACGATAATCCAAAAGACTAAAGAGATAGATGACATGGATTTTCATATGATGTTTGAAAATCTAAAAAACTATCAAGAAGTTGTTTTAAGAAAGGTATTCGGCAAAAAGCAAGCTGAGAAAAGAACGATTGATCCACCGCCTCTCCTGGAATATAAAAAGTATAAATACAAACTGAAAAAGGAGAAGCGCATTCGTAACACAGGATGCACTAACAGACTCCCCCTAACGATAGCTTCTAACTAGATATACATTTTATCTAAGTACTAGGTCTATTCAAAACACTACCAGCATATAAACCCTTTTCTATACAAACGTTGACTACCTTTTGATACTTCCTGCCTTCCGATCTCTAACCTTCGTGGAAGTAGATAGGTTGTTCACGAAGTTTTTGCAGGTCATTCTGAGATAGGTTTACAGGATGTAAATTGTCATTTACTTTCAAAATCACTTTGTCCTCATGGTCCTCCATTACTGCCTCAGCTGTTTCGTTGTCGACAAACCACCACTTCATATTTGCAAGAACGTCATGTGGCATAGTCTTCAACGGAACCCTCTTTAAGCATCGTACTGATTCGTAAACCATCTAGCCCATGGTTTCACAGTATGAAGATCTATTCTTCTCTCGTCTTCTACGCTCTTTCCCGATCTAGGCTTCAGTCTTTCAAACAGATCTACCCTCCTTTGTAATAATTTTAGCAACAATTTCAGCATAAGGGTCATCTCCTAGGTTGATTAGATTCATCCACGCCAGCTCATTCACCTTGCATTTAGGCAGCGTGTTAAAGACTTTTAAAGTTCTTCTCAAATACTGTAACCCATCTTGTCTCTTTAGGGCAAAAAGCTGTAGCTCTCTGTCGAAAAACCAGCTAAGAATGCCTCCAGACAATTTTTCCTGGACTAGGCAATCTTATCTTCTTCTTCACAGCTAACTCAATCTTTTTCTATTTCTTTCTAAACCACAACTTTCTTTTTTCTTCATTTGTGAGTTCCATTTCAGGCTCCTCACTTTCTGATTCAACATTAAGAGCATCCTTAAATGCATCGATGTCTATCAAATTCTGTTCAGCTTTAATGTATGTATCTATGAAAGGGCTTTGTTGGATAATTATTTCATTTGCCTCATCTTCTTCGTCAACCAACACCTCGTCATCAAATTTCCAATCTGCAACGTCTTTTGGGATGAACTTTCCTTTTTCAAGGTCTTCAATCTCATTCTTAAAATCAAACATTACCTCTTCATCTTCAACATCGGCCAAGGCTCCGATTATCTCCTGATCAACTAACTCTCTTGCTTCTGGAGCCATGCCTTTTTCTCGAGATTCACCTCCTCCTATGCTCGAAGAACTAGGCTCCCCCTGAACAATTGCTTGCTGAGGAGTCTTTTGAGAAAGATCTGCTAGCTCACTATCTTTCTGTGCATCTCGATCATCGCCTTCTTCATCGTCTCTCCTGACCCTACTAAACTCATCATCTTTGCAGCTACTCTCCCCCTGAGCTTGGATATCTTTCATTATCTGCTCAATGAGGGTTTGCACAGTCAGAATTTGGGCTTGTTAAGTCCTCAGCTCAGCTTGTTGATCTGCCATAGTTGTTTGTAACGCAACATTCTCTTGATCCAAATGCGCATTGTGCTGTTGCAACTCTTTTACAGCTGTTGAAAGCTGGTATATTAGGACTGTTTGGAAGTCCACTTTTCCATTTAACTCTGTAACCGCTAGTTTTCGGTGAATGGAGTATAGGTGGATGGAATGGAGGTGGATGTTGATGGAGCTATGGTTGATGCGGATGGAGCAACAGGTGACACAGATGGGGATGCAGAAGTGGATGGAGCTCCCTGCATTAATCGATGCCTCTTTGCTCTATGCCTAGGAACAAGACGAGCTTTTTCTACTTCTAAATCAAAATCTGAGTCTTCAGCCTCTTCATCATGAATTGTTGGTCTTGTCATTTTCCTTCTGTGGACAACTAATCTAGATCCATATCTTCCGATTGTGACAATCGGATCTTCAGCCTCTGTCCCTTCAGAACTAGATTCAGATGCAGACTCGGAGGCGGTCTCTACGTGACCCTCAGCCTCAGTCTGTTCCCTAGCAGCTTCTTCTTCAGCATGAACCTCTGTATCTACAAACTCGGAATCAGAGGGTTGATATTTGTAAGGTATTGAAATCGCGGATCTATCTAGACGCGACACCGTCCAACGAGTGCGGAATCCTCGTTAGCGGCTTGACGGTAAGATCACACGCACGAAACATGGAGACTACCACGGCGTTATACGAACGACTACAAACGTACCTACACGATGGTTCTCTCCGAAAACACTCTCTGAATACTAGGAAACTCGAGATCACCTTTGCTTAATCACACTTTGAAATTCTGCAAAAGCCTAATAATTATTCGAGTTAATCCTTAATTATACTGACCAATTCGAATTTGTCCACTTGACAAATTCGAATTTACCAGTATGTACAAATTTGAATTTGTATCAAATTCGAATTTCTACTTTCATACTTCTATTTGAACATATGATTTAACTTATGTTTGAATATATCTTTGAACTTTATATTTGAACTTCTTGTAATACGTTACACCAAGTTCAAACATACAAACAACAAATATCAAACACACAAAATCTCATATGTCAAACACTAGCCAATATTCAATATTACGTAATCTGACTTACACAAAATGCCAACTATACTTTGACTGCTATCGTCACACAAGGTGTACCAACAGACTCCCCCTTGACGATAGCTTCTAACTATTTACATTTTGATTAAGTACTATAACCATATAGACTGCTACCTGCATATAGTCCTGCATCTATACATACTTTAACTACCTTCTGGTACTTCCTGGCGTCAGACCTCCATCCTTGATGAAAGAAGATAGGTTGATCATGCAACTTCTTCAGGTCGTCCTTCGATAGATTTATAAGGTGTAATGGATCATACACTCGCAAAATAACTTTGTCTTCTGTATCTTCCATGACTGCTTCAGCCGTTTCATCATCGACATACCACCATTTCATGTTACTTAAAAACATTCTGTGTCATCGATTTCATAGGCACCCTTTTCAAACACTTGACGGGTTTGTAAACCATTCTGGCCCATGGCCTTCCCGTATGAGGATCTATCCTTGATTCATCCTCTACTCTTTTTCCCATCCTCGGCTTCAGTCTTTTGAACTTTCCAGATCGGCCCTCTTTTCTAATTATCTTAGCTATAACCTCAGCATACGGGTCCTCACCGATATTGATCAATTCTTTCCATGCTAACTCATTCACTTCTACCTTCGGTAATGTATTAAACACTTTAAGCGTACGCCTCAGGTACTGGAGTCCATCTCTCCTCTTTAGAATGAATAGCTGCAGTTCTCTGTCAAAGAACCAGCTGATAATTCCTCCTGAGAGATTTTCTGCCCCTGGAATTCTCATCTTCTTTTTCATCTTTGGCTCTGCTTTCTTTTCTTCCTTACGGAACCAAAGGTTTAACAGTTCAGCTCTGCTTGGCTCTTTTTCAGCTTCCTCCAGTTCTGAATCGTTCACAGAGGCAAATTTAATATCATCTATATCGATTACATTTTGATCGTTATGCACATATTGTTCTATGATAGGTTGTGAATGAATAATTACTTCATCTACGTTGTCATCTTCATTTTCCACAACCTCCTCATCAGATTTCCAATCAACTATATCTCCTGGCACAAATTCTCCTTCTTCCAGATCTTCCATCTCATCTGCAAAGTCAAAATCTAACACGTCTTCCTCAATATTCATCAGAGCTTCAATCATTTCGTTCATGTCGCTCTCCATGACCTTTGAGGAACCCGCCTATGCTCCTTCAGCTCCACTTTGACTTGGCTCCCCCTGAATTTCGGCATGTTGAGCAGCAGAAAAATCTACTGGCTCACTGTCTTTCGTCGCATTGGGATCATTACCTTCATCATCATCTCCCCTTCTCAGCTCCTCAGAATCCCTACAACTTGTCTCCCCCTGAGCCTTTAGATTTTCCATTAATTGCTCAATAAGGGACCTCATCGTGCGGATTTCTGCAGTCTGATCTGCAACAAACATTTTCAACTCAAGATTCTCTTATTCAATCTTTCCAACAAATGTCTTCAACTCTGCATTCTCTTTGTCAATATTTGCATTATGCGCCTGTATGTCTCCGATGGCTTTAGTGAGCTGAAATATTTGGACTTGTTGGAAATCGACCTTGCTTCTGAGCTCAGAAAATTGTTGATTGTCAATGAAGGTAGATGAGGTGGATGGAATGGATTGGATGGGTGTCGGAATGATTGGTGGTGGAATGGATGTTTGAAAAGGTGATGGTGGTGGTGGAATGGATGTTTGAGCTGATGGCTGAGCGGTTGGAATTTCTGGCTCTGAAGCAGAGGCCAATGAAGCTCCCTGCATAAAGCGATGCCTCTTGGCCCTCTGCCTGGGCACCAAAGGGGCTGTATCTTCAGCCTCGAAATCCGAGTCATCTGGATCTGATTCCCTGGATGCTCTTCTCTTTCTTGCTTCTTCATCAATCACCACTACCCTTGATCCATATGTGCCTATTCTAATAGACGGGTCTACTTCCTCAATCTCAATCTCTTCTGCTTCTTCTGATTCAGATTCAGATGTCGACTCAGCTTGACCTTCTTGCTCTGGCACATAATCCTCTATCTAGCGGAAGATATCATCTTCACCAGCTGGTGGTTCCAGAATATCTCCAACTAGTTCAGAAGTAATCTCCTCATTTGCAAGCGGCCCTTGTGCCCATATTTCTTCCAATGTTCCACCCGTGGATCAGTGACGGGGGCTACACTTGAAGGACCAGCTTCTTTTGGCTCTTGCACTCTGCTCGTTGAAGGCCTAGTAGCTTGAGTCTGTCGAACTGATGGTCTCTGCCTCCTTCTCTGTTGTTATTAAGGCCTAGGCTGTTACTGTTGTTGTTGCGGCTGCTGCGGTATATGAACTTCCCCGGCCCAGTTGGCACCTTCAGGGGCTTGAAAATCAGGGGTAACCACTGCACCAAAAAGTGGTGCCTCCACTGGTCTAGCCAAAACATCCCTGTGGGCTTGACAATCAGCAAAAAATTCTTTTGTCGATCACTGCTACGCTTTGTATCTCTGGTAATTGCGGCAGATTCGGCAAGAAATGTCAGATCAACATCATCACGAACCTCGGATACAACAAAAATCTTTCTCTTGCTGGAGCAGTTATCTGGTGAACAAACTGCACAAAGAACATTTCAGAGTAACTGAACCTCTGATAGTAAACCAGCGCGATCATTCCTGACTGAATCTTCGACACAATATAACCAAAACTCGCTTTTTTCGGAGCGAAGCACACCATGAAGACGTGTGCTAAATATCTCAACTGCCCGATTAAACTGCTTTTCATGTATGACGCTTTAGTCACATCGAGGCCATAGCCCTTTCTTATGAATGCTGCTTGGCGAACTTTCAGCGGGAAGTCAATTGGCCCATTTTCTTGCTCGGCAGAACCCAACTGCAAGACTCGGCGTAACATATATGCTGAAAACACGAGAGGTTGTCCAGCGATCCTGGTCCTTAATACTGTCGGAGTGACAGTACAATCGACCTGCAGATGGTCCCAAAATTCCCGAACATACGGCAGCACTATCTGGATGTTATACGAAAGGCCATAAGAAACCCATGAGGCGGCTAAAAAATCCACCATCTGCCGGAATGCCTGTGCTTCAGGCAGCTCACAGTATGGAGAAATGACCATATTGTGCTTTTGAACAAACACTCTATCCGCCATATCTCCACAATAAAGTATATAAAATATTAGAATGATCAATATAAACATAAACTTGTTTAAATTCAAATTTGTTTTATTTTGAGCTTATGTAAGTTTGGTTAAAAATTTGTCAAATATTTTGATTTTTAAATTCGAATGACATATTTGAAACAACCCTCATTTCAAGTTTATTGGTTTCTTCGAGTTTACATTCGAAATAACAATCATTCGGGTTTATTGGTTTCTTCGAGTTTAGTGACAAACTCGAAGCCATGATCAAACTCGAAGCCACGATCAAACTCGAAAGGTCGTTAAGGTAAAAAACAAAACTCCAAGATTTCAACCATTTTAGTCTTTGAAAATTACATCCATTAGTCCTAATAGGTTCTAATCGAAGATACTTGTCACTAATTTGATGTTTCACCGGTTCAAACTTTGTTATTTTGAATCACAAAGTTCACACCATTAAAACCTCAAAATCAGTTGATTTTGGCTCAAATTGAGTCTAAAACATCCTAAATCTTGTACAATGATGTTGATTATACCTAGATTTAGTACTATGCTCGAACACAAACGGACAAAATCTCGACAAATAGTGGAAAACTCGAAGTCGGCAAAGTCGAAGCACTAAACTCGAAATCTCTATGGATAAACTCGAAGAACTAAAGTCGAAGGTAGGTGAATAATGAATGTCACTGCTGACCTATTTATACTAACCAGCTCCGAGTTTGTGACCTATTTCGAATTTACTGTCAAATTCGAATATGCATTCGATTTTGGCTTTAAACTCGAAATTAACTTGAAAATTTTGAAAATTTTGAAAATCTTTGAATTAAATTCAACTTTTCCAACTTTTTCGTGTAACGGAATAAACTATGCAAAATCTTTTACCCTAAGCACAAGATTTTCACGCAATGTTTATTTTATTCAACTAAGAATGCACCCTCAGTAACTTTCACCTTTTTTCCTAAATAAAATTTAAAATTAAAATTTAAAAATAAAATGATGAAAAAATAAAATAAATGAATAAAGTAAAATTAAAATTTTGAACAGAATTTTAAACTTAGACTAATCTATCTTAAATTTAAATTATACAACCTATACTTAACATTTAATGGAATATTTTGACGAGTATAGTCAAAGAAAGGTTCAATCAGATAGCGTTGTCAAATACGCACTTTCAGTATTCAAACTTTTACACTTAGGAATTTTTTATTCCTTTGATTGTTTGCCGTGACATACATTTCTAGCCGATTGTTGGTATTATTTTCCTTTTAAACATGTTACACTTCGAAATATCCCTTGGCCTTTTTATTTATCATGAAATTTCTTTACGTGACTCATATTTAGACTTACTTTTATGATCAAGGCATACACACAATGATTATTAACTTTTTGGTATTGCAAACTTTCTTTAAAAGGCAAACAGGTATGTATTTACATACAACAAAGTGTCTTAGTTTGTCTTAAGGTTTATTTTTAAAGCTAGCAAGACAGCGGTGACAGGTCTGTACCGACGTACAACAAAGCGACTTATCTTGCTAACTCGAGTCAAACCAGTGGCAACAGGTCTGTACTTACGTACAACAGAGTTACTTGTTTTGACTCTTAACTCAGTATGATTTTTCTATTCTTTCCATTTCTTTAAGATGTATCTGATGTTGCTATACATCTCCAGAAAGTTTGCATACCTCATTTAGAATCAATGTTTGTATGTCTCTAACATAAAAATTAAGATCAATTGGTCATACATCTAAGTTAGTGACACGTCTGACCTTTTCTTGAATATTTTATTAGCCTTGAGACTCCCTATATGTATTATGCCTAGCAACATATCAAACTAGATAATGTATAACACTTAGAATTTTAGGTGTATTATGTGTGAAAGCTTATAAGAAGAGTAAGAAAATAAGAAGAGTATTATGCCTAGCAACATATCAAACTAGAAAATAAGAAGAATTTTAGGTGTATTATGGTTTTCTCTCTTATTTCTTTTGGTTTTCATAAGAAGAGTAAGAAAATAAAAAACCCTACTAACTTACTATAAAAGGAAAATATCCAAAGCTACTAAACTTACTATAAAAAGAAAGAAAATTTACTGCTATAAAAGAAAATAAACTCAACTAAGTTCAATTTACTATGGATTTTGCATTCCGTTTAGTTGAATTAAATACTCAAAATGTGACTTATCAAAAGCTTTGGTAAATAAATCTGCATTATTATCATCCGTTGCCACTTTTACCAGCTCTATTAAGTTCTTTTCAGCACAATCACGTATAAAATGGTGTCTTATGTCTATGTGCTTGGTTTTATTATGTTTAACTGGATTATTAGTTATTGCAATTGTTGACTGGTTATCTATCCTAATAGGAGTATGAGTACAAGTCAAACCGTAATCCCGCAATTGTTGTTGTATCCACAGAACCTGTGAACAGCAACTACCCACAGCAACATATTCGGCCTCGCACGTTGACACGGCTACCGAAGTCTGTTTCTTGCATTGCCAGGAAACGAGTCTCCCTCCTAGGAACTAACAACCTCCAGTTGTTGACTTGCGAGTCAAGCTACATCCTCCATAGTCTGAATCCGTGAACGCCTCCAATTCCAGATCGCCCTCTGCGTGATACCAAAGTCCCAGCTTCGGTTTCGACTTGACGTATCGTAGAATCCTCTTCACAGCTTTCATGTGCATCTCTTTCGGATTAGCTTGAAACCTTAGCACAAATACAAATAGCAAACATTATATCAGGTCTAGAAGCAGTTAAATACATAAGTGACCCAATCATGGCCCGATATAACGTCGGATCCACATCGGTATCACTTTCTGTACCCGGTCCGAGATTGTGATTCACTTGAATAGCCGTGCTGAAATGAGCTGTCAGCTTTGTTCCTTCCATCCCGAAACGCTCTAATATGTCGTAGACATACTTCATCTGATCAATAAACATGCCCTCATTCCTTTGTTCGACTTGCAAACCCAGAAAGAAGTTTAACTATCCCATTGCACTCATCTCAAATTTTGACTTCATCGCCTTCTCAAAATCTTTGCACATCTGCTCGTCTGATGATCGAAAGATGATATCATCGACGTACACTTGTACCAAGATGAAATGTTCCCCTTTTCGCTTCACGAACAGCGTACTATCTATTCTCCCTCGTTCAAACCCGTTGTCTAAAAGATGGTTGGATAGAGTCTCGTACCACGCCCTCGGTGCTTGATGTAATCCATACGAAGCCTTATCTAACCGATATACTCTGTCTGGATATTTCGGATCTGTAAACCCGGGCGGCTGTTCCACATACACCAGTTCCTTCACTTTTCCTTAGAGGAAAGCACTCTTAACATCTAGCTGATAGACTTTAAAACCCTTGAAGGAAGCAAAAGCCAGAAACAAACGAATTGCCTCCAACCTTGCCACTGGCGCGAACACTTCATTGTAATCGATTCCCTCCTCTTGGTTTAAACCCTTTACCACCAGTCTTTCTTTGTTGCGAGTGACTATACCCCGATCATCTCTTTTGCACTTAAAAACTCATTTGGTTCCTATTGCTATATCTCCTCGAGGTAACGGAACGAACTCCCACACTTCTAGTTTCCTAAACTGTGACAGTTCTTCCTGCATCGCTTCAACCCAAGAGTTGTCTTTTAGTGCCATTTGCACATTTTTCGGCTCTACTTGCGAGATAAAGCATGAATAGAGGCAAGTATGAAAGGCCTCGGAGTCATTTATCATCGACAACAATACTGTGTTGTTATTTAAACTACTCCTAGTCCTCACACCAGCATTAGGACTTCCTATGATACTTTCAATAGGATGATTCTTGTTGATCCTAGATGTCTCTATCTCGTCAACTCTCATATTATCTCCCAAATTTGATCCTATCTCTCCTAACTGGGGAACGACTTCAGACTCCACATTTTCTTCCACATGGACACTGTCTTCAGAGTTAGAATTTGTTGTCTAATCTTCGACTGTAGGCACTTCAGAATCATTCTGTTCCGGAGATCTATCTTCAGTTGATGTAGGCTCGAAGATCTATCAAGTTACTCTGGATTACCCATACCATTTAGTTGAACTAACAACTCAAAGCGTGGCTTATCAAAAGCTTTAGTGAATAAATCTGCATTATTATCTTTCGTTGCCACTTTTACAAGTTTTTTTAAATTCTTTTCAGCACAATCACATATGAATTGATGTCTTATGTCTATGTGCTTTGTTTTACTGTGTTTAACTTGATTATTAGTTACAGCAATTGTAGACTGATTATCTATCCTAATGGGAGTATGACTGTAAGTCAAACCATAAACCCGCAATTGTTGTTGTATCCACAAAAGCTGTGAACAACAACTACCAGCAGCTACATATTCGGCCTTGCACGTTGATACGGCCACCGAAGTTTGTTTCTTACATTGCCCGGATACGAGCCTCCCTCCAAAGAACTGACAACCTCCGGTTGTTGATTTCTGGTTCAAGCTGTATCCACCATAATCAGAATCCGTGTATGCCTCCAATTCCAGATCACTATCAGCATGATACCAAAGTCCCAGCTTCGGTTTCGACTTCAGGTATTGTAGAATCCGCTTTACGGCTTTCATATGCATTTCTGTCGGATTAACTTGGATCCTAGCACAAATACATACAATAAACATATTGTCAGGTCTAGAAGCAGTTAAATACATGAGTGAACCGATCATGGCCCGATATAGAGTCGGATCCACATCAGTATCACTTTCTGTACCCAGTCCGAGATTGTGATTCATTTGAATCCGAGTACTGAAGTGAGTAGTCAGCTTTGTTCCTTCCATCCCGAAGCGCTCCAGAATATCGTAGACATACTTCGTCTGATGGATAAACATGCCCTCCTTCCTCTGTTCAACTTGCAAACCCAGAAAGAAGTTCAGCTCTCGTTTTCGACAAACCACCACTTCATGTTTGCAAGAACGTCATGTGGCATAGTCTTCAACGGAACCATCTTTAAGCATCGTACTGATTTGTAAACTATCTTAGCCCATGGTTTCCCAGCATGAAGATCTATTCTTCTCTCGTCTTCTACGCTCTTTCCCGATCTAGGCTTTAGTCTTTCAAACCTTCCAGATCTACCCTCCCTTCTAATAATTTTAGCAACAATTTCAGCATAAGGGTCATCTCCTAGGTTGATTAGATACATCCATGCCATCTCTTTCACCTTGCATTTAGGCAGCGTGTTAAAGACTTTTAAACTTCTTCTCAGATACTGTAACCCATCTCGTCTCTTTAGGGCAAAAAGTTGTAGCTTTTGATCGAAAAACCAGCTAAGAATGCCTCCAGACAATTTTTCCTGGACTAGGCAATCTTATCTTCTTCTTCACAGCTAACTCAGTCTTTTTCTATTTCTTTCTGAACCACAACTTTCTTTTTTATTCAGTTGTGAGTTCCATTTCAGGCTCCTCATTTTCTGATTCAACATTAAGAGCATCCTTAAATGCATCGATGTCTATCAAATTCTGTCCAGCTGTAATGTATGTATCTATGAAAGGGTTTTGTTGGATAATTATTTCATTTGCCTCATCTTCTTCGTTAACCAAGACCTCGCCATCAAATTTCCAGTCTGCAACGTATTTTGGGATGAACTTTCCTTTTTCAAGGTCTTCAATCTCATCCTCAAAATCAAACATTACCTCTTCATCTTCAAGATCGGCCAAGGCTGCGATTATCTCCTGATCAACTAACTCTCTTGCTTCTGGAGTCATGCCTTTTTCTCGAGATTCACCTCCTCCTATGCTCGAAGAACTAGGCTCCCCCTGAACAATTGCTTGCTGAGCAATCTTTTGAGAAAGATATGCTAGCACACTATCTTTATGTGCATCTCGATCATCGCCTTCTTCATCGTCTCTCCTGACCCTTCTAAACTCATCATCTTTGCAGCAACTCTCCCCCTGAGCTTGGAGATCTTTCATTATCTGCTCAATGAGGGTTTGCACAGTCAGAATTTGGGCTTGTTAAGTCCTCAGCTCAGCTTGTTGATCTGCCACAGTTGTTTGTAACGCAGCATTCTCTTGATCCAAATGCGCATTGTGCTGTTGCAACTCTTTTACAGCTGTTGAAAGCTGGTATATTTGGACTGTTTGGAAGTCTGCTTTTCCATTTAACTCTGTATACCGCTGGTTTTCGGTGAATGGAGTCGAGGTGGATGGAATGGAGGCGGATGTTGATGGAGCTATGGTTGATGCGGATGGAGCAACAGGTGACATAGATGGGGAAGCAGAATTGGATGGAGCTCCCTGCATGAATCGATGCCTCTTTGCTCTTTGCCTAGGAACAAGACGAGCTTCTTCTACTTCTAAATCAAAATCTGAGTCTTCAGCCTCTTCATCATGAATTGCTGGTCTTGTCATTTTCCTTCTGTGGACAACTAATCTAGATGCATATCCTCCGATTGTGACAACCGTATCTTCAGCCTCTGTCCCTTCAGAACTAGATTCGGATGCAGACTCGGAGGCGGTCTCTACGTGACCCTCAGCCTCAGTATGTTCCCTAGCAGCTTCTTCTTCAGCATGAACCTCTGTATCTACAAACTCGGCATCAGAGTGTTGATATTCATCTATCTCTTTAAAAATATCATGCACATCAGCCGGAGGCTCCAAAATATCTTCAACTAATTTTGAAGCAATATCTTGCTCTGCAGCAGTTCCTTGCGCCCAAATCTCCTCAAACGTTTGCTCCCGTTGGTCATATTGTGGAGCCGAACTTGACGGCCCAACAGCTTCAGTGGATGGCCCAGCCGCTTTAGTGGCTGGTTGTGGGCGGGGAATGGTTCTAGCAACCAGGGTTCTTCTCGCTGGTGCTCTTCGCTGTAGCTGCTATTGTTGCTGCTGCTGTTGTTGTTGGGGTTGGGCTTCGGCAATCCAATCTTCTCCTTTCGGAGCAACAAAATCCGAATCTATTACTGCACCAAACATTGGTGCCACTTGGCGCCTGACCTGCTCAGCCCTTCTAGCATTATGGGTCTAGCAGTCAGCAAAGATGCGCATATCAATCAAAGCCACGTCACTTTGGTCGGGAAGTGGAGGCACATTCGGCTAAAAATGGCGGATAATCATCATGACAAATCTGGGATACATCAAGAATCGTTCCCTTGCCAGAGCGGTGATCTGGTGTACGAATTCTCCAAAAAACATCTCTGAAAAACTAAACTTCTTGTTATACACCAGGGCGGTCGAGGCAGACTGCAATTTCGACACCATCGTGTCAAAACCTGCTTTCTTCGGCACGAAGCACACCATTATCACATGAAAAAGATACCGCCATTGGCCAATTAATCCACTTTTGACATATGATGCCTTCGTTATGTCTTGCGCATAACCCATTCTAAAAAATGTTGCTTGCCTTATGGGTTACGGGAAATCTATTGGGTCTGCTTCTTGCTCTTCAGTGCCCAATTACAGAATCTGCCGCAACATATTTGAAGAAAAGGCAATAGGTTGTCCGCCTACTCTTGTACGAAGCACAGTAGGGGTAACCGAGCAGTCGACTTGAAGGTGCTCTCAAATTGGCTCACATACGTCAAAGTTATTTGCAAGTTATGCGTGAGGGCATACGTTACTCTGGAATACGTCAGGAATTCTATCATCTGACGATACGGTTGGGCTTCTGGAAACTGTAGATCCACAGCCATGACCATATTATGTTTATTACAAAACGCACGGTCTCCCATATCTCCACATAAAATTAGCAAACTAAAATTAGAAATTAAAATACAAAATGAAATTTGTCAAAATCGAATTTATATAACTTCGAACTTGATTAAGTTCGAACTCCAGCACATTCGAACAAAAGCAAATTCGAGATTATTAAAAAAGCATTTGAACTTAAATAAATTCGAGGCACCATTCGAACATGAATGACTTCGAACTTACTGATATTTCAACAAGTTCGAACCTGAAGAACAAATTCGAAGTCGGTCACTTTCAACTTAAAAACCATGATTTTAACTCCATTTGACTTAATCATTCGTATGCTCTAGTTCTATTAGGTTCTATTCGAAGTTATGTAGCATTTATTTGAAGTTTTATCTTTTAAAACTCGTGATTTAAATCACCTAGTTTCAAATAACATAAACATCAAATATGGTCGATTTTTGCCACAATAGTGTCCTAAACTACACTTACTTAGTATAATGATGACCACTATACCCAAGTATACGTGTATGTTCGAGAAATAGTGGAAAAACTTCAAGGAATAGGACTGAAATTCGAAATGCGGTATGTTCGAGAGTAAGTTCGAGATCGTCGTGCACAAGTTTGAGAATTCAAATTCGAGGGTAGGTGTCTTAAATGAAGCACTGTTGACCTATTTATATCAACCTCCTTCGAACTTAGCTTAAGTTCGAACTTCAAGAAAGTTCGAAGGTAAGTTCGAATTTGTCTGAATTTCGAACTTAAGTGAAAATTTTGAAAATCCTTGAATAAAGTTCAACTTTGTCAACTTTTTCGGGTAACGGAATTTTTCCAACATTGCAAATAAAACCATTCACACTAAGCAATAGATTTTCACGCAAAATTTTGTATCTCCAACTAAAAATGCATCCTAGTGACTTTGACCTTTATCCTACTTAAAGTAAAATAAATTAAAATAAAATAAGATATAATAAAAATTAAAACTACTCAAAAGTACTTTAAAAAATTACAACTTATACTAAAAGAATATTTTTTACGAGAAAGTGAAAGACGGTTCAATCAGATAGCGGTGTCAAACGAACTTTCAGTATTTCACTTTCACACTTAGGAATTTTTTATTCCTTAGGTAGTTTGTCGAGATATACATTTGAAGTCGATTGTCGGTATGTTTTTCCATTTAAACATTCAACACTCGGGAATTTCCTTGGCCTTTTTATTTATCAAGAAACTACCTTATGTGTCCCATACTTAGATATACTTCTATGATCAAGGCAGACACACAATGATTATAACATTTTGGTAATGCAAATTTTCATTAAAAGGCAAATGTCGGACACAGTTCTGTATTTACTTACAACAGAGTGTCTTAGTTTGTCTTAGACTTCCTTTTAAGTTAGCAAGACAGCGGTGATAGGTATGTACTCACGTACAACAAAGCAACATATCTTGCTAACTTAAGTCAAAACAGAGGTTACAGGTCTGTACTCACGTATAATAAAGCGACTTATTTTGACTCCCTCTTGTGTTTCAAAAAATTCTTCTTTTCTTTTGTTTAAGATGTATTTTGATGTTGCTATACATCCCCCAGAAAATTTGCATACCTCATTTACAATTATTGTCTGTATGTATCTAACATAGAAATTAAGACCATTTGGTCATACATCTAAGTTAGTTACACATATGACATTTTCTTGATTATTTTATTAGCTGTTAGGATTTCCTTTGTGTATTATGTCTACCAACACATTAAACAAGAAATTTCACATCACTTACAATTCATCGTGCATTATGTGTGAAAGCTTAACACTTAGAGTTTGTTTAGACTGTGCTAATTTTCATCACTTTGAACCTATGAATCTAAGACTTAACTCATTTTTTGATATTCTCTTTTTTTTTAAAAATTTTTAATGATTTTCTCCTTTTTTTTCTTTTTCATTTTTAAGACAAGCTAATAAACTAACTTACTATATAAGGAAGGAAAATCTACTAAACTACTAACTTACTATAAACCAAAAGAAAATCTACTAAGCTACTAACTTACTACAAACGGAAAGAAAATCTACTAAGGTCAAGTTACTCTGGATTACACATACCATTTAGTTGAACTAACAACTCAAAGCGTGACTTATCAAAAGCTTTAGTGAATAAATCTACATTATTATCTTCCGTTGCCACTTTTACAAGTTTTTTTAAATTCTTTTCAGCACAATCACGTATGAATTGATGTCTTATGTCTATGTGCTTTGTTTTACTGTGTTTAACTTGATTTTTAGTTATAGCAATTGTAGACTGATTATCTATCCTAATGGGAGTATGACAGTAAGTCAAACCGTAATCTCGCAATTGTTGTTGTATCCACAAAAGCTGTGAACACCAACTACCAGCAACTACATATTCGGCCTCGCACGTTGATACGGCTACCGAAGTTTGTTTCTTGCATTGCCCGGATACGAGCCTCCCTCCAAGGAACTGACAACCTCCAGTTGTTGATTTCCGGTTCAAGCTGTATCCACCATAATCAGAATCCGTGTATGCCTCCAATTCCAGATCACTATCAGCATGATACCAAAGTCCTAGCATTGGTTTCGACTTCAGGTATTGTAGAATCATCTTTACGGCTCTTATATGCATTTGTGTCGGATTAGCTTGGATCCTAGCACAAATACTTACAATAAACATATTGTCAGGTCTAGAAGCAGTTAAATACATGAGTGAACCGATCATGGCCCGATATAGAGTCGGATCCACATCAGTATCACTTTCTGTACCCAGTCCGAGATTGTGATTCATTTGAATCCTAGTACTGAAGTGAGTAGTCAGCTTTGTTCCTTCCATCCCGAAGCGCTCGAGAATATCGTAGACATACTTCGTCTGATGGATAAACATGCCCTCCTTCCTCTGTTCAACTTGCAAACGCAGAAAGAAGTTCAGCTCTCCCATAACACTCATCTCAAACTTTGACTTCATAACATTCTCAAAGTCTTTGCACATCGGTTCCTTTGACGACTCGAAAATGATGTCATCCACGTACACTTGTACCAAGATAAAGTCTTTTCCCTTTCTCTTCACGAACAATGTACTATCAATTCTCCCTCTTTCAAACCTGTTGTCCAAAAGATGAGTTGACCGCGTCTCATACCAAGCCCTTGGTGACTGGTGTAATCCATACAAAGCCTTATCAAGTCGATATACTCTGACGGGATATTTTGGATCAGTAAACCCAAGCGGTTGTTCGACGTACACCAGTTCCTTCACCTTGCCGTACAGGAATGCACTCTTTACATTCGGTTTATATACTTTAAATCCTTTGATGGACGCGAAGGCCAAAAACAGATGAATTGCCTCAAGCCTTGCCACTAGTGCCAACACTTTGTTGTAATCAATTCCCTCTTCTTGGTTGAATCCTTTCACCACAAGTCTAGCCTTGTTACGAGTAACTATACACCGATCATCTCTCTTGCACTTAAAAACCCAATTGGTTCCTATTGCAACTTCTCTTCGAGGTAGCGGTACTAACACCCACACTTCAAGTTTTCTGAACTGCGACAGTTCTTCTTGCATGGCTTCAACCCAAGAGTTATCTTTCAATGCCATTTGCACATTCTTCGGCTCTACGTGTGAGATAAACATGAATAAAGACAAGTGTGACAGGCCTCGGAGTCGTTGATCATGGATAACAACACCGTGTTATTATTCACACTACTCCTAGTTCTCACACCGGTATTAGGATTCCCTATGATACTCTCAATCGAATGACCCTTGTTTATCCTTGATATCTCAATCTCGTCGACCCGAAGATTATCTCCAAAGCTTGATCCTATTTCACCTAGCTGGGGTACGACTTCAGATGTTACATTCTCTTCCTCATGATCATTGTCCTCGGAGTTAGAAGTACTTGTCTGATTCTCGATTGTAAGTAACTCAGTTTCATTCTCTGTTAGAGACCTATCTTCTCTCGTTGTAGGCTCAGAAGTTGATGGAATGCCTGACTTTGGAAAACCTTGACAGTCACCATTCAGACTTAATGACGAGAAGTCATTCTCCACTGTACCTGCAGTTCCATTCACTGGTATGTTAAATGATTCAAACAATAAGTCATAATCAAATAACCATTCAGGAGCAGTTTGAGGTTTATGTGAATAACTTGTTACATCTATGATAAACACAATTTCTACCGTACCGTTTGTTTTGTTAAAAAAACACTTTTGTTTGGTGAGTTTGGGACATAACCTAGGAAGTATCCTTCGTCAACCTTTTCACCAAACTTAGGTTGATGTTTTGTTTTCAGTAAAGTACACGGTACCCAAAATGGTTCACTGCCTCTACCCAAAACGTGGCAGGAAGCTTTGAATCCGAGAGCATGGTCCTTGCTGCCTCAATCAAAGTCCTTTTCTTACGTTCTGCCACCCCATTTTGTAGTGGCTCATATTGTGCACTAAAATGATGCACTATGCCTTTGGATAAGCAATATACACCAATTACTGTGTTTTTTAATTCAGTTCCATTATCACTTTTGATATGTTTTACCGTTGTCCTGTAGGAATTTTCGACTTGGTCTAAGAACCCAATCAACTTTTCCGATGTTTCTTCCTTCGTACCTAAAAAGAAAACCCATGAAAAACGTGAGTAATCATCAGTGATAACTAAACAATACCAACTACCACTATACTCCTTTTGTTGATAGGACCGAAGAGATCCATATGCAGCAAATCAAAGGTGGAAGCTATCGACTTCTGAGTCTTTGACTTGTGTGACTTCTTGTGTTGTTTGCCTTTCTTCCACGGTACACACTTGTCGTCGAACTGAAAACTCTTTAGTGGGACACCTTGCACCAGACCATGTTTAGTGATGTAATTCATTTTCCTTAGGTGCAAGTGTGCCATGCGTCTGTGCCATAAAATGGACTCTGACTCTGAAGCTTTGGATAGAAGATAGATTGTTCCATTCGACGAATCTGGTATGTTCATGTCCATCGTGTACAAATCATTCTTCTTTAGAGCTCTCATCATTATCCACTCTTCAGGTACTTTAAATCACGGCTTCAGTGCTAACGCCTCAGTGTCAGTAAATAATACTGAGTTATTCTTATCACAGATTTGAGATACACTAATGAGATTATGATCAAGTTTATCAACATGGTAAACTTGATCAGGTGTGATAGTCCCACTAGTGAGCACTCCCGTTCCAGTGATATGTCCTCCCTTATTCCCAGGGAATGATACGAATCCCTTGTTCCCTCCCTTGAAGTCTGTGAGTAGACTCCTTTCCCCAGTCATGTGACGAGAGCAACCACTATCGACGAACCACTTGTTGTTTAGACCCGTAGTTAGCTCCTGCACATGAAAGAAAACAAGTTAGTTATCACGGGGGAACCCAAGCCATGACTGACTTGGTAATACCATTCTCATCCACATACGTGAACTCCTTCAAATACCCATCTCTCCTTTCAGGTGACTTGGGTTTTTGATTGTGAACCTGTTATGGTGCTGAGTGATTCAAGTTCACTCTTGGCCTTTGGGTAGGCATTTGTTGTTGAGCCCTTGAATATTTTCTATTATACGACATTTCAGATTGATATCCCTGGGCTCTACTTGGTGTCTGTTGTCTTTGAGGAGTGTGAGACCTAACTGGATAGTAAGTCCTTCTAGGTGTTGTACTCCTATAAGGTTGTTGAGGTCCTGACCTAGACTAATTAGGAACTCTATTCGGTGAATTAGTCCTAACCACTTCATTTGGTCTAACCGACACAGTAATTGTGTAACAACGAGCTTAGGTGTGGCATTCACAATCTTCTCAGTGTTTTGAGAACCACTTGTGTTAGCAACACTAGATATTGGCCTTTGTTGTTCAGGCTTTCCTACAGAAGGTGTAGATTTTACTTTCTTATACGGACAGCTAGAAGCAACATGGCCCTTTTCATGGCATCTAAGGCAAGACATCTTATCAATCAACTTCTTATAGGTGCCCTTTGATTTTTGTGTCTCACTAGTGTCATTTTCTTTCTTTTCAACTATCATGACTACTTCTTCTTGTTGATTATTAATTTCAGGTTTAGGTTCTCTTAGCTTTTGGTCACTAGAAGACTGCACAAACTTGACCTTCTTAATCTTAGAGTTAGTACTAGACACCTTAGATGTTTTCTCCTTATCAGATTCAGTTTCAGTTGTCACCTCTGACTCGACTGGCTCATCCTGAGGTTAAGGCACATAGTTATTGTTGAAGGGTGGAGGACTCTCTTGATAACATAATCCTACTGGTTTCTTAGATTGCCGTTGAGCATCTAAGATTTTCCCTAGATTTAGTGACGAGTTCCTAAACTTTTCCAGCTTACTATTTACCTCAGCAACTTTAACCCTTGATTCTGCTAGCTCAACCTCCTTAATGGTAAGTTGTTTGGTTAAAGCCTCAACATGCTCATACATAAGTTCTAATTTGACACATTGTTCACTTAATTTGTCTTTTAGAACTATAACGTCTTCAGCATCTGCTTTTAGCTTATTCCTTAGATCTTCCTTAATGTCTAAAAGACTAGCATTTGTCTGATTTTGATGATTCGATTAGTTATGTTGTGATGTGTTTCTAGAACTAAGTTCAACATATCATTTGAAGTAGCACATAAAACACATAAGTCATGAAACGTAGAAAAGTTCAGAATTACCCTTTTGTGATCCGATTCCACGTTAGCCATTTGTGCAGCAAACTCCAGAATGGTCTGATTATCTGACTTCTCCACCAACGAAGGACTTGTATCATTCTATTTATTGTCCTTTGTCACTTCCTCTGCTCTGTAATCCCCAGTCTCAGTCACTTCAGCCATGCAGGCTCTAGCGTTCGACTCCGGATGAGTACTCCAATCGTAAGTTCCATCGAGCTGTCTGTTAGATGAAACATTAGTTAATAGACCAGTGATGGCTGCTTGATTTCCCGAACTACTAGACTGATATCGTCCTTGAGTCTAATTCTGATAGTTCTCTACTTTGGGTCTTTGACACTCTCTTGCAAAGTGTCCCAATCCTTGAAATTCTAACACTTAACCTTGGATTTGTCAAACCCAACCTTGTTGTTCCGTACGTTCAGATTTCTCCCTGTTCTTTTCTTGAACCTTCTGACCCTCTGCGTCACCATTGCCAGTTGCCATTGAAGATCCATTTCCTCCAAGTCATCAGGATCAACCTGATCGTAGTTTCATTCCATAGCGCAGGATCATTTATCTTCCGTTGAACGCAATTGCCGTACGCGGCGACAAATGAAGCCAAAAGATTCAAATGATCTTCAGCTGATTTTGCGCTCATTGGAATCTTTGTGTATCCTTGTGACGTAGATGCTGAATAATTTGGCTTTTCTTCCGGTTTTGAGAACCCTAAGAATGCCCTACTACTAGATTCTTCTACTTCTATTGGAATTGATTCTTCTCCCAAGAAGAAAGCTGTGGCTCCCGACTTCGTATCACCAATAATCGATGGTTTGTACTTTCCAAAATACATTTCAGGATCTTGAACCTGCTCAACCTCCCATTCTTTTTTCTTCATTTTGAAGTTATAAGCCCTCAGCGTCCCAATTACACCTTCAAGAGTGAGAGTCTCGAACTTCTATTCATCATGCTTAATTAAGGCGGTGTACATTTCCCATTTTACCGGTAAAGCATCTAGAATCTTTTCGATCTTCTCAGTCTCTTGATAAACAACATTGTGATTGTCAAGCTCCGTTAACAAATGATAAAATCTCTTAATTGTCCCATCAAGTGTTTCGTTCTTCAGAGCCTTGAAAATCGAAAATTGCTGTTTCAGCATCTCAGTCCTACTCTTGCGAACCCTTGGATTTCGCTCACACCTTTTCTCTAGAGCATCCCATAGCTCTTTAGACTTCCTATGATTTCTCATGGTGTGTAGAATTTCTTGAGGTAACGTCGTTCGGATAATCGAGAAAGCTCGGTTCTCGGTGTCGTAAAGTTTCTTATCATCATCCTTCATATTCTGATATGTTAACATTCTTTGACGGCCCTCTAACTCTTGCGTAGGTGGAATGTACCCCTCATCTATACAAATCCACATGCGCATATCGTTGAAATGAGCAAAATCGGCGAACCTATCCTTCCACCAATAGTAGTCTTCCAACTTCATTAGTTTTGGCGGAGAATTTGCCTTGCAGACCTCATGATCCATTTAAATGAATTTTCGCAAACTTGAGATCCTGTCCAAATTTTATGTTTTCGAACTTAAATAATTTAATCTAAAATTAATTTAATATAAATTTTTTCGAACTTAGGTAAGCTCGAATTAATTTAATCTTATATTCGTTTGAAATTAAATTCGAATTTATGTAAGTTCGAGATCAACAAATTCGACTGACTGACAAGTTCGAAAAACTCTGACAAGTTCGAATAATACTTAATTTTCTGAAAAGTTCAAAATCTAACAAATTCGATGATACCAAGTTTGAATTTCTGCCAAATTCGAATGAAGCCCTAAATTAAGTTCGAGAGGAGCGTATTTCTGACAAGTTCGAGTGAACCCTAATACCCCCTATGTTCGAGCACCACAAGTTCGAGAAACGGCAAAAGAATTAATTTTTTCCAGTTTCAGATTAAACCAATGTTTTTAAGATCAAAAACAATGATTTCGACTGAAAAAGTGAACCAATAAGAATTTTTTTTCGTTACTTTGCTTGTATAACTCGAAAAACTTATGAGAAAAGTGATTTTTTTTCGTCCCAAACGCCAAGAAACTAAGAATGTTTAAGATGAACGCGAAGATCACGATAAACACCCTTATGGCTCTGATACCACTTGTAAGGTCACCTACCTACGGATCCAATCTTGACGCGACACCATCCAACGACTGCGGAATCCTCGTTAGGGTTTTAACGGACTGATCACACACACGAAACATGGAGACCAACACGATGATAGACGTAAACGACGACCGTCCCGACACGTGATTCTTTCCAAGAACACTCTGAAAACACTCTACAAACGCTCAGAAGTTTGTAATCGCCTCGAACACTGATTTCTGCAAAGATTGTTAATCAAATCTGATTAAACCTTAATTATAACCATTAACTTCGAACTTAGACTGCCCAAGTTCGAGAAGGCCCAAGCCCACGAACTTGTCCACCATAAGTTCGAATCTTGGCTTTGAACTTATTCTAGAACTTTTCTTTGAACTTGTGCTAGAACTTATGTTTGAACTTATCTTTAACTTATGTTTGAACTTATCTTTGAACTTATGTTTGAACTTATCTTTGAACTTAAGTAAAACATCAATCACAAACAAGTTCAAACACACGTACAATCAATATCAAACATATGAATTAAGATGCAATTACAAAGATTTGAACTATTAAAAAACATTATCTACACTTAGACTGCTATCGTCACACAGGATGCACTAACAGATCCGAGTTGTGCTCACCAAATCCGAATTTTATACATAATCATTTTATTATTTTCCAGATTTAATTTGGTCCTTTTTTGCACTTATCCAAAAACGGAAACTATTAATACCAACTTAAAATATTGTTGGGTACAATTTATAATAGAGTTGAAAACAATTTATATTGTATAAAGTTTTCAGGGGGCTTTATTGTAATTACTTAATAGTTGTCTTTTCTATAAATACATGTTAGTTAGTGATTGTTAGAAAGAAGTTGACAGAATAGATAACACGATTGCATGATTAGAGAGAAGTTGTTTTGCTTAGCAAGAAAGACGAAACCTCTAATGTAATATTTTATCATTCAATATATTGGGTTGATTGTTATTGTTCATATGATTTTTCATATTATTCAATGAACTGTATGAAATATGAATTATCAATTGGTATCAGAGCCTAATATGAGTGAATTTGATTGAAATTTTTGTATCTGACAAGTTTGAAATCGAGCACTGTTATATTCATATTATTTCGAAATCTGAAAAACAGAAATGGTTTTTGATTCTGTGGATGAAATAGTCTGCAAATTGGATCGAGTGTGTGAAATTTAAAGGCGAATATGATGTTATAAGTCTTAAAGCCTAGCATCAAACACACAAGACTTAATCTGGAATTTTTCTGAATTTTTGAAAATGTCGTGTTCTTGAGGTTTTTTTTTTTGCCAAAATTTGATAATTTGATCTGAAATTAACCAAAAACACTTCACAAAAAGTGTTTGTGTGTGAAAATCACATACTCGATATCAATTTGGAATCAATTTATCAATTTTTGTTGAAAATTGTAATTTACACTTTGAAAATTTTAGATATGTTTAATCTCGAATCATATTGAGTTTCATGCTTTAATCGAGTTTGATGGTAGTGATAATCGAGTTTTACCTTTCATTGTTCGAGTTTGAGTCTGTCTTAATCGAGAGTGAGTATGTGGTAATCGAGTTTGAGACTGAGTTAATCGAGTTTCAATAGTGTGTCATCCGATTTAATCATTTGAGATTTGAAGCTTGTCATTTGAGTTTCAGTATTAACTCTTCGACTTTTAGTGTTCAAAATTTGATTTTTATTTATTCATCATTCGAGTTTTATGGAAGATTCAATCGAGTTTGTTAAGACTTCATTCGAGTTTCATTATCTTTCACCCAAGTTTGATTACTCTTCAACCGAGTTTGTTTCATTTTCATTCGAGTTCAATCATTCAACACTCGAGTTTGGTAACTCATCATGTTGTAAATGATTACCAGTAATAATCAACACACGAACAATGATTTCAGAACAAATCCAAGACAAAAAGAATAATCAAACTCAATTTCTGTGAGGAATAATAAGAGAAAATTGTCAGAGAAAAAGCGGCGGCTACAAATTTCTATATCCGAATAATGACAATTTTGCGGGAAACCCTAGGTGGGGTTTCCCTAACATCTTTAAATCAACTTTCATAGAATTACAACACAGCCCCTAAACATCTAAATCTACTAAAGTAAATTACAAATAAAAGGAAACTCTAGAAATAAATGACATAGAAATAAACTAACTAATTGTTACAAAATAAATTCCATAGGATCGAAATTAAGGCCTAACAATCTCCCCCTTTTCGATCACTGTGGATGATGACGGGCATGATCAGTTTTTTCTCTGAGGCCAAGGACGACGTCGAATCATCGAGTCACTTGCCTGATATGTAGCCTTTCGTTTATTAGTTCGATGCTGCAGAGCATGTCTTGAATATCTTTTGATTTTCGTTTAAACTCCAAGATTGGTTGAGCATCGTCTTCTTGCAGTCGTTTGTTGAGCTCGGTTCTAACCAATCTGAGTGTATCGTCGGAACAAGGCAAGTCCTCAATGCACATGATCCTTTTATGCCCTTTCTGATTAAAAAAGATGATCCCCTGCTGCCCTCCCATCAGAATTTTATATGCAGCATAGTGATCTAGGAGGAAAATGTCTTGTTCTTGAGCCTTTAGACCAACTTTAACCAATGCGCTCTCAATCGCCATTTGGAAATCCCTTAAGCACATTACAATAGATCAGCGATTCATGCTTTTTGTCAGGGCCGCAATAGCAGTGACTGAGTTAAACGTTTCTTGATCTTGTTTTTTAGTTTTTTATGCAGAAACTCAATATCGTCAGTGTTGACAAAGTCCAGGTCATTCTCATGCAAAAACTGAATTGATCCATCTTCTCGGAGAACTTCAAATGCTGGAGTAAATACCCGAGCTCTCTTGTACAGCCATTGGTCTCCTATCCTTTAACATCATCTAATTGTATTCTTTCTGTTCAGCTCGAGATGCATCTGACAAAACCATTAGAAGGCGTCTGTTGTATGTCCTTGGATTCTTTCGGAATACCATCTTGAATCTTTCTTGCTGGGGTACATGGGATGGGGAATTTAGAAATTTAAAAGAAGAGGATGATTTCTGTGGGGACTCAGGCTCAGGCTTAGAGGTTATCAAAGGATAGTCTTGGTCAATATCGGAGTTTGTATCAGACACCAATATGACCTCAACTTTTTCAAAAATAGGATCATATTCCACCATCGTCCATAAAGGATCTAACTCTGTGGGGCCTTCCTGAGGCCCTGAACTCTCTTCCCCATACCCTGCTTGTTCTTATCCCGCTTCTGCTCCCCCTACAACTAACATTTCACCCTCATGCTGGACCCTGGGGCATTTCGCCCCATCATGACGATCAAGGTCATCCTGATCATCATGTTTCCTTTTGAGGGGGTTAGCCTGAAGACGACATTGAAGCTCAATGACTACTGATTCCAGTCGGTTAGACCTTTCATTTAGTTGCTCTTGAAATTTAAGGATTAGTCGTTTAAGATCATCAATTTTGGCAGACAGTGCGACCATTTTTGCATGGACAGATTGGGCACCTGGTGCCTGCTCCTTAGATGCAACACCTTACCCTTGAGAAAAGAGAAAATGGAGGTATGTTGCTCCTCGGAAGCTGCCTTAGGGGCTTCCAGGTCAGCTCGGGAGACTAACCCAGCAGCACGGATAGATGACGTTAGCATCTCGGGAGTCATCCCAAGTTGGCCTGAGGTTGATGGAATTGGTTGGTCAACAACGGGTCTTCCTTCCATCCTTTTTGCAACTCCTTTTGGGATTGCGAATCCGGAAGTTGAGGGAGCCGGCACGGAGGCGGCTCTTTCGGGAGTGGATGCCACGGAGGCATCCTATGCAACGTGTTATAGGGTGGGGAGTGAGCTGTGATCAAAGGAGGGGCGGTCACTGGGGGGCGACATGTGACCTGATTAAACATTACCTCTCTCCGAGTGAGAGCGTGATGGTGTATGAGCTGATTCCCCGTGGAACGAAACGGCTTCTCGTAGAGGAGAAGTTGAGTGGATGGTTAGGGTTATTTCGACCACTGGACTAGTGGTCTTCTGCGGGGTAGGCCGGCTAATTAGGCTTAGAACACCCTCAGAGATATTTCCTTCTTCCCTCATTTGGACAAAGACGGTCGTTCAGAGTCGACTGCCTCTTCCTGCTCACATGTTTCTTGCTCTCTCACCTAAGAGACCTCCATCTCTCAGAAGGCCAGAACCCAGAATATTTTCTATAACTGCCTCTACACCCTCAATCTCACTCATACGCACGTCACCTTCGGACTGGTTAGACCCTGTCGGTGATGACAAGGCCTCATCCGTATACACTGCCCTAATGTAATCCCTTACCCTCTCCTCACTTTGGTCTGCCTGAAGTAGCAAAGACATGGGAATGTCCATGACCGGGACATTGGCAGAGTCTGTCGGGATCTATATTCGTTAAAATGAACGCCGTGTTGTAGACGTCGGCCTCCGGTCGTTCGTTAATATCGTCATCATGTTCCATTGCATTTGAATAAAAAGCTAAAGGAATCTTTGGAATGGAATGAACTTGCGCCCTCTTTTTGTTCCTTTCTCTAGAACTACCCTCTTCAATTCCTCAAAAATAAATGTCGCATAGTCATAGTGGTGGTCAAAGGTGAACGCAACATATATTACAAGGACTTGGATGGAAGCCGAGTCATGGCTAGAATGTTTGCCAGTGAAGCATTTATTGATAACATCAAAAAGGACCCTCCAGTGGGACTGGTGATGCTTCGTCTAGAATTCTGAAGGTCTGGTGAGTTAGCATTATAACCAATGGTTAGGATTTCCTGAAGTGTTTGGGCAGGTGTGGGAATGGGTGCAGAGGCATGTTCATTGGGAAGGCGAAGAATGTGGCAGATGGCTTCGAGGGTGAGTTTTATGAGAATGGAGTCAATTATGGGGGTGAAGTGAGTTCAACATCATTTATGAAGGTGAGATGATGCCAAAAATGTTGTAGGTAAATGATGGATACATAATTAGTAGTGGTTAGGGCGTAGAAGAGTGGGTGGCCTTTGAGAATATCAAATGTGATATCCTCGGCTTCATGACGTAGGATGGAAATATTGAGCTGCCAGTTGTGAGGTGCAAATTCAGTAAACTGGTTAGATGGAAGAAGGGATTCTTTTGGCAGATGAGCATTATTATTGGGTGAAGAGGATGGGGAATGGTTAAGGTGATTTGTGGATCCATGAGTCCTATAAAAATGCTACAATTTTAGTTTATCAGACTTGAAAGAATGAAGCATTGATACTAAGTCTGAAATAAGCGTGACTTTGAAACTGTATATTCTGTTTAAAGCATCGGGTCTTTTATCAGTAGAATGTAAGTTCTACTGAATAAAGTACACAGTCGATCGTTGAGAGACCAATGTTAGAATAGACATTTTCACTCAAACGCTTATCCTAACTCTAAACAATGGTGCATAGGACATGGAATATTTTTGTGTTTTCTTATTTTTAGTAAAATGCAAAAATGGAAATTTTAAAAAAAAATCCTAAGTGCTGAATTTCGGATGATACAAAATACGGATGAAAGTAAGATCCGAATTTGGGTACAAGAGAAATTTGGATGAAATGATGCATGAAAATGCAATCTAAGTATGACACCAAAATGGGGGGAACCGAAATTCGGATGGATCCGAATTTCGGGTGAGCTTAACTATCTGAATACTTAGAAATTGAAAATGAAAGTAACAAGTTCGGATGGGAACCGAATTCGGTTGAAACATATAATATACTTGTAATCTTTCTAAGTATTTGTCTATTGATCCGAATTTCGGATGGATCTGAAATTCGGATGGGTCCAGATTAGTGAACACTTAAACTGAAATATTGCCTAAGTGGGAGTCATCCGAATTTCGGATGGTCCGAAATTCGGATAATACAAGTTGTGGACTTAGTCAATTTTGCAGTTAATGTATTCATGCAAATGCAAACGTGAACAGTTCTAAAAATTCATAAAAATGCATGAAAATGCAGATCCTAATGCTAAAACATGTACGGAACATTTTACATAACTACACGAACTTAAAACACACTGATTTAATGACCTAAAAATGCTAAAAACTGAAAACAAAACCCTTTAAAATTCGAAAATTAAAAACACGAAATAAGATATAATAATCTAAAATAAGGCAGTAGAATGGTTATTCTGGAAGTAGATGATCATGAAAATGCAAGAAAAATGAAGAAAACGGTTTTAATAGGAGCTTTAGAGCTTGAATATGATGATAATGGTGGTGGTGGGTGTGTGGACTGTTGGAGAAGGAGAGAAAGAAGAAGATGAAATTAATTGCGTAATGGAGAAGTAACTTGATCCCGCCTATTTAATTAGGCGGGTTGGGTCGGGTCAAGGTTAGGTCCGCGCATTGGATCAATCATATGGGCCTCAGGATCCGTTTTTATTTTTGAAAAATGGACTAAACTAATTACAACTAAGTAAATGAAAAGAAACTAAGCCCAAGAAAATAAATAAATCTTTTTGCATTTTCTTTTTAGAACAATTATTAGGACAAAATGAAAAATAACTAAATTCAAATAAGTAGTTAAAGTTAATATTAATATAATTATCTCCTAACTAACAAATTAAAAAGTAATACAATATTTTTGGAGTTTTTCTTTTAAACTAACAAAACAAAAAAAAATTAACTAAGATAAAATCTTTTTGAGGTTTCTGAAAGATTAACTATCTTAAAATGAAAATTAACCTAAGACTAAAATATTAGAAGATTAAAAACTAAATTAACATACTGTTAATCTTGATTCCCAGATAATATCAGCACACAAACGTATATAAATGCTCAAATAATCAACCACAAACAGTATCTACACTCAATGATTGTGAAATGATTAAGAAAGAATACAAAGAGAATGTTTTCTTTTCTATTGAATGCGGCGGCTGGAGAGAATACAATATGTCTGTGTGTTGTCAAAATGCCAACCAACCGTTTCACAAAACCCTAGGTCACTATAAACGTAGGAGAATAAAATCAATTTTAAGGAAATTGCACTTTGGCCCCCTTAACTTTAATCACAAAGAAACTAAACATGAAATAAATTACAAGACAAACTATTCTAGAAATAATTATAACAGAATAAATCCATAAGATCGAAATTTAATATCTAACAATCTCCCCCTTTTCGATCATTGTGGCGGGACTCTTGCATGGTCTTTAGTTTCTTGGAGGCCAAGGATGACATCGAATCGTCTTATGACTTGCCTCATATGTAGCCTTTCGTTCAGGTATTTAATGCCGCTGAGGATGTCTTGTATCTCCTTTGGTGAGCGTCTGAGTTCTGGATTAGTCTGAGCATCGAATTCATGGATTCTTCTTGTAAGTTCAGCTCTGACCAATCTGATTATTCCATCGGAGTAACAGGGGAGATCCTCGAAGCGCATAAATCTTTTCTGCCTTTTTTGGTTTACAAAAATAACTCCTGGGTCTCTTTTAAGTACAACTCTATATGGAGGATGATGATCCAATAGGAAGCTGTCTTGCTCAGGGGCTCGTAAACTGACTTTGACCAGCGTGCTCTCTATTTCCTTTTAGAAATCTCTTAAGCACATGATGATCGAGCGGCCGTTCATGCTTCATGTGAGTGCGGCTACGCCGGTCTTGTGAGACTGACGTTTTTTGATTCGTTGTTTCAATTTTTCGTGAAAAAATTCAACGTCGTCCACCTTTACATAATCTAGCTCATTCTCGTAAAACTCCTCAACAATACCATCTTCTCTTTCCACCTGAAAGGCTGGATAGAATACTTTCACTCTTTTGCACATCGTGATGGTGAGAAGCCTTTTTATCTTTGACTTTGACCCTTTTGACCTCTTCTACCCTGAGCATCAACTGGTTATGCTCGGCCTGTTCAGCTTTCGAGACATTTGTAAGTTCCATCAGTAAGCGCCTGCTGAACGACCCTGGTTTCTTCCTGAAGACCATCTTAAACCTTTATTCCAGGAAAGGGTTCTGAAGCTGCTCAATAGGAAACGTTTGCAAAAATTCCTTCAGGCCTTAAACGTGGGGATCTTCTATCTCAGCTTTCTTTGCTTCAAGTAGTTCGAAAATCTTCCCCGTACGTTCTTGCCTCAGCTCTCTTCTTTCAGTTCTAGTGGCAGAGAGTGTACCCCACCTTTCGTGTACCAACTTACCCAATATAGATCGCTGTTGTCATGGATACTAGGCTCATCAGGTGTCTCATTGAATTTGTGTACAAGCTTTGCTCCTGAGGGCTCTGGTTCCTAGGTTTGTGGTTGGGGTACAGATTGGACTTGGGGAGGACTCAGGAGACTAATGGGGATTCTTTGAGAGTGGAGGGAGCTTGGATGGATGATAGGATTTCTTGTTGTGGTACGTGGGATGGGGAGTTTAGGAATTCTAATGATGAGGATGATTTTGGTGGTGACTCAGGCTCAGGTTTTGGGGTGAGTAAAGATTAGTCGTCATCAATATATGAGTCTGAATTAGACACCAATATGATTTCGACTTTTTCGTGAACGGGCTCATACTCGACCATTGCTGACCTGGGATCCAATGGAGCCGGACATTCAACCAACGGCTCTGTTCCCCGGACGTTTGTATTTCTGCTCCCTCATATTCAGCTCCCCCTACAACCATGATCAGGTCCTCAGACAAAGTTTTTCTACGTTTCTCCCCCTCATGGCGATTAGGATCGTCCTGATCATCTTATTTCCTTTTCTGGGACTCAGCATGAGGACGACATTGGAGCTCTATTACGGCAGACTCAACACGGTCCATTCTGGAGTTGACCTGCTCCTGGACTTGAAGAATTAAGCGAGTAAGAGCGTCTATCTTATCTGAAAGATCCGAAATTGAAATTGGACTGAATGGGTTCCTTGTGGAGGCAGATCCTCAGAAGCGACACCCTTACCCTTAATAAATAAGAGAAGGGCGGTATGTCTTTCTTCAACAGCCTCCTTCTAGGCGTCCTGGTCAGCCCAGGTAACAACTCCGGCAGCACGTAAAAGTACCGTTAGCATCTCGAGATTAATCTCGAGATGGCTTGAAGTGGACGGCATTGATGAAGCAACTCTAGGTCTTCCTTCCATCACTTTTGGCTCCACAGCGGGATGCGCAGATCCGGAAGATTGGGGAGCTGCCACGAAGGCAGCTCATTCGGGGGATACCACGAAGGTGTCGTGCATTGTGTGTGGGGGTGGGGAGTGAGCTTTGGGCGAAGGAAGTTTGGTACCTTGGGACAATGTAACATTCTCGGATTTTATTTATTGTAATTGGATAATTAGATGAATTTTTGTATTAAGTTAAATTATTAAAAATGTTTATGTATCTGGATATTTGGAAGTTGGTTGTTATTTTAAGAAAATTGAGAATTTAAAGTTTAGTTATTAAGTATATTTGTTTAAAAGTTAATGCCGATGAAAATTATGATGAAAATCAGTAATTAACGGAACCGGATAAGTTGAGGGACTAAATGTGCCAATAGCCGAAATTTGGGAATAAAAGACCATTGGTCTTTCATTTGAATGATATCTCTCTCTCTACAACTCAAGAACCTCTCAATCTCTCTCTAAATCTGCTAAGATTCGATTTTGAGGAACAAAATTCGTGGAACAAATATGATTATAAACAAGATTCAAAGGAATTAAGGTAAGAAATTATAATTTCAAGGTGGAGGTTTTATTTTGAGAGTTATAAAGATGAAATTCGGATTTTAATTTGAGAAAAATGTTAATGCGTGTGTGTTTAATCAGTTGGAAATCATTCTTGGAAGATTTCTGAAGCTTAGGAAACAAGAATCGTTGGTTGAATCGATCAAGAAGGTAAGAAATCTGAAATTTTGTGAACTTTAGTGTTCTTGAGGTTTTTCTTCAATTTTGATCCAATCTAGATGAAATTGAGTGTTAATGTTATGGAAAATGATGTAAAAACACTCAATATATAGCAATAAATCGAATGTATGGATTGCATGTTGTTAGATTTAAGTTTTGGAAATTTTTACTTAAAATCCGTAAGTTGCGACCTGCAAACCTGCATGTGAACAAGGCAAGTTCATAGGGGAACTCGGCGAGTTCTCAAGAACATATGAACAAATCTTCAAAAATTCATAAGTGTTGGAACCCGAATTCGGATGAGACCCGAAATTGGATAGGACCGAAATCATATAAAGAACCGAACTCGGATGGACCCGAATTCGGATGGGTCCGAAATCCAGCTAAGGGTCCGAAATTCGGACAGGACCTCAGCGAGTTCCATGAGCCTACTCGGCGAGTTCTTTCATTTCTTGGGTAATTCGGATGGGTTTAAAAAGACCTGAATTTATGGTCAAATAAACACACTTTTGTGATATTTTTGGTACCATACTAAGGTATATAATGAAGGGTTATTTGAGATTGATAACACACTAAATGATGAGATTTAAAGATGAGTTTCGGATAACGGTTCCGAATGTTGTAACACTTTCATTTATACAAATTGATGGTAATTCATTAAAGAACATATAATGATGATATGTTTTACATATGGAAATGAAACAGGTCCCTTGTGGTGTTGTTTAACCCACAGTAGGGTACTTTGTGGATCCGGTTGAAAGCTCGAAGAGAAATAAGATAAATTGAAGTTAACTAACGCACCCACGGTGAGTACCTTTGATTTTAACATTGCTGCATCTGCTTTATGTTATGCTTTGCCTGCTGAGGCATGTTGTTTCAATTATCGTTTGGCCCTCTACTAACTTGCGTATATATATTGATGCACATTCATACTTGTTGCATGTCCGTTCATTTGTTGTGCATCCTTTTGACGGACCTGCATGGTCGCATCTGTACTCTGATGTTACTGTGCTATATGACCCAGAGTTTGACACCTCTGTGGTCAGGATAGACAGTAAGTCATCCCCAATGTAATGTCCGCCTCAGATGGTTGGTTTCCTTATGCCGAGTGTCAGCTCGAAGGAGCTGCGGCTCGGGTTTGCGTACCTTGGGTACGTGTGGAGTATACGGTATGTGTTACTGCGGTTACTCTAGGTGGCATCATAAAGATTTGTAGAATGTGTAAAATCATATGGTATTCACTAAGCATTAGCTTACCCTTTCAGTTGTTACATTTTTACAGGAAAAGGGAAATCCGCTGCGGGACCATCTAGCTAGGACTCGTGTTGAAGTATTTGAAGACTTCTATTGTCTATCTTGGTATTTGGTTTATGGAACTATTGTTATATTAAAATTTGGGATGATGTAATACTATCGAGTTTGTAGACTTAGACGTGTAACCTATGTAGCACCGTAGGGTGTTTGACAAAATTTGTATTATTTTATTTATGTATTTTTACTTCCGCACTTTAATTAAGGTATCAGATCATTATGTAATTTGTGTGTTGATGGTTAATCCTGGGTGTTATATAAATGGTGGTTATTGTGGCAAGGGTGTCACACGGTATGGTATCAGAGCATTAGTTTTAGATTCAAGTGTCCGTGAGGTCTTGGTCTCAAACATTAAGTGATGATATGTAGTAATATTAAGTAATGATCTGAACTAAGATAGGTTACGATCTAGTAACAATAGGAGATTGACTATCATATGGGACAATTGGGTGGTGTCTTTAAATAAATGACATGTTACTAAATAAGTTATATATTTTATATTTCTGAACATGTCTGGAGGAGGAATGACACTAGAAGAGACGAGAGAAATGATGCTAGCCATGATGGCTGAGCAAAATCGGATGATTCAAGATCAGTTTCGGGCTCAAGATGAGGCCGAAGCTAAGCGAAGAGAAGACAAATGGAAGAATAAGGAAAAGGAGGGGGAAAACAATGATGAACAAGATGACAATACTGGGTCATCTAACAAGCCCAGAGGTTGTCGGTTCAAAGACTTTAAAGGAAATGGAGCAGTCGAGTTTAATGGACTGGGTGACATTGTTGCCGCTCTGGAATGGATAACAGCCACAGAACGGACATTCCGAATCAGCGATTGTGCTGAGAAGGATATGGTCCGGTTCGCTACTGCAATGTTCACCAAAGATGCAGTTATGTAGTGGAATTCGATGGTGAATGCCTTAACAATGGAGAAGGTTGCCGTAATGACATGGGCTGAGTTTACTGAAATTTTCACTCAGCAATATTGCCCGGCCGATGAACGCCAAAGATTGGAGGCTAAGTTCATGACGTTGATACAGGGGACTAAGTCTGTGTCCCAGTATGCTGTAGAGTTCACGAGGCTATGTTTGTTCGTGCCTTATCAAGTGGATACTAAGGAAAGAAAAGTGACCAGGTTTGAGGCTGGTCTTGATCTGGAAATTCGAAGGGTAATGTGCAATGTACGATATCCCACATTTGCTGGTCTACTGGAAGCCGCCAGAAATGTGGAACAGATTTTGATAATGTCAGGTTACTCAATGGGTTCTGCTGCTGTTTCAGCTAACCCAACTCAACCTTCACCACCGAAACGTCAACGCGAAGGAGGTTACTCTGGTTCTTCACGATCATCACAGTACTCGCCACAACAATCTTACCGACGACAGTCTAGTTCTTCTGGTCGTGCTCGTGCGTACTCCATCAACACCGAGCCGCAGTATTGTAATAAGTGTCATCTGGAACACTTCGGCAAGTGCACAAACGGGCGTGCGTGCTTTTGCTGTGGAGAATTGGGCCACTACCAGAACGAGTGCCCACAGAAATCGGATGCCTGCCATAAGTGTGGAGTCTGGGGGCATTATAGTCGGAACTGTAGAAAGAATGCTCCAGTTGCTACTCCAACATCAACCCAATCATCTGGAGGATCTAGTGGTGGTTCAGTCAACCGCCGGAACGAGCCACAAAGGGCACCGGCTCGTGCATTTCAGATTACCGCGGAGGAGGCTAAGGAAAACCCGGAAAAAGTTACAATTACGTTCATAGTTAACTCCTTGCCTGCAAGAGTATTATTTGATTCTGGTGCCAACCGCTCGTTTGTATCTACTATGTTTGCACAACAACTTACCATGCCTTTGTCTAAATTATCTGCCATACTTGACATAGAAACTGCTAGTAACACTCTAGTCAAGGTAAATCACGTATACCGTAACTGCACGTTAATGATTGAAGACGTAGTCTTCAATCTTGATTTGATTCCGATAGCATTCAGCGAGTTTGATGTGATAGTCGGAATGTACTGGTTAATTGAGAATGAAGCCCACATAGTATGTAAGAAGCGGATGATAAAGATAACTACTCCGGAGGGGCGTGAGATCTGTATTTACGGGGATAGGAGAAGTGGGGATCTGTGTTTGTTGACTATTGCAAAATCTCGAAAGCTTGTTGCAAAGGGATGTGACGCCTACTTAGCATATGCTATTGATGCTAAGGCTGAGAATAAGACGTTGGCCGATGTGCCTGTTGTATCACAATTCTCGGATGTGTTTCCGGAAGACTTGTCTCGCGTGCCGCCTGAGAGACAAGTGGAGTTTCGTATAGATCTGATCCCTGGAGCTGCACCGGTAGCTCGTTCTCCGTATCGCCTTGCTCCTACTGAGATGAAAGAGTTGATGACACAACTCCAGGAGTTGTTGGACAAGGGTTTCATTCGACCGAGTTCATCACCGTGGGGAGCTCCGGTGTTGTTTGTGAAGAAGAAAGATGGCACTATGAGGATGTGCATCGATTATCGGGAGCTGAATAAATTGACAATTAAGACCAAGTATCCGCTGCCGCGGATAGATGACTTGTTTGATCAGTTACACGGGGCTTGTGTCTTTTCTAAGATTGACTTGAGGTCGGGGTATCATCAGTTGAAAGTTCGAGAGGAAGATGTGCCTAAGACAGCTTTTAGGACACATTACGGGCATTACGAGTTCTTGGTTATGCCTTTTGGGTCAACCAATGCCCCGGCTGTCTTTATGGATTTGATGAACCGAGTTTGCAGACCGATGTTAGACAAGTCGGTGATCGTTTTTGTTGATGACATTCTGGTATACTCTAAGTCTGAGTCTGAGCATGCTGAACATCTAAGGGAACTGTTGGAGTTACTGAGAAAAGAAAAGTTGTATGCCAAATTCTCAAAGTGTGAGTTTTGGCTGCAACAGATACAATTTCTTGGACATGTGATTTCGGGAGCTGGGATTTCAGTTGATCTAGCTAAGGTAGAAGCGGTAAGGAATTGGGAGTCGCCTCATTCAGCTACAGAAGTCAGAAGTTTTCTGGCGCTGGCGGGCTATTATAGGAGGTTTATCAAGGATTTTTCAAAGGTTGCAGTTCCTTTGACTGCATTAATAAAGAAGAATGCATCTTTTGTTTGGGAAACCATGCAGCAAGAGGCGTTTGATGTTTTGAAGAGGACGCTAAGTGGAGCACCGATACTTGCCCTACCAGAGGGTAATGAGGACTTTGTTGTATACACGGATGCCTAGAGGTTAGGATTAGGTGCTGTACTGATGCAGCGTGGAAAAGTAATTGTGTATGCCTCGAGACAACTTAAGCAGCATGAAAAGAACTACTCAACTCATGATCTTGAGTTGACAGCTGTCACATTTGCACTAAAACTGTGGAGACACTATCTCTATGGAACTAAGTGTCAGTTATACACGGATCACAAGAGTCTGAAGTACATTTTCAGCCAGAAAGAACTTAACATGAGTCAGAGACGTTCGACGGAATTAATAAAGGATTACGACAGTGAAATCCTTTATCATCCCGGAAAGGCTAACGTGGTAGCCGATGCTTTGAGTCGCAAAGCATGTGCTAAGGATTGCTGTTACATGATGTCGTCTACAATGCTGACCTCCACTATTATTGATGATGTCAAGGCCGCTCAAGAGGAAGCCTTGAATGATGAAAATGTTGGTGATGAGAATATAAGGGTGCAAATGAAGAATATGGAAACTAGTGAATCGGGTTTGAAAGAAATTTATGGGAGAATCTGGGTGCCAATGTATGGAGGCATGAGAAATGTGATAATAGAAGAAGATCATCAATCGAAATTTTCTGTACATCCCGGGAGCACAAAGATATACAATGAATTAAAAGCAGACTTTTGGTGGCCCGGATTAAAGAAGGATATTGGTCAATACGTGGAGCGATGCAGGACTTGTCGGTTAGTGAAAGCCGAACATCAGCAACCATACGGTAGTTTGCAACCGCTTCCCATTCCGGAATGGAAGTGGGAGCATATCACTATGGACTTTGTCACGAAGTTGCCGAAAACTAGGCGTCAACATGATGCAATTTGGGTGATTGTTGATAGCTTAACTAAGTCGGCACACTTTATACCGATTCGGGAAAGCTATTCATTGGAAAAGTTGGCTCAGATTTATATGGACGAGATTGTTTCGAGACATGGAGTACCGAAGTCCATTTATCGGATCGGGATAGCCGGTTTACTTCAAATTTTTGGTCGGCTTTGCAAGAAGGACTGGGTACAAGGATTGCTATGAGTACGGCCTATCGTCCGCAAACCGATGGCCTAAGTGAAAGGACTATCCTCACCTTGGAGGATATGATGAGATCGTGTCTACTGGACCTCGGTGGCAATTGGGACGATCATTTTCCGCTGATAGAATTCTCGTATAATAACAGTTATCACGCGACAATAAAGAAGGTGCCGTTTGAGGCATTATATGGGAGAAGGTGTAGGATTCCTACGTGTTGGAGAGAAACCGGCGAAACGCCGATTGCTGGGCCGACATTACTACAAGAAACGAATGAGAAGATTCAGTTGGTAAGACAGAACATGAAAGCGGCCCAGGATCGTCAGAAAAGTTATCATGATAGAAGACACAAACCAATCAACTTTGAGGTAAATGATTGGGTATATCTGAATGTGGCACCTATGAGAGGTGTTACACGATTTGTGAAAAGAGGAAAGTTGGCTCCGAGATTCGTCGGACCATTTAAGATTATCGAGAAAGTAGGAAATCAGTCGTATCGTTTGGAGTTGCCTGAAGAAATGTCGGGCATACAACCGGTGTTCCATGTGGGGAACCTTAGAAAGTCGTTCACAACCGAAAACGAGGATTGGGCAGATCACACGGAATTGCAGATTGATGAAAGGCTCCGGTATGTTGAAGAGCCGGAGTGTGTGTTAGATACAAAGGTGAAGAAATTAAGAAGCAAAGAGATAGAAATGGTGCTTGTACGTTGGAAGCATCATAAGGGAGCGAATCATACCTGGGAAGCAAAGTCAGAGATGTTAAAGAAATATCCACAACTGTTCGAATCCGAGTAACTTCGAGGACAAAGTTGAGCGTGGTGGAGCCCATGCTGTAACATCCTCGGATTTGATTTATTGTAATTGGATAATTAGATGAATTTTTGTATTAAGTTAAATTATTAAAAATGTTTATGTATCTGGATATTTGGAAGTTGGTTGTTATTTTAAGAAATTTGAGAATTTAAAGTTTAGTTATTAAGTATATTTGTTACAAAGTTAATGCCGATGAAAATTATGATGAAAATCAGTATTTAGTGGAACCGGATAAGTTGAGGGACTAAATGTGCCAATAGCCGATTTTTGGGAATAAAAGACCATTGGTCTTTCATTTGAATGATATATCTCTCTCTCTACAACTCAAGAACTCTCTCAATCTCTCTCTAAATCTGCTAAGATTCGAATTTGAGGAACAAAATTCGTGGAACAAATCTGATTAAAAACAACATTCAAAGGAATTAAGGTAAGAAATTATAATTTCAAGTTGGAGGTTTAATTTTGAGAGTTATAAAGATTAAATTCGGATTTTAATTTGAGAAAAATGTTGATGCATGTTTGTTTAATCAGTTGGAAATCCCTCTTGGAAGATTTCTGAAGCTTAGGAAAAAAGAATCGTTGGTTGAATCGATCCAGATGGTAAGAAATCTGAAATTTTGTGAACTTTAGTGTTCTTGAGGTTTTTCTTCAATTTTGATCCAATCTGGACGAAATTGAGTGTTAATGTTATGGAAAATGATGTAAAACACTCAATATATAGTAATAAATCGAATGTATGGATTGCATGTTGTTAGATTTAAGTTTTGGAAATTTTTACTTAAAATCCGTAAGTTGCGACCTACAAACCTGCATGTGAACTCGGCGAGTTCATAGGGGAACTCGGCGAGTTCTCAAGAACATATGAACAAATCTTCTAAAATTCATAAGTGTTGGAACCCGAATTCGGATGAGACCCGAAATTGGATAGGACCGAAATCATAAAAAGAACCGAACTCGGATGGACCCGAATTCGGATGGGTCAACCCAATCCGGATGGGTCCGAAATCCAGCTAAGGGTCCGAAATTCGGACAGGAACTCAGCGAGTTCCTTGAGCCTACTCGGCGAGTTCTTTCATTTCTTGGGTAATTCGGATGGGTTTAAAAAGACCCGAATTTATGGTCAAATAAACACACTTCTTGGATATTTTTGGTACCATATTAAGGTATATAATGAAGGGTTGTTTGAGATTGATAACACACTAAATGATGAGATTTAAATATGAGTTTCGGATAACGGTTCCGAATGTTGTAACACTTTCATTTATACAACTTGATGGTAATTCGTTAAAGAACATATAATGATGATATGTTTTACATATGGAAATGAAACAGGTCCCTTGTGGTGTTGTTTAACCCACAGTGGGGTACTTTGTGGATCCGGTTGAAAGCCCGAAGAGAAATAAGATAAATTGAGGATAACTAACGCACCTACGGTGAGTACCTCTGATTTTAACATTGCTGCATCTGCTTTATGTTATGCTTTGCCTGCTGAGGCATGTTGTTTCAATTATCGTTTGGCACTCTACTAACTTGTGTATATATATATTGATGCACATTCATGCTTGTTGCATGTCCGTTCATTTTTTGTGCATCCTTTGGATGGACCTGCGTGGTCGCATCTGTACTCTGATGTTACTGTGCTATATGACCCAGAGTTTGACACCTCCGTGGTCAGGATAGACAGTAAGTCATCCCCGATGTAATGTCTGCCTCAGATGGTTGGTTTCCTTATGCCGAGTGTCAGCTCGAAGGAGCTGCGGCTCGGGTTTGCGTACCTTGGGTACGTGTGGAGTATACGGTATGTGTTACCGCGCTTACTCTGGGTGGCATCATAAAGATTTGTAGAATATGTAAAATCATATGGTATTCACTAAGCATTAGCTTACCCTTTCAGTTGTTACATTTTTACAGGAAAAGGGAAATCCGCTGCGGGACCATCTATATAGGACTCTTGTTGAAGTATTTGAAGACTTCTATTGTCTATCTTGGTATTTGGTTTATGGAAACTGTCGAGTTTGTAGACTTAGACGTGTAACCTATGTAGCACCGTAGGGTGTTTGACAACATTTGTATTATTTTATTTATGTATTTTTGCTTCCGCACTTTAATTAAAGTATCAGATCATTATCTAATTTGTGTGTTGATGGTTAATCCTGGGTGTTATGTAAATGGTGGTTATTGTGGCAATCGTGTCACAGACAAAATGTGACCTAATTCAACACCACGACTCTCCGAGTGAGAGGATGATGGAGTATGTGGTAAATCCCCGTGGAATGAAGTAATGTCCTTTTTAGAGGACATTAAGTGGGTGGTGGGGTTGGATTCGACCATTGTACTGATGGTCTTTTGATGGGTTGTCCGGCTGATAGGGCTTAGGTCGCCCTCTGGTGTTACCTCGAGCCCTCGTAAGACAGAGACGGTCCTTTCAGAATCCGACGTCTCTGCTTCCTCACCTGCAACACCCTCTCTTACATGAACAATCTCCCTCTCACTCATATACAATGTTTGTTGAACTTCCACCTCATCTCCCTCAGCCTCATTCACTCTAGCCTCACCTTCGGATTGGGTAGGCTAAGTCGGTTCTGACTGAGCCTCATCCGGATAAAATTCCCTTAGATAATGCCTAATTCGATCCTGTTTGTACTGCTCTTTGAAGTAGAGATAGCGGAATAGTCATGACTGGCACAGTAGGATTTACCTTTGGGAGATTTAGCTTTTGAATAGTGGCTGTCATATAGACGTCAGCCTCGGGGCGCTCATGGATGTCCTCGTCATTATCCATTGCATATTGAATGATCAGCTGCAGAAATTGCTGGAGAGGTATGTATTTGCGTCGACGCTTTTTTCCTCTCTCCAGGTTGACTCTTTAATTCTTCGAATAGAAAAGCAGCATAATCATAATGTCGTTCATAGGCGAAAGTTGCAAACATTGCAAGGACATGGATGGATGATGAGTCATGACCAGCATGTTTGGCGGTGAAACACTTGTTGATTATATCGAAGAGAACCCTCCAATGTGCCTGATGGTTCTTTGTGCGGAAGTCTGATGGCTTTGTCAGAGGGCCATCATATCCTAGAGACTTAATCACTTCCAAGGTTTCTAGAGGAGAAGGGGTTGGGGTAAAATGAAGTTGGTTTAAGGAATAGGCTTCGGCTGGGAGGTGGAGAATGTGGCGAATGGCTGCAGTTGTGATCTTGACTGGGACACAGTCAATGGTGGAAGTGAAGTATGGTTCGGCATCAGATACGAACTAAAGATGATGCCAGAACTGTTGGAGGAATATTTGTGGAACGGTGATGGCGGTGGATAGTGAGTACTATATGGTGTGGTTTTTGAGAATATCAAAAGGAATATTCTCGGTTTCACGGTGAAGGGTTGATACGTGGAGTTGGCAGTTATGGGCAAAGTACTCGACGAACTGGGATTGGGGTAATATGGATTCTTCGGGGAGTTGGGCATTATTATTAGGGATTTTGGAATGGGGCATGGTTATAGCAACTGGTGGTTCCATGAGCCCTGTAAAATGCATCAGAGTTAGAATATAAGACTTAAGAGAATACGTCATTGATACTAAGTCTGGGATAAGTGTGAAATAGAAATTGTCTGTTCTGTTTAAAGCATTGGGTCTTTATTAGTAGAATGGGAATTCTACTGAATAAAGTCCAAAGTAAATCGTTAAGAGACCAATGTTAGAACAAACATTTTCACTCAAACACTGACCCTAACTCTAACCAATGGTGCACAGAACTGGAAATATTTTTGGATTTTTGATTTAGAATGAAAATGCAAAAATGGAAAAATTAAAAAAAATGCTAAGTATTGAATTTCGGGTGAGGCAAATTCGGATGAACAGTGGTCCAAATTCGGTTCAGTCCGAAATCCATATGATGATGCATGAATATGAAATGAAAAGGTCCGAATTTGGATGAAATCTTCGGATGGGGACCGAATTCGGGCTCTATCCGACATCGGATGCACAGTAAGAAATAAATGAAAATTTTTAACAATGTTGATGAGTACCGAATTCGGATACACAGTGGTCTGGATTCGGATGAATAGTTGTCCGAATCGGATGCACAGTGGTCCGGATTCGGATGGAACAAATGAAATTTTTTTAAAAAAAATTTTCTAAGTAATTTCGTCCGAATTCGGAGGATAGTTCGAATTCGGATGGTCCGAAGACTATCAATAGCAGTAAGTGTTGGTATACCGTGTGTGACGATATCAGTCTAAGTATAGTTAGCATTTTGTGTAAGTCAAGTTATGTAATATTGAATATTGACTAGTGTTTGATATATGTGATTTTGTGTGTTTGACATTTGTTGTTTGTATGTTTGAACTTGGTGTAACGTATTACAAGAAGTTCAAACATAAAGTTCAAAGATATATTCAAACATAAGTTAAATCATATGTTCAAATAGAAGTATGATAGTTGAAACTCAAATTTAATGTAAATTCGAATTTGTACTTATAGGTAAATTCGAATTAATCAAGTGGACAAATTCGAATGGGCCTTGGGCCTGTTTCGAATTTGTCCTAAGACAAACTCGAATCTGTCAGTATAATTAAGTATTAACTCGAATAATTATTAGACTTTGCAGAATTTCAGAGAGTGATTAAGCAAAGGCGATCTCGAATTTGATAGTATTCAGAGAGTGTTCTTCGGAGAGAATCATTGTGTAGGTGCGTTCGTAGTCATTCGTATAACACCGTGGTTGTCTCCGTGTTCCCGTGTGTGTGATCTTACCGTCAAGCCGCTAACAAGGATTCCGCACTCGTTGGACGATATCGCGTCAAGATTGATCCGTAGAGTCAAGACCTTACAAGTGGTATCAGAGACATTTGGGTGTTCTTCATGTTCATAAGCGACATCCTAGGTTTCTTGACGCTTTGGACGGTTAATATCACGATTTTGGAGGTTTTTCGAGCTTATCAAATCAGATTTCGCAAAATACTTTGTTGTCGTTCAAGTTTTTGATCGAAATCAGTATTTTAACTCATAAAAATATTGGTTTAATCTGAAAAACTTGAAAAACTCGAAGTATTATCCGTTTTTCGAATTTGCGGCGCTCGAGTTTGTTAAGGGGATATTAGGGTTTCCTCATTTTTGAGTTTGACTGAAAATACGCTCCTTTCAAGATTCTTTAAAGTTTGATTCGAATTTGGCCATTTCGAATTTCCTTGGATTTTCGACTTTACTCTAAAGTCGAATTAGGGATTTCGAATTTAAGGACCTTCGAATTTGTTGTTAATTTCGAATATAGTTGGACTTCAAACTTAATTTCGAATTTAGTTCCAAACAAGTTTAAAATTAATTAAATTCGAATTTATCCAAATTCGAAAGAATTAGTTTAAATTACATTCGAATTAAATTAATTAAGTTTAAATTCAAAAATATTTGAAACTATGACAAGTCTACAGCGTTTCATTGAGATGGATCACGAGGTTGGAAAAGCGAATTCTCCATCGAAGTTGATGAAAATAGAGGACTATTACTGGTGGAAGGATAGGTTTGCCGACTTCGAGAGGTTTAATGATATGCGAATGTGGATTTGTATCGACGAAGGATACATTCCACCTACAGCTGAGGTTGAAGGACGACAAAAGGGTGAAATCTTAAATTTCAAATTGAAAGACTCCAATTCAAAAACCCAAGTCACCTGAACGGAGAGATGGGTATTTGAAAGAGTTTAAGTATGTGGACGAGAAGGGTATTACCAAGTCAGTTATGGCTTGGGTTCCCCGTGATAACTAGACTATTTTCTTTCATGTGTAGGAGACAACTACAGGTCCAAATAACAAATGGTTCATCGACAGTGGTTGCTCCAGGCACATGACAGGGGAAAGAAGTCTACTCGAGACTTCAAGGGAGGGAATCAGGGATTTGTATCATTCGCTGGCAATAAAGGAGGAAATATCACCGGTACTGGAGTGGTCACTAATGGGACTATCAAATTGGATCAAGTTTATCACGTTGATAAACTGGTTCACAATCTCATTAGTGTATCTCAAATCTGTGATAAGAAGAACTCAGTATTTTTCACTGATACTGAGGCGTTAGTGCTAAAACCGGGATTCAAAGTGCCTGAAGAATGGATACTGATGAGGGCTCCAAGGAAGAATGACCTGTACATGCTCGACATGAACAAGTCGGGATCTTCGATGGGACCAATTTGTCTACTATCAAAAGCTTCAGAGACTGAATCAGTTTTATGGCACAGACGCATGGCACACTTGCACCTGAGAAAAATGAACTACATTACGAAAAATGGATTGGTGCAATGTGTTCCCATGAAGAGTTTTCAGTTCGAGGACAAGTGTCTACCGTGCAAGAAAGGAAAACAACACAAGAAGGCACACAAGTCCAAGACTCAGAACTCAATAGCTGCCACATTCGATTTGTTGCATATGGACCTCTTCGGACCAATCAACAAAAGGAGTATAGGTGGTAGATGGTACTGTTTAGTTATTAATGACGATTACTCACGTTTTTCTTGGGTTTTCTTTTTAGGTACAAAGGACGAGATGACTGCCAAGCTCATCGGGTTCTTAGACCAAGTGGAAAATTCTTACGGAACAAGTGTTAAACGAATTAGAAGTGATAACAGAACAGAATTTAAAAACACTGTTATTGGTGTATATTGTCTATCAAAGGGCATAGTGCCTCAATTTAGTGCACCTTATGAGCCACAGCAAAATGGGGTGGCCGAACGGAAAAACAGGACATTGATTGAGGCAGCAAGGACCATGCTTTCGGATTCAAAGCTTCCTACCATGTTTTGAGGGGAGGCAGTGAATACCGCGTGCCATGTTTTAAACCGGGTCCTTACTGTCAAATCATTGAACAAAACCTGTTATGAAGTTTTGAATAAAAGGCCACCAAATTTAACTGGGTTCGAACCTTTTGGGGTACCATGTACTTTAATTAAAACAAAACATCAACCAAAATTTGGTGAAAAGGCTGACGAAGGTTATTTCCTAGGTTATGTACCTAATTCACCAAATAAAAGGGTTTTTAACAAATCTAATGGTACAGTAGAGATTGTGTATAACATTGAAGTCACAAGTTATACACATGAACCCCAAACAGGTCCGGAATGGATATTTGATTATGACAAATTGTTTGAGTCATTTAATATTCCTTTGGATGGAAATGCAGGTACAATCGAACAGGACTTGTCGTCATTAATCTTGAATGACGAGGGTCAAAGTTTTTCGAGTACCACCTTTCCATCAACATCTGAGCCTACATCAACTGAAGATAGATCTCCAGAAGTTACTGATTCTCAAGTGCGTGTAAACGAAAATCAGACAACAAATTCTAACTCTGAAGACAGTGTCTATGAGGAAGAAATTGTGGAGTCTGAATTCGTTCCCCCGTTAGGAGAAATTCGATCAAATTTGGGAGATAATCTGAGAGTTGACGAGATAGAGACATCTAGGATTAGTAAGAATCATCCTATTGAGAGTATCATAGGAAATCTTAATGCTGGTGTGAGGACTAGGAGTAGTTTGAATAACAACACAGTGTTGTTGTCGATGATCAATGACTCCGAGGCCTTTCATACTTGCCTCTACTCATGTTTCATCTCGCAAGTAGAGCCGAAAAATATGCAAATGGCACTAAAAGACAACTCTTGGGTTGAAGCGATGCAGGAAGAACTAGCACAGTTTAGGAAACTAGAAGTGTGGGAGTTAGTTCCGTTACCTCGAGGAGAAATAGCATTAGGAACCAAATGGGTTTTTAAGTGAAAAAGAGATGATCTGCGTATTGTCACTCGCAACAAAGCAAGACTGGTGGTAAAGGGTTTCAACCAAGAGTAAGGAATCGATTACAAAGAAGTGTTCGCGCCAGTGGCAAGACTTGAAGCAATTCGTTTGTTTCTGACTTTTGCTTCCTTCAAGGGTTTTAAAGTTTATCAGCTAGATGTTAAGAGTGCTTTCCTTTATGGGAAAGTGAAGGTTCTGGTGTATGTGGAACAGCCGCCCGGGTTTATAGATCCGAAATATCCAGACAGAGTATATCGGCTAGATAAGGCTTTGTATGGATTACATCAAGCACCGAGGGCATGGTAAGAAACTCTATCCAATCATCTTTTAGACAACAGGTTTGAAAGAGGGAGAATAGATAGTACGCTATTCGTGAAGCGAAAAGGAGAACATTTTATCTTGGTACAAGTGTACGTCGATGATATCATCTTTAGATCATCTGACGAGCAGATGTGCACAGATTTTGAAAAGGTGATGAAGTCAAAGTTTGAGATGAGTGCGATGGGTGAGTTAAACTTCTTTCTGGGTTTGCAAGTCGAACAGAGGAAGGAGGGCATGTTTATTCATTAGACGAAGTATGTCTACGACATCTTAGAGCGCTTCGGGATGGAAGGAACCATGCTGATAGCTCACTTCAGCACGCCAATTAAAGTGAATCATAATCTCGGACCGGGTACAGAAAATGATACTGATGTGGATCCGACGTTATATCGGGCCATGATTGGGTCACTTATGTATTTACCTTCTTCTAGACCTGATATAATGTTTCCTGTGGGTATTTGTGCTACGTTTCGAGCTAATCCGAAAGAGATGCACATGAAAGCTGTGAAGCGGATTCTTCGATACCTCAAGTCGAAACCGGAGCTGGGACTTTGGTATCATGTGGAGGGCGATCTGGAATTGGAGGCGTTCACGGATTTAGACTACGGAGGATGCACCTTGACGAGCAAGTCAACAACTGGAGGTTGTCAGTTCCTAGGAGGGAGACTCGTTTCCTGGTAATGCAAAGAAACAGACTTCGGTAGCCGTGTCAACGTGTGAGGCCGAATATATTGCTGCTCGTAGTTGCTGTTCACAGGTTCTGTGGATACAACAACAATTGCGGGATTACGGTTTGACTTATTGTAGGTCCCAATAGATATCCCAAGTATATAGCTTTAAGCTGTAGAGGGGGGGTGAATACAGCTATTTAAAAACTACACACTATTTTTTCAATGTTTGTATGTATTATTAACAAATGTTAATTACAAACGAGCTTGAATGCGGAAAGGTTCAAGCTGAGATGACAGATACAACAGTATGTTTAACTAGTCTAAGACTGACTTAAACTAATTACAATGAATACACTCACTAAGAATCACTCACTGTGTTTACAAGACTCTGAGGAATAGCTTGAACAAGAACAACTTAGACACTGAGCACTGTTTTATTCAAGCAGACTTGCATGCATGAAAGATACACTTTGGATGCACGTTCACTCTTGGTTTCAGCACTTAGCTTTTTGGCTTCATACATTTTTCAATCCTTGGAAGTTTCTTTTTATACTCACTCAGAGGATCTAAGTGAAGCTTCTTCATTGGACGGAATGAAAAAGGTAAAGTCTTGTTGAAAAGACAACATAAACTTTTCTGCACATTCTGAAAAGCAGACTTGTTTTCATGTGGGCAGAACTTTTGTCTTTTCACTTTGTCTACTGTTGTATTGCCTTTAACTAAATAAGGAAAGTCAACTTTGTGTTTTTCTTCCTTTGTAAAGGCCTATTTTGATATAAGAAAAAGGTCTGTTACCCTTTTTCAAGTAACCTTTTGTCATCATGCAACAGAACAGCTTGGGCAGGCTGAGCAGTTCTGATTTCCACTTTGTCTTCGACTTTCTAAACTGATCTTGTAGTAAAAAAACAATACATGAGGACTTGGAAACATATTCCATAAAGTGTTTAGCCTGTTCACAAAGAATAGGTTCTGTTCACAAAGAACAGAACACTTGTAAACTGCCGAAGCTGCTCACCAGTGTAGAGCAGCGTAGACAGTTTATGTCCAGCCTGTTCAGCAGACTGAACAGCTTGGGCAAAACTGCCTTTGTTGCAACACCTACAACACATAGAACAGCTTCAGGCTGATATTGCAAATCTTTTTCAGGTTTCAATGAGGCATATAACAGGCGTTAAATTCAACCTTCAAAAGCATCAACAGGTTTGATTAATAATCTCCCCCTCAGATGCAGAACAGGTTTGACTGAGGCCTTTTTGTGCCTAAAAATCTCACCCTATTTGCAATAACCAGTCTAAGCTGACTTTATCAAAAGTCACTATATATTTTTACAGTACATTTGTTGAAATAAAATTACAACATCAACATAAAGTAAAAGATCAGTTTTTATATATACTGATTTTTGATTACATTAGAACAACACATGTTCTTACAAAAGTACAACTGATGTACTGATGTATATTACAACTAATGCAAGAGAGAAAATTACCACATATGTGAATAAAGTACAACTAATGTACATCAGATTTTGGACTGTTTTTGTTGGGAGCAGATAATGGTAAGTCTGTCCAACTGATGGACAGCTTCCATTCTTCACCTACCCAGATGGTAGATGGACTTCATCACAATGGAGGGGGACCTTCAAACATCTTCTGAAGTTGCTCTCTAGTATCCTCAGGTTCTTGAATTTCACTTCTTATTATCATAAACTTGGGATCCTCAAGTTCACCTCTTTCATAACAGCCTCTGAGCAAATCCCAGATAGCTGCTCTCCACCTACTTGACTGCCTGAATGAAATTGCAAGTCTGAAGGCTACAAGCTGTCTCAGATCCACTTTGTATAGATCTGATGCTCTCTGAAAGCATTTCTTCTGAGATAAGGGATTTACAAAAAATGCCCCCAGCACAGGCTCTTCAATGATCTTGCCATCTTCAAACTCAATTCCACTAGGCAGGCTGTGATCAACTCCTTTCATCTCAATAGCATACTCACCTTGTTCTATCAGAATGAGGAGTTGTTCCATCTCAGTGTCCTTCCTTGTTATCCTTGCCTTTATTTTTGGTTGTGTCACATAGACACCTTCACTAACTTCTTTGGAGATCAGGCCAAGATTCGTCACTCTCTCCATCAGCTTCTTGACATATGCTCTGACAGTCTTAGCAGTTTCTGACTTAGACTCACTCAGAGCAACTGCCAGCTCAATCCATTCTCTGTACCTCATCTGTGCAACATCAGTGTAGTCGTATGTTTCTAGTTCTGGGCCTCTTGCACCCATTCTGGTAATTTTCAACTTCCACTGACTGTCTTTTCTTGATATGGGCACAGCTTTGACAATTGCTTCCTTAGCAAGCCTTCTATCAGCAACATCTTGAAATTTTCTTCTTGCCAGGTTGTCAAAGTGAAACTGAGCTCTTGCAGAAGGCACTGATGTTTTGGTCACTGAGACCAGAGCACCTTTTTCTTTTTCAGCCTCCTTCTCTTCTGCTGATCCTTTAGCAGCTTCCAAAATTTTCTTTTGGACAACCAGAGAGGACATTTTAACTTTCCTTGCCTCTTGAAGTGCAAAAGACTTAGCAGCTTTGGCAGATTCTTCTTCTTTCCTTAAAGCTTCCAGGGCTTGAAGCTGTTCTTCTCTAAACTCAAAATATTTATGCATAGGAAGACCCATTTCTTTGACCCTGGCTTTGTGAAATTTAAGCTCTGCTGCTTTCTGCTGCTGAGGATCAGTTGCTGCTTTTTCTTTTCCTTTAGCTGCTGTAGTGACAGCAGCTTCAGGACTTTCCTCCTCCTCTTCTGCTTCTTCTAAAATTAGATGCCTCCTTCTGCTGCTTGGCCTGCCCTCAGGAATGAAATCCTCCCCCTTAGATTGAGTAGGGATTGGAGATTCAGCCTGAGTAGGCTGAGCAGCGTGGGAGGCACCCTCCAGTGTACCTGTTGAAGTTCCTGCAGGTTGACCAGTGAATATTGCAGGCACTGATTTCTCCTAAGGAGAAAAAGTTTTCTCCCCCTTAGACTTAGTCTTCGAGTCAGATGACTTCTCCCCCTTTGAAAGAGATGTACCAACACCTTCAACACCTGGTCTGTCTGAAGACACGAAGTCATCAGGCTTGCCAGCAGGCCTGGGGCCAACAAGGCTATTCACTAAGAATGCCAAGTTGTCCTTCACCTCTGCAAGCTGGGTAAGACAGGTTTGAAGAGAAGAGGAATGCGTATCAGCAAGGGAGGTCAGCTTAACAATATTTTCCCTATCAGAAGCTGTGAAGAGCAAATTTTGAAGCTGTGCAAGATGTAATTCTAGAGAATCTTGCACATCAGCAAGGTTTGATGACACAGAATTTGATAGGGAGCCAATGAGGGTATGTAAGCTGGCCAGAGTATCAGGAAGTGTAGAGTGGCAAGAAGTTAGGAGAGATGACAGCTGTTGAGAAATAGCTGTCATGGAGGACACAGAGTCCTGTTGTAGTGAAAGCATTGAGGAGAGAGATGTGGATACAGTTTTCAGCTGTGCAGTGAGTGCAAGCAGCTGTGGAGAATTATCAGTTTGTGGAGTGGCAGGGAAGGAATCCTTGAACAAATCAAAGAACTCCTTAAGCTGTTCAGACACAGAGTCTGAAATAAATGAGGGTAGAGAGGTCATAGTAGTTTCTAAAAAACCAACTTTGTTGGTCAGCAGAGAAAGCTGATCCTTCAAAGGCAGGTCTTTAGGAGATGGAGGTATATGGGTTGACTGTTTAGATTGGGTTGATGGAGAAGATGATGATGAGGCTGGTGTATGAGGATGTGATGGAGAGGGAAGAGGAACATTTGAGAGAAGCTCCATAGCCTGGGCAAAAGTAATGTGGCCCAGCTTGGAAGGGTCAAAGGGTCCCTCAGCAGCGGCTGTAGCTGCATCGTCAGGAGAAGGGGTTGATGTTGGGGGCTTTTCAGATGCTGCTTGTGTTGCAACACCTTCATGAAGGCCAGTGGGTGTTCCCTCTGCAGTGCCTTGGTGTAAAAGCACCTCATCATGGGGAGATGGGATATGCATTTCAACATCAGCAGTGGTGAAACCTGCTGATGGAATTTGCATAGAAGGAGCAGCCTCACCAAAGGGATGGTATGTTCCCTGATGTTCATCAGCTTGGGTTGTTGGTCCCTCAGCAGCTGTTTGGTGTAGAACAACTGTATCATGGGGAGCAGAAGTTTGAGGCTGAGCTGTTGATTGTTCTATACCAGCAGTGTGGGCACCTCGTCCAGACTCAGGGTGTAATGAAGTTTGAGTATGGAACAATGTGGACTCACTATGGAGTGGAGAGGGCTCCTGTCTTTCAATATTCTCAGCCTGCTGGGAGGCTGGAATAGTGGAGGTGGTTATCTCCTTTTGCACAACTGGTTCCTGTTGGGAGGAACCAGAGGGTCTAGGCTGACTCTGGGTGGACTCAAGTTGGAGTGAAGCAGGCTCCATTTGTGTTAAACCTTCTCCTAAAATAGGAGAGGCAGCAGGGGTGGCTTCTCTTACAACTGAACCCTGTTGAGAGGGAACCAAGGAGCTGATTGTTGGGACTGGTTTCTTTTTGGCTAGAGATTTGCGTTGGTATTGGATGGATGAAGTGGGTGATTGGGGAGAGGAGATGAGAGGTTCAGACTGGACAGGTTTAGAGACTGGGTTAGAAACAGGTGGGTTGTCCTGTTCGATAGTCTCAGGTGCCACAAAGGCACCAGCTACAGAGGCTTCAGGTCCAACAAATGAACCAGGGTGAGGAGCATGCTCCCCCTCAGCCACAGAGGCTAAGGGTGCAGACTCAGACTGAGCTGTTCTGGCCTTCTTTTACACAGGCCCAGCTTCAGTGGTTGCCATGGTCCTCTTAGCAAGTGTAGACCTGGCTTTGGATTTTCTCTTGGGAGCAGCTTCTGGATCCACCCTCACAGCAGAGGGTCCTTCCATCAATCCTAACAACCTCCTCATTGGTGTTGACAGAGAAGGCTCATTTGGAAGAACAGCAGTGTAGAAAACTCTATTCCTTATCACAGGGAATGCAGCAGTATGAAGTAAAGGCTGAGAGTTGTACAGGTGCTCACCACAAATGTGTCTGAATATGAGGCTCAGAAATCTAGGGTATCGAACAGCAGCTGGTCTTGGGTCCTGCTGCACCAGATTCCTCAAGTTCAGGAAGATCCACTTAGCCATGTCTATTGTAGTCCCATCCACCAGCTGTAGGACTATTGGGATTTCATCACGGCTTAGTTGGTCAAATGAACCAACTTTGCTGCTGAAGCTCATCATCACTGAGGCAAACAGAAAGCTGTAGGTAGGAGACAGATCCTTCCTGTACAGCGTAGCTCCAATTTTGGGTTCTGCTACTCCACAGAAGCGTAGCAAGTTTCCCATTTGCTCATTTTCAGGCTGGGGCATGCCATATGAATCAGCAATGGGTAGATGAAGAACCTCCCTGAGAAGATCAGCAGTAATCTCAATGGTCTGAGTCCCATTGAGAATAGTCCCCTTGATGACTTTGGTATTGGGGTTGTAGGCACAAGTGTACCAAAACTCGTATACCATCTCCTGGTACAGGACACCAGGAGTACTAGTCATAGCGTAGTTCAACGGATGAACTGTCAAAAACTCCACCATTTGGTCATATCCTTTCCCCACATAGTTTTTGGGGATTGTGAGGTTGGCAATGTAGTTCGTGGGTTTGAGGGTTAGCATTGTGGTGACTGATGAATGTTTCTGCACATCATCACCAACAAATACTGGTAGAAAGGGGTTGTTTCTGTGAGCCATTTTGAGAGTAGTGAGAGTAGCAGAAGCACAAGACACTTAGTCGAATTTTTAGGGTTCTTAGGAGATTTATGGTAGCAGTGAAGAAGACGAAGATGAAACAGTATGAGGTATTTATAGGATTTGAATGTGTGTGTGTATGAGAGAGAAATATTTGGGCGGTTGATTTGAAAAAGTCATTAACGGAAAACGGAACGGTTGTCCATGTCAGACCGTTTGTCAGACCACTTGAGCCCTTTTTAATCACTAACACACGTAACTTACATTAGCCGCAGTAAATAAGTTAAATAAAAACAGAAATTAAGAAACTTAATTGTGAAGAAAGGTAATTAAAAACTGTTGGTCTAAGCTGTTGGTCAAACTTGTGATGAGCAGGGTCATCACAAGCTGTTAATTTTTCAAGCTGTTCCATCAACCTGTTCAGTCAGTGTGAAGGAATGATCAGGGTGAAGAATGGACCATCAGAGCAGGCTGGACGAGTAAACTGTGTTTGTTCAGCCTGTTGTATGTTCAAGCTGTTCAAGTATTTTAGAAAAATGGCTAAGTACAGAACATGCATAGCCTGTTCTGCCTAAGCTGTTCTAAGAAACTTGAGCAGTGTGAGACATACAAGGTCTTAGACCTTTGAGGACACTTAGTCACTTTTGTTTAACATGCCCAGCTTGCTGACAAGGTAATTGAACCTTGTTTCATCAAGAGGTTTGGTGAAAATGTCTGCAAGCTGTTCATTTGTCGAAATAAAACTTACCTCCACATTACCTTTCTGAATGTGATCCCTGATGAAATGATGTCTGACTTCAATATGCTTTGTTATTGAATCGAATACGGGATTGTTGGAAATGGCTATGGCACTTGTGTTATCACACACAATAGGATTTTTCCTATACACAAGCCCATAGTCTGCAAGCTGATGCTGCATCCACAGAATCTGCCCACAGCAGCTTCCAGCAGCAATGTACTCAGCTTCAGCAGTAGAAGTAGACACTGAGTTCTGCTTCTTGCTACACCAACTTATCAACTTACCACCAAGGAGTTGACACCCACCTGTTGTGCTTTTTCTATCTAGCCTACAGCCTGCAAAATCAGAATCTGAATAACCTGTTAGTTCAAGGCTTGAGTCTTTGGGATACCAAAGACCCAAACCTGGTCTACCCTTCAGGTATCTGAAGATTCTTTTAACAACAGCTAGATGAGATTCCTTTGGATCAACTTGGAACCTAGCACACAAACAGGTGGCAAACATAATATCAGGTCTACTAGCAGTTAAGTATAGCAAGCTCCCAATCATACCTCTGTAAGCTGTTACTGAAACAGCATTGCCACTGGCATCAGCATCCAATTTTACATTGGTTGCCATTGGGGTTTTAATAGGAGAACTTTGATCAAATTTAAACTTTTTCAAAAGATCTAAGGTATACTTTCTTTGATTTATAAAAATTCCAGTTGAGGTTTGTTTAACCTGTAATCCTAAAAAGAAAGTGAGTTCTCCCATCATACTCATTTCATATTTGGATTTCATGAGTAATGAAAAATTCTGTATAACTGCTCATTGGTAGAACCAAATATTATATCATCCACATAAATTTGAACAAGCATAATATCAGATTTCACTTTCTTTATGAACAGTGTGGTATCCACTTTACCTCTGGAATACCCATTGCTCATAAGGAATTCAGTAAGAGTGTCATACCAGGCTCTAGGGGCTTGTTTGAGACCATAGAGAGCTTTGTCCAACTTATAGACAAAACCTGGATGATGTTCATTTTCAAAACCTGGAGGCTGCTTGACATAAACTTCTTCTTGCAGCTTCCCATTCAAAAATGCACTCTTCACATCCATTTGAAATACCTTAATGCTCTTATGAGCAGCATAAGATAGAATCAAACGAATTGCTTCTAGCCTGGCCACAGGAGCAAATGTCTCATCATAATGAATTCCTTCCTCCTGTCTATAACCTTGAGCAACCAGTCTTGCCTTATTTCTTATGACATGACCTTGCTCATCCATCTTATTCCTGAAAACCCATTTAGTGCCAATTATAGTTTTACCTTTGGGAGCAGGGACCAGCTTCCATACCTTGTTTCTCTCAAACTGATTGAGCTCTTCTTGCATGGCAGTGATCTAATTGGCGTCTTTTAGTGCTTCATCCACTTTCTTTGGCTCCATTAGTTAAACAAAACTAGAAAACATACAGAAGTTCCCTAAGCTGTCCCACCTTGTTTGTACCCCTTTGTTGATGTCACCAATTATTTGATCATTGGGGTGACATCTGATCCACTTAGGATCATTCTTCAATGATGATTCTCCTGAGTTATCAGCAGCTTCAGCAGATCTTGTTGAACAGCTCTCAAGATTTTCAGACACACTGTTGTCTTGAGCCTGTTCACTTGTTGAACATGATTGACCACTGTTGAACACATCAACAGAGGAACTAGGAAAATCAGCATTGATAGGTTCAGGACATGCAGTTGTGATCAAGTTAGTAAACTTATTCACACAGGATGTGTTGACATAATCATCATCATGTCCATCATGATTAACAGGTTCCACACTGGGTGTAGTGGAAGCTTTTGAGTCCTCTTCACTGTTTGAATGCATCAAATCATCAAAGCTTAATTCTCCTGAAACTGATTCAGGAACAGCTTTGGTGGAAGCATTCTTGGACTCTTCAAAGGTGACATTGATAGATTCATCTATCACCAGTACACTCTGTAGGCTTTAAAGATAGCAGAGTATCCAACAAATACACCTTCATCAGCATTTGGTTCAAACTTTTCCAGTTGGTCCCTTTAATTTAGAATGAAGCAGGGACAACCAAACACATGGAAGTAACTGACATTTGGCTTTCTCCCTTTGATTAGCTCATGGGGAGTCTTGTTGAACCTTTTCACCACTAAGGATCTGTTTTGGGTGAAGCAGCCAGTGTTGACAGCTTCAGCCCAGAATGATGAAGGTAAACCAGATGCACACATCATGGTTCTTGCAGCTTCAATGAGAGTTCTGTTTCTCCTTTCAGCAACTCCATTTTGTTGTGGAGTTCTTACAGCTGAAAAGTTTTGAGTGATTCCTTTCTCTTCACAGAAGTCTTCAAGAGTACTGTTCTGAATTCAGTACCATGATCACTTCTAAGCTGCTTCACTTGGGCAGAGTTCAACATTTCCATCTTTTCCACAAATCCAATAATTTCTCTAGCAACCTCTCCTTTGTTCTTCAAGAAGATAACGCATGTGTACCTGGAGAACTCATCAACCATTACTAGAGTGTATCTTCTTCCTCCTAGACTTGGGACATTGACAGGTCCAAACAAGTCCATATGAATCAAGAAGAGAGGAGTATCAATAGAAAAGTTATGTTTGGATTTAAGTGATGATTTCCTCTGCTTGCCTTTCTCACAAGCTGTGCAGAGTTTATCTTTAACAAAGGTCATAGAAGTCAAACCTGTCACCAACTCTTTCTTACAGAGTTTGTTGATGATCTTGAAGTTCAGGTGTGACAGCCTTTTGTGCCATAACCAGTTTAAGTCTGCATTTGTTCTTGTGAGAAAACAGGTTTCAGTTGTGGGATCAGCAGATTGCATGTCCACAACATATACACCTTTCTTTCGTTGAGCACATAGCACAACTTTGCCTTGGGGATCCAATATGTATCCCAGGTGCTCATCAAAGTTAACCTTATAGCCAGCATCACACAGTTGACTTATGCTAACAAGGTTATGTTTTAGTCCAACCACATAGGCTACTCTTTTAAACACTATAGCACCAGCTTTAAGAGTTCCATATCCTTCAGTGGATCCTTGTACATTGTCACCAAATGTGACTTTTGGCCATTTTTCAGGCCTGAGATCACTCAGCAGGACCTTACAACCTGTCATGTGCCCTGAGCAGCCACTGTCCAAGTACCAAACCTGGGATGGTTGTTTTTCCTTCAGAGTGACAAGAAGAATATTAGTCATTTTTAGGGGAACTCATCACAGAGATGAGTTCTCCTACTTCATCAACATTTGTTGATGGACTTGTGATATCAACACTAATATTCCCTATCTGAATGGTATCAGTTTGGATACCACTTTCATTGACTAAGATGTTTCCAACACTATTTATGTTAGCTGTGAGGGAAACATCAGAGTCAGCAGGCCTTATGTCCTCAGTTTCAGGACAATCTTTGGCCAGATGTGTCTTCATTCCACATTTATAACATTTTCTTCTTTTGACATTTTTGGAAGAAGACCTTTCAGAGACACATTCTGAGTTATTTCTGTTGATTTTATTAGTAGATTTAGCAAACTTATTACTATTTGACGAATCAACAGCTTGAGTGGTAAGTTCAATAGCAACAGCTTTGCCTGTCTCTTCTTTCCTCTTTTTAGGAGGACAGATGTCAAAGATAGGAAGCTTAATTGGCTTTTGAACTTCCACAGGTTTAGGAAACTTATTTCTAAATCTCTCAGGCTGAGCAATGACTTTCCCTTTGTCCTTCCTGAGATGTGATTGATGTTGCCTATCAACAAAATTATTATTTTTTGTTTTGAAAAACTTATTTTCATTTAAAACCAGCTTACTACTATGATTAGAAAACTTATTTGAAATCACAGCAGGTTTGCCTTCAACTTGAGACTTACTCTTGTTAAAGGCAGACTGCTTACCTTTTGAAAACTTATTTTTAAAATGTTCAGCATTAAAAGGATTAGTATGCCTTTTTACATCAGCTTTAGACCCAAAGCCTGTTTTTTTCAGCAGGTTTGGTGTCCACGGCTGCAGTTTGGACATGCTTTTCTTTCTTTTGCTTGTGTGAATCAGTAGAGCACTTAGCAAGCTTATTTGATGGAAAACTTATTTCATCAGCAGCTTGTGAGTTAGGTTCACACGAGCTGTCAGTGTTTTGAGGCCTGACAAACCTGTTTGTTGAGATTAATTTGCCATTCACTTTTTGGATAAAAGTGTTTGGAAGCTCACCAAGAGTGGACAAGTCTTCTTTAAAATTATTAACCTCAACAATGGAAGCTGTTGTGTCAAGATCCCCTCCAAGATAGGCTTGGATTTGTGCAGGAATCTGCTGACTTATGCAGTGGCTAACATTTTGTGCAGATTGGCACCAAGAGTTAACTATCTTTTGAAGCTTAGCATGTTTTATATCTGTTTCTCTCTTTTCTTCCAGTAAAATGGAAATGATGTGTTTTAATTCATCAAGCTCAGCTTCCAACTTATGGAAACTGTCCAGTTTACTAGATTTTGTTTCAATATCAGTTTTAAACTTAGAGATTTCAGATAATAAAACAGCATGCTTCTTAACAGCAGCTTTCAGATCAACAAGCATATATTCAAACATTTTAACTTTTTCTTCAGAACTGTAATCCATAAAATTTTGTACCTTATACATCATTGTAGGGTTCCAGTTCTCCAAGCTGCTAAAAGCTTCAGCTTCAGCCAGATCCTGTTTGAAGTTGCTTGTTGATGGGACATCAGTGTTGGCCATCAGACAGTTATTGTCTTCTTCATCAGATGATGAATCAGACTCCTCCCAGTCACAAGTCTCTGCCATAAGTCCCTTTTGCCGGTTGGAAACCACTGAGTTTTCCAACTTCCTCAGCTTAGCCATGGCCATGAGGAAATTAGCTCTACAGCCATCATCCCTGTTTGTCTTGTGTGGTTTGGATGACTGACCAACAGCTTTTAACACACAGCCAGCAGCTATATGACCAGTTTTTCCACATTTGAAGCACTCAGCTTTGGTCTTATCAAATGCCTTCTTTTTAACAGCATTTGAGCTTCCCTGCAGCATGTTTCTTCCAAACCTTTTCTTGTTGAACCTTTTGACAAGCATGACTATCATTTGCTCAGCATCCAGTTCAGCAATATATGCACTGTCTTCCTCATCAGATACTTCTTCCTTATCATCAGGCTGTTGATCAGGTTGAGTGAAGACATCACGCATCTGACTTACAGGTTGTCTCACGCTGACCACAAAGGCTGCACCTTTCGTAGACATTTCCAAGGCATTTCTATTTTGTTGCCTTGACTGCTCATCATTCAGCAAGGATCCATATAGATTAACAAGATCCATACTTCTGATGGTACCTGAATTTCTTAAGATTGTAGAAAAGTAATTCCATTCTTCAGGTAGATTGTCTAAAAATTTGTTCACCAGAGTCAGGCTGTCTTTGGTGATCCCAACAGCTTTGAGATCACTAACAAGAGCAGTAAACCTTATGTAGGTTTCAGTGAGAGTCTCCTTTGATTTTGCAAAGAAAAGTTCGTACTGTCTAACAAGATTATTAATCCTGCTGTCCAGTGTGATTGTGGGTCCATCGTAGACGGTACACAAAGTATCCCACATCTCCTTTGCAGTCTTCATCTTCTCAACCTGTTTGAACACATCATCAGGTAGAGAGATGACCAGGTTGTTTCTGGCCTTTGCATCAAGAGCCACCAGTCTTTTGTCTTCATCAGACCACTGAGCTTTTGCTTTCTCAAATGTTCTGATTTCAGGAGCAGCTCCTTCAACAGCAGGAGTTATAGTTGTAACAGAGGTTGGCACATAGGGACCCTCCGTTAGAATCTCTGGTAGTTGCACATCCAGATTCTCTAAGTAGAGCATCATTCTGCACTTCCAACCAGAAAAGTTCTGATGATTGAACTTTGGAGGTTTGCCCATTGAGCCATTGTCATAGTATGAGGAACTTCCATGGAAACTTTGGGAGAATGAGAGATCTAGAATGACACACACTCTAAACTCTCTGATACCAGTTGTAGGGCGCAAAAGATATCCCAAGTATATAGCTTTAAGCTGTAGAGGGGGGGTGAATACAGCTATTTAAAAACTACACACTATTTTCTCAATGTTTGTATGTATTATTAACAAATGTTAATTACAAACGAGCTTGAGTGCGGAAAGGTTCAAGCTGAGATGACAGATACAACAGTATGTTTAACTAGGCTAAGACTGACTTAAACTAATTACAATGAATACACTCACTAAGAATCACTCACTGTGTTTACAAGACTCTGAGGAACAGCTTGAAAAATAAACAGCTTAGACACTGAGCACTGTTTTATTCAAGCAGACTTGCATGCATGAAAGACACACTTTGAATGCACGTTCACTCTTGGTTTCAGCACTTACCTTTTTGGCTTCATACATTTTTCAATCCTTGGAAGTTTCTTTTTATACTCACTCAGAGGATCTAAGTGAAGCTTCTTCATTGGACGGAATGAAAAAGGTAAAGTCTTGTTGAAAAGACAACATAAACTTTTCTGCACATTCAGAAAAGCAGACTTGTCTTCATGTGGGCAGAACTTTTGTCTTTTCACTTTGTCTACTGTTGTATTGCCTTTAACTAAATAAGGAATGTCAACTTTGTGTTTTCCTTCCTTTGTAAAGGCCTATTTTGATATAAGAAAAAGTTCTGTTACCCTTTTTCAAATAATCTTTTGTCTTCATGCAACAGAACAGCTTGGGCAGGCTGAGCAGTTCTGATTTCCACTTTGTCTTCGACTTTGTAAACTGATCTTGTAGTCAAAAAACAATACATGAGGACTTGGAAACATATTCCATAAAGTTTTTAGCCTGTTCACAAAGAACAGGTTCTGTTCACAAAGAACAGAACACTTGTAAACTGCCCAAGCTGCTCACCAGTGTAGAGCAGCGTAGACAGTTTATGTCCAGCCTGTTCAGCAGACTGAACAGCTTGGGCAAAACTGCCTTTGTTGCAACACATGCAACACATAGAACAACTTCAAACTGATATTGCAAATCTTTTTCCGGTTTCAATGCATATAACAGGCCTTAAATTCAACCTTCAAAAGCATCAACAGGTTTGATTAATAATATCCCCTCAGATGCAGAATAGGTTTGACTGAGGCCTTTTTATGCCTAACACTTATACTCATACTCCTATTAGGATAGATAACCAGTCAACAATTGCAATAACTAATAATACAGTTAAACACAATAAAACCAAGCACATACACATAAGACACCACTTTATACGTGATTGTGCTGAAAAGAATTTAATTAAGCTGGTAAAAGTGGCAACGGATGATAATAATGCGGATTTATTTACCAAAGCTTTTGATAAGTCACGTTTTTCGTATTTAATTCAACTAAACGGAATGCGTAATCCAAATTAAGTTGACCTTAGTAGAGTTTATTTCTTTTTATAGCAGTAGCATTTCTTTCTTTTTATAGTAAGTTTAGTAGCTTAGGATATTTTTCTTTTATAGTAAGTTAGTAGGTTATTTTATTTTCTTAACTCTTATTTATGAAAAACAAAAAAAAAAAAAAAAAGGAAAACCATTAAAAAGTTCAAAAAAAAAAAAAAGAAAGAGAATATCAGAAAATGAGATAAGTCTTAGATATATAGGTTCAAAGTGACGAAAATTAGCATAATCTTTACGATCTCTAAGTTTTAAGCTTTCACACATAATGCACATAAAATTCTAAGTGTTATACATTATCTAGTTTGATATGTTGGTAGGCATAATACATATAGGGAGTCTCAAGGCTAATAAAATATTCAAGAAAAAGTCAGACGTGTCACTAACTTAGATGTATGACCAAATGGTCTTCATTTTTATGGTAGAGACATACAGACATTGATTCTAAATAAGGTATGCAAACTTTCTGGGGATGTATAACAAAATCAGATACATCTTAAAGAAATGAAACGAATAGAAAAATCATGATACTGAGTTGAGAGTCAAAACAAGTAACTCTGTTGTACGTAAGCACAGACCTGTTGCCTCTGGTTTGACTCGAGTTAGCAAGATAAGTCGCTTTGTTGTACGTCAGTACAGACCTGTCACCGCTGTCTTGCTAGCTTTACAAATAAACTTTAAGACAAACTAAGACACTTTGTTGTATGTAAATACAGACCTGTGTCCGATGTTTGCCTTTTAAAGAAAGTTTGCAATATCAAAAAGTTATAATCATTGTGTGTATGCCTTGATCATAAAAGTATGTCTATGTATGAGTCACGTTAGGTAATTTCTTGATAAATAAAAAGGCCAAGGGATATTCCAAAGTGTAACATGTTTAAAGGGAAAATTATACCAACAATCATCTAGAAATGTGTGTCACGACAAACAATAAAAATGAATCAAAAATTCCTAAGTGTGAAAGTAAGATACTGAAAGTGCATATTTGACACCGCTATCTGATTGAACCTTTCTTTGACTATACTCGTTAAAATATTCTTTTAATATTAAGTATAGGTTGTAAATTTTAAAAATAATGTAGATTAGTCTGAGTTTAAATTTTTTGTTCAAAATTTTAATTTTACTTTATTTTATTCTATTCTATTTTTACTTCATTTTTATTTTTATTTTTAATTTTATCTAGGAAAAAGGTCAAAGTTACTGAGGATGCATTTTAGTTGAATAAATAAACTTTGCGTGAAAATCTTGTGCTTAGGGTAAATAATTTTTCACAGTTGATCCGTTACACGAAAAAGTTGAAAAAGTTGAAAAAGTTTAATTGATTTCAAAGATTTTCATAATTTTTAGCTAAATTCGAAATTAAGCCAAAGTCGAACGCTAAATTCGAAATTCGCACTAAACCCGAATTTGAAGACAAAATCGAAGGTGGTTTAGTGTAAATAGGTCAACAGTGAACATTCATTATTCACCTACTTTCGAGTTTACCATTCGAGTTTGTTCAGAGAGATTTCGAATTTGTGTCTTCGACTTTGCCGACGAGTTTTTTACTATTTGTCGAGTTTTTGTCCGTTTGTGTTCGAGAATACTACCAAATATAGGTATAATCAACATCATTGTACAAGATTTAGGATGTTTTAGACTCAATTTGAGCCAAAATCGACCGATTTTGAGGTTTTAATGGTGTGAACTTTGTAATTCAAAATAACAAAGTTTGAACCGGTGAAACTTCAAATAAGTGACAAATATCTTTGATTAGAACCTATTAGGACTTATGGATGTGATTTTCTAAGTCTACAATGGTTTAAATCTTGGACTTTTGTTTTTAGAATGCCGATGCTTCGAGTTTGTTCATAGATTCGAGTTTGTCACTAAACTCGAATAACTCATTAAACTCGAAATAAGGGAAATTCGAATACGTTATTCGAATTTACCATTAAAATAGAAATATTTGAATACATGTTAAATCAAACTTGTAGAAATTCATATGTGTTGGATTTTGAACTTACATAAGTTCAAAATAAAACAAATTTGAATTTAAACAAGTTTATGTTTATTTTGATCATTCTAATATATTGTATACTTAATTGCGCAGATATGGCGTATAGAGTGTTTATCCAAAAGCATAATATGGTCGTTTCTCCAGACCGTGAGCTACATGAAGCTCAGGAATTCCGCCAGATGGTGGATTTTTTGGCTGCTTCAAGGGTTTCTTATGCCCTGTCGCACAACGTCCAGATAGTGTTGCCTTATGTTCGGGAATTTTGGGATCACCTGCAGGTCGACTGCACAGTGACTCCGACAGTGTTAAGGACCAGAATAGCCGGGCAGCCACTTGTGTTCTCAGCAGACGTTTTGCGCAGAGTCTTGCAGTTGGGATCTGCAGAGCAAGAAGCTGGACCTATAGACTTTCCGTTGGACGTTAGGCAAGCTGCGTTTTTAAGAATGGGGTATGCTCTTGATGTGGCGAAGGCGTCGTACATGAAGAGCGGTTTGATTGGGAAATGGAGATATTTAGCACATGTATTCATGGTGTGCTTCGCTCCAAAGAAAGCAGGTTTTGATTACATCGTGTCAAAGATTCAATCGTCAATGATAGCATTAGTCTACAATCAGAGGTTTAGTTATTCTGAAATGTTCCCTGCGGAGTTTGTTCACCAAATAACAGCTCCAGCAAGAGAAAGATTTTTGATGTATCCCAGGTTCGTGATGATGCTGATCAGACACTTTTTGCCAAATCTGCCGCAATTGCAAGAGATTCAAAGAGTTGCAGTGATCGACAAGAGAATATTTGCATATTGTCAAGCACATAAGGGTGCATTGGTTAGACCTGTAGAGGCACCACTTTTTGGTGCTAAGGTGATTCCCAATTTTCAAGCCCCAGAAGGTGCAAACTGGGCTGGAGATGTAGATGTACAGCAGCAGCCGCAACAACAACAGCAACAGCAGAGGCCTCAGCATCAAAGAAGGAGGCAGAGACCTTCAGGTAAACAAACTCAGGCTACAAGGTCGTCATCTAGCAGGGTGCAGGAGTCAGAAGAAGCAGGTCCGTCAACGGACGCTGCGGGTCCTTCAAGTGTAGAACCCGTAACTGATCCACGAGTGGAGACATTTGAAGAGATTTAGCCTCAAGGGCCGCATGCAAATGAAGAGATTACTTCTGAGCTGGTTGGAGATATTTTGGAACCTCCAGCTGGTGAAGAAGATATTTTTCGCCAGATAGAGGATTATATGCCTGCGGAAGAAGGTCAAGCTGTGACAACATCTGAATCTGAGTCAGAAGAATTAGAAGAGATCAAGGTTGAGAAAGAGACAGAATTATCCGTCAATCCGAATAGCCACATATGGATCCCGAATATTCGTTATAGATCAAGAGGCACAGAAAAGAAGAGCATCTGGAAATTCGGATGAAGATGACTCTGACTTTGAAATTGATGATACAGATCCTTTGGTGCCGAGGCAACGGGCCAAAAGGCATCGATTCATGCAGGGAGCTTCGTCTGCCTCTGCTTCTGAGCCGGAAATTCCAACCTCTCAGTCATCATCTCAAACATCCATTCCACCACCACCACCACCACCTGCTCAATCATCAATTCCACCACCGATCACCCCATCACCTATTACATCCATTTCATCCACCTCATCCACATTCATTGACAATCAAGGGTTTTCTGAGCTCAGAAGCAAGTTTGATTTCCAACAAGTCCAATTCTTTCATCTTACCAAAGCCGTCGGCGAACTTCAGGCACACAATGCAAATATTGATAAAGAAAATCATGAGCTAAAGATGTTCGTTGTCGATCAGGCTGCAGAGATCCGCATTATGAGGTCCCTGATTGAGCAATTAATGAAAAAACTAAAGGCTCAAGGGGAGAATAGTTGCAGGGATGCTGAGGAGTTGAGAAGGGACGATGATGAGGGCAATGATCCCGATGCACCAAAAGACAGTGAGCCAGTAGATTTTTCTGCTGCTCAACATGCCGAACTTCAGGGGGAGCCATGTCAGACTGGAGCTGAAGGAGGTGAGGCGAGTTCCTCAATGGTCATGGAGAGCGAAATGAGCGAAATGATTGAAGCTCTGACGAATATTGAGGAAGAGGTGTTAGATTTTGATTTTGAAGACGAGATTGACAAGCTAGAGGAAGGAGAGATTATTCCAGAAGACATTCTTGATTGGAAACCAGATGATGAGGTATTGGGTGATGAGGAAGATGAAGCTAATGAAATCATTATTCAGGAAAATCCCATCACTGATACATATGTGACGGAGGAACAAAATGTGATTGACATAGAAGCTGTTAAAGCTGCTTTAAATGTTGAATCACAAGTTGAACAGCCCGCCAGAGAGCTTACTGATTAAGAACAGCGAAAGTTATGGTTTAGGTCAGAAAAGAAGGCTATAGAGTTGAAGGAAAAGATGCTTGTGCCTAGTCCTGGGAAGCTATCTGGAAATATACTTAGCTGGTTCTTTGATCAAGAACTGCAGCTATTTATCATCAAAAGAAAGGATGGCCTTCAGTATCTGAGGAGAAGGCTGAAGAATTTTAACTCCTTGCCCAAGTGTGAAATAAAGGCCTTAGCCTGGAAGGAGTTTATCAATATTGGAGACGATCCCTACGCAGAAATCATTGCTAGGATCATACGAAGGGAAGGGAGGTGTAGGAAATTTGAAAGGCTCAATCCACGCATTGGCAAAAGAGTTATGGACCATACAAAAATTGATCCTCTGACTGGTAGGACATGGATGAAAATTCAGTACAAACTAGTTAGATGTTTAAAGAAAGTCCCTCTGAAGCCGATGCCACAAAATGTGTTGGGTAATCTCAACTGGTGGTATGTTGAAAGAGAAACCGGTGAAGCTGTAATGGAAGATCTCGAAGAAAAGGCGATTCTTAGAGTGTATGATCCGTTGCACCTGGTTAATCTGTCCAAAGATGATCTTCAAGTGCTTCATGTTCACAAAATCTCATGTGATGCGCATATGGAGTCTGAAGCCAAAAAGTATCAGAACGTGGTCAAGGTTTGTGTTGAACAAGGTCTGTATGCTGGTAGTATTTTTAATAGACCATAGTACTTAATCAAAATGAAAATAGTTAGAAGCTATCGTCAAGGGAGAGTCTGTTGGTACACCCTGTGTGACGATAGCAGTCTAAATATAGTTAGCATTTTGTGTAAGTCAAGTTACGTAATATTGAATATTGACTAGTGTTTGATATATGTGATTTTGTGTGTTTGACATTTGTTGTTTGTATGTTTGAACTTGGTGTAACGTATTACAAGAAGTTCAATCATGAAGTACAAAGATATATTCAAACGTAAGTTAAATCATATGTTCAAATAGAAGTATGATAGTTGAAATTCGAATTTAATGTAAATTCGAATTTGTACTTATAGGTAAATTCGAATTAATCAAGTGGACAAATTCGAATGGGCCTTGGGCCTGTTTCGAATTTGTCCTAAGACAAACTCGAATCTGTCAGTATAATTAAGTATTAACTCGTATAATTATTAGGCTTTGCAGAATTTCAGAAAGTGATTAAGCAAAGGTGATCTCGAATTTGATAGTATTCAGGGAGTGTTCTTAGGAGAGAATCATTGTGTAGGTGCGTTCGTAGTTGTTCGTATAACACCGTGGTAGTCTCCGTGTTCCCGTGTGTGTGATCTTACCGTCAAGCCGCTAACGAGGATTCCGCACTAGTTGGACGGTGTCGCGTCAAGATAGATCCGTAGAGTCAACACCTTACAGTAAGTGTTCATGCATTCATGCAATGTGAACAGTTCAAAATTTACAAAAATAGATGAAAATGCAGTTCCTAATCTAAAAACATTCAATGATCATTTTACATAACTACAAGAAGCAAAAAAGAACAGATTTAAAGTCATAAAACCTGCAAAAACCGAAATAAAGCCAAAATAAAGTTAGAAGAATGTTACCTGGTGGTGCCAAAGTCCAAAAATGCAAGAAAAATGAAGAAAAATTGTGGCTTGATTAGCTTGAATGATCAAGAATGGTGGAAAGGGCCGGTCGTGCGACGGGAGGAAGAGAGAAAGGAAGAATAAGCTTAAGGAAGAAGATAGTGAGTCTTTGACCATTGACCCGCCTTTTTAAAGGAAAGCGGCTCGGGTCGGTTTTGAAATGGTCCGCGCCCAAAAGATGACATGGGCCAACCGGGTTTTTTCATTAAATGGATTTTGGGCCTCAACACAAAAATAAATAAAACAGATTTGAAGAAAGAAAATTGAGCCCAACTAAACAAAAATCTCTTTGTATTATTATTATTTTTTTGGAAATAAAAAATAAAAATAATTGTAGAATAAAACTATTTTTTGAGTTTTTCTTTATAAAAGAAGTTAAGACAAACATAAAATAAAATAAAATAGACAATAAAAATATTTTTGAATTTTTGATGAATTTAAAACAAATAAAATCTTTTTGAGATTTTCTTACATATTATATTAAACTTAAAATCTAAAAATTAACCAACCTAAAATTTAAAAGTAACAACAAAAAAAAATTATAAAAACTAACATCCTATTTAAACTCCCCCTCAAATAAACACATATTCTCTTCCTTTTCTTTTTCAAATAAATTTCTTAAACCTTTTTCAACCTCAAAGATACAGACAAACCTGGATAAATTTTGCGTCCCACTCAGTGATGAACAATTCATAAAGCAATTTGTCATGATCATTAATTATTAAAGATGTACATAGAAATGGAATATTGAAATTTAATTTTACGACACACCCCTTAAATTTAAATAACAAATATTTTCTAAAATAAAGGAATTTCAAACATGATAGTTTGAAATAGAGTTATTTTAGACAATGTCTGATATTTAACTAGAAGGTGGATTCAACATGCCGATATGCGATACTAAAAACTGAAAACGAGGTTTGTCTAAAGTTTTAGTAAAAATATCTGCAAGTTAATATTCTGTGCCTACAAAATATAACTCAATTGTTCCCTTTTCTACACGATCTTTGATCAAATGATACATGATATCTATATGTTTCGTTCGAGAGTGCTACACGGGATTGCATGAGATGGCAATCGCACTTCAAGATTCGTAGTAAACTGGGATGTTGGTGAGCGAAAATCCATAATCACGTAATTGTGTTTGTTAATGCATCCTGTGTGACGATAGCAGTCTAAGTGTAGATAATCTTTTGTAATATTTCAAGTCATCGGAATTGCACGTTAATACGTATGTTTGATATATATTTGATATTGGTTGCGTATATGTTTAATCTTGTTTGTGATTGATGTTTACATAAGTTCAAAGATAAGTTCAAACATAAGTTCTAGAACAAGTTCAAAGACAACTTCTAGAATAAGTTCAAAGCCAGGATTCGAACTTCTTGGTGGACAAGTTCGTGACGAACTTGTCCAGGCCAAGTTCGAAGTTAATGGTTATAATTAAGGGTTAATTAGTTTTGATTAACAATCTTTGAAGAAATTCGTGTGTGAGGCGATTACGAACTTGTGTGCGAATAGCAGAGAGTTTTGGAGAGATTCACGTGTCGGGACGTTCGTCGTTGCGTTTATCATCGTGTTGGTCTCCGTGTTTCGTGTGTGTGATCAATCCGTAAAACGACAACCGAGGATTCCGCACTCCTTGGACGGTGTCGTGTGAAGATTGGATCCGTAGGTAGGTGACCTTACAAGTGGTATCAGAGACATAAGAGTGTTCATTGTGTTCTTCGCGTTCATCTTAGACATTCTTGGTTTCTTGACGTTTGTGACGAAAAAATCACATTTTTCATAAGTTTTTCGAGTTGGACAAGCAAAGTTACGGACAAAAATTCTTATTGGTTCACTTTTTCTGTCGAAATCATAGTTTTTAACCTTAAAAACATTGGTTTAATCTGAAAACATGAAAAAATCAAATTTTTGGCCGTTTCTTGAACTTGCGGCGCTCGGACATAGGGGGTATTAGGGTTCACTAGAACATATCAGAAATACGCTCCTCTCGAACTTAATTTAGGGCTTCATTCGAATTTGGCAAAAATTCGAACTTGCTATCTTCGAAACTGTGAGCTTTCAAACTTGTCATAAAATTAAGTTCAATTCGAACTTGTCGGTGGTTCGAACTTGCTATCAGTCGAACTTGTTGATTTCGAACTTATATAAATTCGAATTTAATTTCAAACGAATTTAATATTAAAGTAATTCGAACTTAACTAAGTTCGAAGGAGTTTATATTAAATTAATTTTAAATTAAAATTTAAGTTCGAAAACAAAAAGTTTGGACAGGATATCAAGTTTGCAAAAATTCATTGAAATGGATCATGAGGTCGGCAAGGCAAATTCTCCGCCAAAACTGATGAAGTTGGAAGACTACTATTGGTGGAAGGATAGGTTCACTGACTTGCTCTTTTCAACAATATGCGCATGAGCATTTTTTTCACCTACACAAGACTTCGAAGGTCGTCAAAGATTCTTAACATATCAGAAAATGAAGGATGATGATAAGAAATTTAATGAGGCTGAGAATCGAGCTTTCTCCATTATTCGTATGGCGTTACCTCAGGAGATTCTACTCACATTGAGGAATCATCGAACTTCTAAAGAGCTATGGGATGCTCCCGAGAAGAGGTGTGAGGGAAATATTAGGGTTTGCAATGGAAGGACCGAGAAGCTGAAATAGCAGTTCGCCATTTTCAAAGCATTGAAAACCGAAAAGCTGGATGAGACTATAACTAGATTCTATCATCTGCTGATAGAGCTTCACGATATTGATTATAAAGAGACTGAAAAGGTAGAAAAGCTTCTTGATGCTTTACCTGCGAAGTGGGAAATGTACACAGCGCTGGCAAAGCATGATGAAGAAAAATTTGAGACTCTCACTCTAGAAGGGGTTATAGGAATGCTGAGAGCTTACAACTTTCAGTTACAAAAGAAGGAATGGGAATATGATCAAGTCCATGATCCAGAAATGTATTTTCGAAAGACAAAACCATCGATCGCAAGTGAACTAAAGTCAGCTACAACATTTTACACGGGAGCAGAGCCCATCCCATTTGAGTCAGAAGAAACTAGTAGTCAGGAATTCTTAGGGTATTCTAAGCCGGAAGAAAAACCGAATCATTTAGCATCCACTTCTCAACACTACACAAAGATGCCTATGAGTGCACAATCTGCTGAAGATCATCTGAATCTTTTGGCTTCGTTTGTTGCCACATACGGAAACTCTGTCCAGGGGAAGATAAATGATCATGCGTTATGGGATGAATACTACGATCAGGTGGATCCTGATGACTTAGAGGAAATGGACCTGCAATGGAAATTGGCTATTTTGACTCAGAGAGTCAAACGGTTCATGAAGAGGACTTGAAGAAATCTGAACGTTGGGAACAGCAAGGTCGGGTTTGACAAATAAAAGGTTAAGTGTTACAATTGTCAAGGATTGGGACACTTTGCAAGAGAGTGTCAAAGACCTAAGTTAGAGAACAAACAGAATCAGAACCAAGGGAGATATCAATCTGGTGGTTCTTGGAATCAAGCTGCCATCGTTGGTCTGTTAACTAATGTGACATCTGACAGACAGCTCGATGGAACTTACGATGGGAGTACTCATCCGGAGTTAAATGCTAGAGCCTTCATGGCTGAAGTGACAGAGACGGGGGATGACAGAGCAGAGGAAGTGACAGAGGACAACAAGCAGAATGATACAAGTCCTTTGATGGTGGAGAAGTCAAATAATCAGACCATTCTGGAGTTTGCTGCACAAATGGCTAACGTGGAATCGAATCACAAAATGGTAAGTCAGAACTTTTCTACATTTCATGACTTATGTGTTTTACGTACTTCAAATGATAGGTTGAACTTAGTTCTAGAAACACATAAAAACTTAACTGCTCAGATCCAATCACTGGAAGCAGATGCTCAAGATTCTATAGTTCTAAAAGACAAATTAAGTGAACAATGTGTCAGGATAGAACTTATGTATGAGCATGTTGAGGCTTTAACCAAAGAGCTTACAATTAAGAAGGCTGAGCTAGCCGAATCAAAAGTCAAGGTTGCTGAGGTAAATAGTAAGCTTGAAAAGTTTAGGAACTCGTCACTAAACCTAGGGAAAATCTTAGATGCTCAACGACAGTCTAAGAAACCAGTAAGATTAGGTTATCAAGAGAGTCCTCCACCCTTCAACAATAACTATGTACCTCAACCTCAGGATAAAACTGATGAGACAGTCGACTCAGAGGTAGTAACTGAAACTGAATCTGATAAGGACAAATCAACTAAGGTGTCTACTACTAACTCTAAGATTAAGAAAGTCAAGTTTGTGCAGTCCTCTAGTGACCAAATACTAGGAGAAGCTAAGACTGTAATTAATAATCAGCAAGAGGAAGTAGTCACGATAGTTGAAAAGAAAGAAAAAGACACTCGCGAGACACCAAAATCAAAGGGCACTTATAAGAAGTCGATTGATAAGATTTCATGCCTTAGATGTCATGAGAAGGGTCATGTTGCGTCTAGCTGTCCATATAAGAAAGTAGAGTCTACAACCTCTAAACCAGAGTCTAAACCTGCTGTGGGAAAGCAAGAACAACATGGACTGGTACTTAGTATTGCTAGCACAAGTAACTCTCAACATATAGAGAATAATGAGAATGCAACACCTAGGATAGTTGTTAAACAAATACCTGTGTTGGTCAGACAAAAAGAAGTGGTGAGGACTAATTCGCCGAATAGAGTTGCTAACAGTCTAGGTCAGGACCACCACAAGCTTATAGGATTACAATACCTAGAAGGACTTACACTCCAGTTAGGTCTCACACTCCTCAAAGACAATAGACACCAGGTAGAGCCCAGGGATATCAATCTGAAATGCCTTATAATAGAAACTATTCAAGGGCTGAACACCAAATGCCAACCTAAAGGCCAAAAGTGAATTTAAATCACTTCGCACCACAACCGGTTCTCAATCAAAAACCCAAGTCACCTGAAAGGAGAGATGGGTATTTGAAGGAGTTCACGTATGTGGATGCGAATGGTATTACCAAGTCAGTAATGGCTTGGGTTCCCTGTGATAATTAACTTGTTTTCTTTCATGTACAGGAGCCAAGTACAGGTCTAAACAAAAAATGGTTCGTCGACAGTGGTTGCTCTCGCCAGATGACTGGGGAAAGGAGTCTACTCACAGACTTCAAGGGAGGGAACACGGGATTCGTATCATTCGCTGGGAACAAGGGAGGACATATCACTGGAACGGGTGTGGTCACTGAGGTGTTAGTGCTGAAGCCGGGATTTAAAGTACCTGGAGAGTGGATAATGATGAGAGCCCCAAGGAAGAATGATTTGTACATGATAGACATGAACATATCAGATTCGTCGATGGGAACAATCTGTCTTCTATCCTAAGCTTCAGAGTCCGAATCCATTTTATGGCATAGACGTATGACACCATTGCACCTAAGGAAAATGAATTACGTCACTAAACATGGTCTGGTGCAAGGTATCCCACTGAAGAGTTTTCAATTCAAAAACAAGTGTGTACCGTGCAAGAAAGGCAAACAACACAAGAAGTCACACAAGTCAAAGACTCAAAACTCGATAGCTTCCACCTTTGATTTGCTGCATATGGATCTCTTTGGTCCTATCAACAAAAGGAGTATAGGTGGTACTTGGTATCGTTTAGTTATCACTGATCATTACTCACATTTTTCATGGGTTTTCTTTTTTTAGGTACAAAGGACGAAACACTTGGAAAGTTGATTGGGTTCTTAGACCAAGTCGAAAACTCCTACGGGATGAGGGTAAAACTTATCAGGAGTGATAATGGAACCGAATTTAAAAACACAGTAATTGGTTTATATTGTCTATCCAAAGGCATAGTGCATCAATTTAGTGCACCATATGAGCCACAACAAAATGGGGCGGCAGAACGTAAGAAAAGGACTTTGATTGAGGCAACAAGGACCATGCTCTCAGATTCAAAGCTTCCTACCATGTTTTGGGGGGAGGCAGTGAATACCGCGTGTCATGTTTTAAACCGGGTCCTTACTGTCAAATCACTGAACAAAACCTTTTATGAAGTTCTGAATAAAAGACCACCTAATTTAACAGGCTTTGAACCGTTTGGGGTACCGTGTACTTTATTGAAAACAAAACATCAACTTAAGTTAGGTGAAAAGGCTGACGAAGGATACTTTTTAGGTTATGTCCCTAACTCACCAAACAAAAGGGTTTTTAACAAAACAAACGGTACGGTAGAAATTGTGATTAACATAGATGTGACGAGTTATTTACATGAAACCCAAACTGGTCCGGAATGCTTATTTGATCATGAGTCATTGTTTGAATCATTTAACATACCTTTTACTGGAAATGCAGGTACAGTGGAAAATGACTTCTCGTCATTAAACCTGAATGAAGACTATCAAGGTTTTCCAAAGTCAAGCATTCCATCAACTTCTGAGTCTACAACGACAGAAGATGGGTCTCCAACAGAGAATGAACCTAATTTACCTACAAACGAGAATCAGACAAATACTTCTAACTCCGAGGTTAGTGATCATGAGGAAGAGAATGTACCGTCTGAAGTCGTACCCCCGTTAGGTGAAATAGGATCAAACTTAGGAGATGATCTTCGGGTCGATGAGATTGAGAAATCTAGGATAAACAAGGATCATCCGATTGAGAGTATCATAGGGAATCCGAATACTGGTGTGAGAATTAGGAGTAGTGTGAATAATAACATGGTGCTGTTATCGATGATCAATGACTCTGAGGCGTATCACACATGTTTATATTCATGTTTCGTCTTGCAAGTAGAGCCGAAGAATGTGCAAATGGCACTGAAAGATAACTCTTGGGTTTAAGCCATGCAAGAAGAACTATCACAGTTCAGAAAAATTGACGTGTGGGAGTTAGTGTCGTTACCTCGAGTAGAAGTTGCAATAGGGACTAAATGGGTCTTTAAGTGCAAAAGGGAAGATAGGGGTATAGTTACTCGTAACAAGGCAAGACTTGTGGTGAAAGGATTCAACCAAGAAGAGGGAGCTGATTACAATGAAGTGTTTGCACCAGTGGCAAGGCTCGAGGCAATTCGGCTGTTTCTGGCCATCGCGTCCTTCAAAGGATTTAAGGTATATTAAATTGACATAAAGAGTGCATTCATGTAGCGAAAGGTGAAGGAACTAGTGTACGTCGAACAGCCATCTGGGTTTACTAATCAATATATCCTGACAGTGTATATCGACTCAATAAGGCTCTATATGGATTGCATCAGGCACCATGGACATGGTATGAGACGCTGTCAACTCACCTTTTGGACAATAGGTTTGAAAGAGGGAGAATTGATAGTACATTATTCGTGAAAAGAAAAGGAGAAGACTTTATCTTGGAACAAGTGTAAGTGGATGACATCATTTTCGGGTCGTCAAACGAACAGATGTGCAATGACTTTTAGAAGGTCATGAAGTCAAAGTTTGAGATGAGTGCTATGGGAGAGTTGAACTTCTTTCTGGGTTTGCAAGTTGAACAAAGGAAAGATGACATGTTTATCCATTAGACGAAGTATGTCTACGACATCCTATAGGGCTTCGGGATGGAAGGAACAAAGTTGACCGCTCACTTTAGTACTCCGATTCAAGTGAATCACAATCTTGGACCGGGTACAGAAAATGATACCGATGTGGATCCGACTCTATATCGGGCCATGATCGGGTAACTCATGTATTTAACTTCTTATAAACCTGACATTATGTTTGCTGTGTCTATTTGTGCTAGGTTCCAAGCTAATCCAAAAGAAATGCTTATGGTAGCCGTGAAGCAGATCCTAAGATACCTGAAGTCGAAACAGAAGTTGGGACATGCTGATGGAGATCTGGAATTGGAAGCATACACGGACTCTGACTATGGTGGATGTAGCTTGAACTAAAAATCAACAACTGGAGGTTGTCAGTTCCTTGGAGGGAGGCTCGTAACCTTGTAATGCACGAAACAAACTTCGGTAGTCATATCAACGTGCGAGGCCGAGTATGTTGCTGCTGGTAGTTGATGTTCACAGGTTTTGTGGATCCAAAAACAATTGCGGGATTACGGTTTGACTTACACTCATACTCCCATTAGGATAGATAATCAGTCAACAATTGTTATATCTAATAATCTAGTTAAAAATGGTAAAACAAAGCACATACACATAAGACATCATTTCATATGTGATTGTGCTGAAAAGAATTTGATAAAACTGGTAAAAGTTGCAACGGAAGACAATAATGCAGACTTATTCACTAAAGCTTTTGATAAGTCATGCTTTGAGTTGTTAGTTCAACTAAATGGTATGCGTAATCCAGAGTAACTTGACCTTAGTATATTTTCTTTCCTTTTATAGTAAGTTAGTAACTTATAGATTTTCTTTTCTTTTATAGTAAGTTAGTAGCTTAATAGATTTTCTTTCCTTTTATAGTAAGTTAGAAGCTTAGTAGATTTTCTTTCCTTTTATACTAAGTTAGTAGGTTAGTTTATTAGCTTATCTTAAAAAATGAAAAACAAAAGAATAATGAAAGAAAATCATAAAAACTTCAAAAAAAGATAGTATCAAAAAATGAATTAATTCTTAGAATCATAGGTTCAAAGTGACGAAAATTAGCACAGTCTAAACAAACTCTAAGTGTTAAGCTTTCACACATAATGCACCATAAATTCTAAGTGATATATACTTTCTTGTTTGATGTGTTGGTAGGCATAATACACAAAGGAAATCCTAACAGCTAATAAAATAATCAAGAAAATGTTATATGTGTAACTAACTTAGATGTATGACCAAATGGTCTTAATTTTTATGTTAAAGACATACATACAATGATTATAAATGAGGTATGCAAATTTTCTGGGGGATGTATAGCAACATCAAAATACATCTTAAAGCAAAGAAAAGTAAAATTTTTGAAAAAGAAGAGGGAGTCAAAACAAGTCGGTTTGATGTACGTAAGTACAGACCTGTCACCTCTGTTTTGACTCAAGTTAGCAAGATAAGTCGCTTTGTTGTACGTGAGTACAGACTTGTCACCGCTGTCTAGCTAACTTAAAATGAACTCTAAGAAAAACTAAGACACTCTGTTGTATGTAAATACAGAACTGTGTCCCACGTTTGCCTTTTAATGAAAATTTGCAATGCCGAAAAGTTATAATCATTGTGTGTCTGCCTTGATCATAGAAGTATATCTAAGAATGGGACACGTAAGGTAGTTTCTTGATAAATAAAAAGGCCAATGGAATTTCCAAAGTGTTAAATGTTTAAAGGGAAAATCATACCGACAATCGACTTGGAATGTATATCATGACAAACAACTAAAGGAATAAAAAATTCCTAAGTGTGAAAGTGAAATACTGAAAGTGCGTTTGATATCGCTATCTGATTGAACCTTCTTTGACTTTCTCCCAAAAATACTCTGTTAGTATAAGTTGTAATTTTTAAAGTACTTTTGAGTATTTTTAAGTTTATTTTACTTTATCTTATCTTATTTTATTTTATTTTATTTTATTTTATTTTACTTTAAGTAGGATAAAGGTCAAAGTTAGTAGGATGCATTTTTGGTTGAAGAAACAAATATTGCGTTAAAATCTGTTGCTTTGTGTGAATGCCTTTGCAAAGTTGGAAAAATTACGTTAAATGAAAAAATTGAAAAACATTGGATTTTATTCAAGAATTTTCAAAATTTTCACTTAAGTTCGAAATCCAGACAAATTCGAAGTTACCTTCGAACTTGCTGGAAGTTCGAACTTAAGCTAAGTTAGCAAGTTCGAAGGAGGTTGATATAAATAGGTCAACAGTACTTCATTTGAGACACCTACCCTCAGATTTGAAATCTCGAACTTGTCTTCGGTGATTTCGAACTTATTCTCTAATTTACCGACATTCTAATTTCCTACTATTTCTCGAAGTTTTCCACTGTTTCTCGAACATACACTAAATACTTGAGTATAGTGAACATCATAATACTAAGTAAGTGTTAGTTTAGGACATTTTTGTGGCAAAAATTGACCATATTTGAGTTTTATGTCATTTAAAACTAGGTGACTTTATATCACAAGTTTTAAAAGTTAAAACTTAAAATAAACAATACATAACTTAGATTAGAACCTAATAGGACTAGATTACACGGTTAATTAAGTCAAATGGGGTTAAAATCATAGTTTTTAAGTTGAAAGTGACCGACTTCGAATTTGTTCTTCAGGTTCGAACTTGTCAGAATCTGATACAGCTGACAGGGAACAATCTAAAGAAGAGAAGACGAGGTTATTGTTTAAGAAAGAAGAAAAGAAGAATGACTTAAAAGTAAAGAAGAAGATGAAGCTGCCATATACCGGGAAAGTTATCAGGCGGGATTCTAAGCTGGTTCTATGAAAGAGAACTGCAACTATTTGTTCTGAAAAGAAGAGATGAACTACAGTATTTGAGAAGAACGCTGAAAGACTTCAACTCATTGCCAAAATGTGAAGTGAAAGAGTTAGCCTGGAAAGAACTTATCAACCTCGGAGATGACCCTTATGCTGAAGTTGTTGCTAAAATTATAAGAAGGGAGGGTCGATCTGGGAGGTTTGAAAGGATTAAGCCAAGATCGGGTAAGAGAGTGGAAGATGAAACAAGAATAGATCCTCATACTGGGAAACCATAGGCTAAGATGGTTTACAAACCAGTCAGATGCTTAAAGAAGGTTCCATTAAAGACAACGCCACAGGATGTTTTGGAGAATATGAAGTGGTGGTACGTCGATAATGAAACAGCTGAAGCCATAATGGAGGATCAAGAAGAGAACACAATTTTGAAGGTATATGATCCGTTGCACCTTGTCAACCTATCCAAGGATGACCTGCAAAAGCTTCATGATCAGCCAATTTTCTTTCATGAAGGCTGGAGATCTGAAGGCAGGAAGTTCCAGAAAGTTGTAAGGGTTTGTATAGAGCAGCGATTGTATGCAGGTAGCATTTCGAATAGTCCTAGTACTTAGACATATTGAATATGCCTAAGAGGCTTTTGAACAAGAGATGATAGGAGCTCTGATAGATCTAGATGATGAAGATGAGTTCCAATTAGATCAGGAGGAACTGGAACAAGGAGACTTCATTTCGAGGATGTTCCAGACTGGAAATCCGATGATGAAGTAGTAGAAGATGACGATGATAATGTTGATGAGGTTTTGATCCCAAAGCAGCCTCTCACTGAACAATATGTGAATAATGATCAGAATTTGATAGACATAGATGTGCTTAACTCAGCATTTAATGAAGAATCAGAATCTGATACAGCTGACAGGGAGCAATCTAAAGAAGAGAAGATGAGGTTATAGTTTAAGAAAGAAGAGAAGAAGAATGACTTGGCAGTAAAGAAGAAGACGAGGCTGCCAAGACTGGGAAAGTTATCATGCAGGATTCTAAGCTGGTTCTATGACAAACAACTGCAGCTATTTGTTCTGAAGAGAAGAGATGGGCTACAGTATTTGAGAAGAACACTGAAAGACTTCAACTCACTGCCAAAACGTGAAGTGAAAGAGTTAGTCTGGAAAGAACTGATCAACCTCGGAGATGACCCTTATGCTAAAGTTGTTGCTAAAATTATAAGAAGGGAGGGTCGATCTGGGAGGTTTGAAAGGCTTAAGCCAAGATCGGGTAAGAGAGTGGAAGATGAAACAAGAATAGATCCTCATACTGGAAAACCATGGGCTAAGATGGTTTACAAACCTGACAGATGCTTACAGAAGGTTCCATTAAAGACAATGCCATAGGATATTTCGGAAAATATGAAGTGGTGGTACGTCGATAATGAAACAACTGAAGCCATAATGGAGGATCAAGAAGAGAAGACAATTTTGAAGGTATATGACCCATTGCACCTTGTCAACCTATCCAAGGATGACCTGCAAAAGCTTCATGATCAGCCAGTTTTCTTTCATGAAGGCTGTAGATCTGAAGGCAGAAAGTTTCATAAAGTTGTAAGGGTTTGTATAGAGCTGGGATTGTATGCAGGTAGCATTTTGAATAGGCCTAGTACTTAGACTTATTGAATATCTAGTTAGAAGTTATCGTTAAGGGGAGTCTGTTAGTGCATCCTGTGTGACGATAGCAGTTTAAGTGTAGATAATCTTTTGTAATATTTGAGGTCTTCGTAATTGCACGTTAATACATATGTTTGATATATGTTTGATATTGGTTGCATATATGTTTGATCTTGTTTGTGATTGATGTTTACATAAGTTCAAAGATACTTACATAAGTTCTAGAACAAGTTCTAGAATAAGGTCAAAGCCAGGATTCGAACTTGTTGGTGGACAAGTTCGTGGGCTTGGGCCTTCACGAACTTGTCTAGGCCAAGTTCGAAGTTAATGGTTATAATTAAGGGTTAATCAGTTTTGATAAACAACCTTTGCAGAATTTCGTGTGTGAGGCGATTACGAACTTGTGTGCGATTAGTAGAGAATTTTGGAGAGATTCACGTAACCGGAGGTTCTTCGTTGCGTCTATCATCGTGTTGGTCTCCGTGTTTCGTATGTGTCTGATTAGTCCTTTAAACCAGTAATGAGGATTCCACACTCGTTGGACGGTGTCGCGTAAAGATTGGATCCGGAGGTAGGTGACCTTACAGTGTTTTCATCCACAGCACTTGAGAACATTAGCTTGCAGCTGCTACATACTCAGCTTCAGCTGTGGATGTTGAAACACACATCTGCTTTTTGGAGGACCAACTCACCGGCCTGTCAACCAAGAAATGTATTCCGCTAGATGTTTTTTTCTGTCAACTCTACTACCAGCAAAATCAGCATCTGAAAGACAGTAAGATCAAAATAGGTTCCCTTTGGATACCAGAGACCAAGATCGGGTGTACCCTTAAGATAACGAAAAATGCGTTTTACCGCAGTTAGGTGTGATTCTTTTGGGTCGGCCTGAAAACGAGCACAAAGACATGTTGAAAACATTATATCAGGTCTTCTAGCAGTAAGATACAGTAAGGATCCTATCATTCGTATGTAAGTTGTATTATCAACACTTTTCCCAGAAGGATCGGTGTCTAACTTACAGTTGGAAGCCATTGGAGTTGCGACACTCGTCCAAGAGTCTAACTTATACTTCTTGAGAATGTCAAGAGTATATTTCGACTGATTCACAAAAATCCCATTTTCAAGTTGTTTGACTTGTAATACGATGAAAAAATTCATTTCCCCCATCATACTCATCTCGAACCTGGACTCCATTAGAGATGAAAAATCCTTACAGAAATTACTGTCAGTAGGTCCAAATATAATGTCGAAGACATATATTTGAACTAGCATTATGTGCGGGCCTTCCCATTTTTTGAACAGTGTTGTGTCCACCACACCTTTGCTGAAAGCAGCAGAGATAAAAAAGTTAGAGAGACTGTCATACCATGCGCGAGGTGCTTGTTTTAAACCATAGAGGGCTTTGTCTAGCACATAAACATGGTCAGGTTTATGTGCATCAACAAATCCTTGTGGTTATTCAACGTACACCTCTTCATTAAGTTAACCATTAAAAAAGGCTGTCTTGATGTCCATGTGGTACACTTTGAAGTCTTTGTGTGTTGCGTACGCCAAGAAGATTCTAATTTCTTCAATCCGTGCAACTGGAGCGAAGGTCTCGTCATAATCTATCCCTTCTTGTTGTCAGTAGCGTTTGGCGACAAGTCTAGCTTTGTTTCTTATCACAATGCTGTTTTCGTCTCGTTTGTTCTTGTAGATCCACTTCGTTCTGATAATTGTTCAGTCTTTGGGCTTGGGAACTAATCGCCATACTCGGAGCTGTTCAAACTGGTTGAGATCGTCTTGCATTGCAACTATCCAGACAGAATCTTCTAAGGCATCATCCACACGAGCTGGCTCTATCATACTAAGGAATGATGCGAAGAGACATTCATTAGCAGACGCCCTACGGATTTGGACACCAGTTGAGACATCACCAATGATCCGTTGGGTGACTTCGGGTCCATTTTGTCTCGTGTGGAAGGGGAGCACAAGATGGAGTGGGAATGGAGGAAGATTCATGGTCAATGGTTTCTAGTGAAGGTACCACTAGTTCCGGTTCGGGTTCAGTATGTTCTGGTGAAGGAAGGATGTTTGGCATGATATGTGAGGGTATTTCTAGAGTATATTCAACTGCAGATGTATCAGTGGATAAAGTTGATGGATGTGGGTATGAAGTGGATGAAGATGGATCAGATATAATTTGTGGTTCAGTTGAATTATGTGAAGACCACCCCTTACGGGGCAGTTCTCACTAGTCTAGGTCCCAATTCATGCAATACGATATCAATCATACTAAGATAGGGGAATTAATTTGCGGAATTATAAATTACAAATACAAACATATTAGAATTAAGTTTAATATAGATTAAAATTTTCAAATTAAACATATAAAGGGTTTCATCTAATCTAGTACATTACATCATAAAATCATATCAAGTCTACCCAAAACCACCACAATTGTCATCTTCCAATCAGTACCGAAGGGTCGTTGAGTAGTGGTCTATGAAAGCTTCAAAACTTGGATCTTGAATGACCTAAGTACTAGGCCGAGCAGGTGACTTTCCTGTATCTCTTCCTGTAAAAATGTGAAGTAGCAACTGTAAGCAATGCTTAGTGAGTATATAGATTTTCAAATCAACATGCATAGTCAAGCAGATCATCAGTCTAGCGTGATATGTCTTGGCTGCCGCTACAGCCCTCATGATTGAGATATAGAATTCATAGAATCGGATGATGTTCAGGCCACACTCACGCTTAAATCGTGGGGATCAGCCACATACTGGGCTAGCTACCAGTAAGTTAATATGGCGGAACATCGGTGGTCATTACCAAGTCCCTAAGAACTGGTGAAATAGCCAGGTCTAGAACAATAGTCCATCAAGGCTAATCAAGCTGAATAAATCTATCAAGTGTCTGATCAATAGTGAAAGCTTAAGTCATAGAAGTCATGATAGCAATGAATCATAAAGCAATATCTGAAGAAGTCTTAAATGCAATATGAAATGATAATCAAATAGCTATCATGATCCACTGGGCAACACCGAACCATGGTGTGCACAGGTCTCAATCCAGCTGATATAATGAATGTCAATAAATCTAACATCAACAATATATCTCAACCGGAAAGTCAACATGTTAAATCTGAATATCTATAACTCACTGGTCTGGGGTCTTTATCAAGCAGATTTATAATCCACCACCTGAGTTATCTCAGGATTTTATCTTTAATCAGAGCTCTGGCCTTTCTTTTCAAGTCTTTGACCCACTGTCAATCTCATTAATTCTTTGAATCTATGTTCAGAATTTAACTGAACCTGTCCAACATTTTATCATTTTGCAAGAACGTTAGTTTTAAACTTTTAATTGATCTGATTCTGATAACTTATAAACTTTTATGTCCATTTTCATGGACATGTGTGACTTTGGTCATATTTATATCATAATATCCCTTCTTAAGATTAAAAAAATCTATAGATTTTGTGCCTTGTATCAATTATAAGTGTGTTTTAATAGTTATTTATAAAAATGATCACTTTTATATATTTTTATGTTTTCAAGTTTGATCACACTTATGCTCTTTTATACCCGATGCACACAATCCTTATATATATATATATATATATATATATATATATATATATATATATATATATATATATATATATATATATATATATATATATATATATATATATATATCTTGATGTCTTTTGGTACATACACACATGCACACACATCTCATTTCATAGTTTATATATGTACATGTATCATAGCACTCTGACATGTATATAATATATATACACACACATGCATGATATATATCTTGATGTCTTGTGGTACATATACTCATGCACACATATCTCATTTCATAGTTTATATATGTACACGTATCATTGCACTCTGACATGTATATAATATATATATATATACACACACATGCATGATTCACCTGAATTCAAGAAAGAAAACGAAAGAAAAGGTTGCTGAATTGTTTCGGTAGGTGGGTATAGGATTACCGAAACCTTAAAAAGGTTTCGGTATGTCTCAGTGTTCCATTGTGAGTCTTGGTAGTTTCATGTTTTCGGTATTAACATGTATAGTCTCGGTAGATTTATGGTTTCTATATATATATTATGTATGTTTCGGTACTTCACTAAGGTGGGTTTTGGTATATATATGTTCCGGTATCAAAATTATACCGAAACCTTCAATGGTTTAGGTAACATAAATGGTCTCGGTAGTGTGTTAGTTTCGGTACATTACCGAAACCTTAGAGGTTTCGGTATCTTTCAAGTGTATATCAACATGGTTTCGGTATTTACATTATATGGGTCTCGGTATTATGGGTGTACCGAAAGCTTTAGTACCGAAACCATAAGGTTTCGGAAGTTGTCTTTTTGAGTTTCAGTACCGAGACATGTGTTTCGGTATCCATGCAACATACATACACCCACTGCACGGTTTCTTCTTTTGGTTTTCTTTTTAATCAATTAAACGTACAAACAATCAACAATTTAAGCATTCAATCTTTGTATGCATGACTCTATTTCAATAATTTTTAACATAAACTTTGGTCTGATTCGAACAAAACTTTGTGTTCATAAAACCCATATAAGTCGTGAACTTCAACATGCATCAAGAACAAATTTGTGATGAATATTTACCTTAATTTTTGTGGAATCTTGTTGCTTGATGTATGATTGTTGATAATCTTGGTTAATTTCTGAATTTGTTGCATCAATTTGGTGTTTGATGATGATGAACAATGGAAACCGTAAGGGAAGAGGAGAGAGCTGATAGTTTATTTGGTGTTTGATGATGAAATGAGATTTAAAACTCATTTATGGGGTTTTATATTTATTTCTTAATTTCTAAATTCTCATTTTGGGTACTAAACTTTTGTTTATCTCTCTCTTTTAGTAATTAAATTTTATAATTTAACATAATATATAATTTTAAGTATAATTATATATTTCTCATTACTTTTAAATAAAATTACAAAAACAGTTACATTTCTAATCTTTATTTGTGTGCCACAATTTTAATTCGTGTCAAGTATCTTGCTATAATTTATAATATTTAACTTAATTAAATAATTTCAGTATTTAATTAAATTAAAATAAAATAATGTAATTAAAATTACATTATTCAAGTCAAACACAGAAATTACAGTTCGGTTAAAAGCTAGGTTGTTACAGAATGGGCTCCACCACGCACAAACTTCGTCCCCGAAGTTAGCTATGTTCGAACAGACTTGGATAGGTAGCTTTCATGACATCTCTTGATTCCCAAGACTGACGCGAACCTTTGTGGTGTTTCCACTGGACGAGCACCATCTGTATTTCTTTATTTCGAAGCTTTTTGGTCTTCGAGTCCAGAATACGTTCTGGCTCTTCAACCACGCGAAGCTTCTCATCAATCTGCAAGTTAACGTGTGGTATTTGAACTTCTCTTTCGTCTACTAAGCTCTTTCTCAAGTGACTAACATGGAATACAGGATGTATTCCAGATAAGTCCGCTGGCAGTTCAAGACGATAAGATTGATTTCCTATCTTTTCCACAATCTTGAACGGACCGATGAATCTCGGAGCTAGCTTGTTTCTCTTTATAAATCTCACCACATTCTTCATTGGGGATACTTTCAACATCACCCAATCGTTAACTGCAAAGCTTATTGATCTGTGTCGGTTATCATAATATGACTTCTGCCTGCTTTGAGCTTCCAGTATGTTTCTTCTAACAAGGTAGGAGTTCTGCACTTTCTTCCGTACAAAGCTACAAATGGAGCCATCTTGATTGTTGAATGATAACTGTTATTGTATGAGAATTCGACCAGAGGCAAGTGGTCATCCCAGTTACCACCTAGATCAAGAACGCAGGCACGAAGCATATCTTCGAGAGTAAGGATAGTACGCTCACTCTGGCCATCTGCACTTGGGTGATAAGCTGTACTCATAGAAATTCGAGTACCCATCCCTTCTTGCAGCGCTTTCCAAAATTTTGAAGTGAAACGACTATCACGATCAGAGACAATAGATTTCGGCACACCATGACGAGAGATGATCTCGGTAATGTACATCTGTGCCAGTTTATCGAGAGAATATGTCTCTTTCATCGGTATGAAGTGAGCTGACTTCGTTAATCGATCCACGACTACCCAGATGGAGTCGTGCTGTCTCTTGGTTTTCGGCAACTTTGTGATGAAGTCCATTGTTATATGCTCCCACTTCCACTCAGGAACTGGTAGTGGTTGCATATCTCCAAAGGGTTTCTGATGTTCTGCCTTTACCATCTGACAGACTCTGCAGCTTTCAACACATTTACCGATGTCTTTCTTCATTCCTGGCCACCAGTAATCAGCTTTCAGATCAAAATACATCTTTGAGCTGCCAGGATGAACAGATAATTTGGACTTGTGAGCTTCAGAAAGAAGAGTGCTGCGAATAGAACCATATTTAGGAATCCAGATTCGGTTTCCCTGGAGACAGTGAAGTCCCAAATGGTTCAGAGTTAGAAATTGTATATGCCCTTTAAGATTTTCAGAACTGATATTCTCTTCTTTCAGTGCTTCAGCTTGAGCAATTCTGATGTCTTCAATAAGATCAGAAGAGAATACTACAGGAGTCAGGGCATAGCAACACTTTTCCGGATAGACTTTCCTACTCAAAGCATCCGCGACAACATTAGCTTTGCCGGGATGATATAGGATCTCGCAATCATAGTCATTAATAAGCTCCAAGGACCGACGCTGTTTCATATTCAATTCCTTTTGAGTGAAAAGATGTTTGAGACTCTTATGATCGGTGTAAAGCTGACACCGAGTCCCATAAAGATAATGACGCCAGATTTTTAGAGCAAAGGTAACGGCAGGCAACTCAAGATCATGAGTTGGTGCACTTTTCTCGTAATCCTTTAATTGCCTTGAAGCGTAGGCAATTACTTTTCCCCTTTGCATGGGAACACATCCTAAGCCAGTACCAGAAGCGTCGCTGTAAACGACAAAATCATCATTGCCTTCTGGTAAAGCTAGGATCGGCGCTTGAATAAGCTTCTGTTTCAGTATGTCAAATGCCTCTTGCTGTTTATCAGACCAAACGAAAGGAGTATTCTTTCGAGTTAGCATCGTTAGAGGTACAGCAATCTTCGAGAAGTCCTTTATGAATCGCCGGTAGTAACCAGCCAATCCGAGGAAACTTCTTATTTCTGAGGCATTGCGAGACGTTTGCCATTTCTGAACGGCCTCGACTTTAGAAGGATCAACGGAAATCCCTTCGCCAGAAACAACATGGCCAAGGAACTGAATCTATAAGAATCAAAGTAGAAATTCAAGTTCTGATGTAAATCAAAGAATACTTAGGAAATAGCTCAAGACATATATAATAGAAATTATACCTGTCTGAGCCAAAATTCGCACTTAGAAAATTTTGCGTAGAGTCTTTCTTTTCTTAATAACTCTAGCAATTGCCGCATATGAATAGAATGATCTGCCTCCGTTTTGGAGTAAATTAGAATATCGTCTATAAATACGATAACTGATTTATCCAACATAGGTCTGCACACGCGATTCATGAGATCCATGAACGTCGCTGGTGCATTTGTCAAGCCAAACGGCATCACGAGAAATTCGTAATGACCGTATCTTGTACGGAAGACTGTCTTTGGAACATTCTCTTCTTTAACTTTCAACTGATGATATCCAGAACGAAGATCTATTTTTGAAAAGTAGCTGGCTCCTTGTAGCTGATCAAACAGATCATCGATTCTGGGCAGAGGATACTTGTTCTTTATTGTAACTTTGTTCAACTCCCGATAATCGATGCACATTCGAAAAGTTCCATCTTTCTTCTTAACGAATAAGACAGGTGCACCCCACGGAGATGAACTTGGTCGGATAAACCTGTTGGTACATTCAGTGTGACGACAGCAGTCTAGTTTTGTTATTGATAAGACAAGTTCTTAGGTGATTCTAGAATACAAGTCTTGGCATTCGAATTGTTTAAGGCTTGGGATTCGAATCTGTGATAGATTCGAGTCTAGCCTTAATTCGAATGGGGTAGATTCGAGGATGTCAATATGGACAGACTCGAATGGGCCTTTGGCCAGATTCGAGGTTGGCCCACAACAGACTCGAATCAGGGTCTATAATTAGGGATAGACTCGAATAATTAGAGAACTTTTTGCAGAATTCGTGAGGAATTAAGCAAGAGGCGATCTCGAGTTCATCAGCTAGGTGAGTGCCGTATCGGAGAGAATTAGTACGTAGGATCGTTCGTGTGTCGTTCGTTCAGCGTCTAATAGTCTCCGTGTTTCCGTTGGTTGAGAGTTGTCCGTCTTACCGTCAACGAGGATTCCGCACTCGTTCACGGATCCGCGTCTAGATAGATCTTGCGTGGTAGACCTTACAAGTGGTATCAGAGCCTACGGAGTGTTCTTGGTGTTCTTCGTGTTCATCAGATACATTCTAGGTTTCTTGACGCTAGTTGGACGGTTTTGCTCTCAAAAACGTGTTTTTGAGCTTAGCAAATTCATATTCGGGAAACGCTTTGTTGTTTTTCACGTTTTTGATCGAAATCATTATTTTTCATTTGAAAAATAGTGGTTTAATCTGTAAAACGTCAAAAAATCAACGTGTTAGCCGTTTTTCGAGTTTGCGGCGCTCGAATCTATAGGGGTAATTAGGGTTTCACTTTAGTCTCGAGTCTAACCTAAATACGCTCCTTTCGAGTCAATTTCAGTGAGTTTCGAGTCTACATTGTTTCGAATCTGTTACTTCATTCGAATTGGATCTCGAGTCTATATTGTTTCGAGTTTGTTTCGAGTTTGTTACTGTTTCGATTCTGTGCTTCGAATCTGCTGACATTCGACTCTGCTGTGCCTTCGATTCTAAGTATCTTCGAATCTAAGGAGTTCTTCGAATCTGACATAACTTCGAATCTAAGGAGTTCTTCGAATCTGACATTATTTCGAATCTAATTGACTTTTAAGACTTAATCGAATTTAATTTCAAAAGATTTAATATTAATTAGTTTCGAATCTATCTAGATTCGAATAAGTTAATCTAAATCAGTTTCGAATTAAATTAATTAAGTTCAAATTCAATTTCTTTCAGAAAAGATGTCAAACCTTCAGAAATTCCTTGAGATGGATCACGAAGTTGGGAAGGCAAATGCACCGCCAAAGCTGATGAAAGTTGAGGACTATTACTGGTGGAAGGACAGATTTACGGATTTTGTACGATTCAACGATATGCGCATGTGGGTGTGCATAGATGAAGGGTACATTCCGCCAGTATCTGAAGTTGAAGGCCGTCAAAAGGTCTTGTCATATCAGATGATGAAAGAGGATGACAAGAAACTATTTGAAGCTGAAAACAAGGCTTTCTCCATTATCCGTATGGCTTTACCTCAAGATATCTTGCACACATTTCGGACTCAAAGGACGTCGAAGGAACTTTGGGAGTCTCTCCAGAAAAGGTGTGAAGGTAATCCACGGGTGCGTAGAAAGCGTACAGAGCTGTTGACTCAACAGTTTGCGATTTTCAAGGCTATTAAGGATGAACAGTTGGATGATATTATCACAAGGTTCTATCATCTGATAACTGAACTTGAAAGTCATGGAATTGAGTATTCGGACACTGACAAGAACAACAAGCTTCTTGATGCCCTACCAGCCAAATGGGCTATGTACGTGGCAATGATTAAGCTTAATGAGGACAAGTATTATGCTCAATCACTTGATGATATTGTGGGAACGTTGAGGGCATATCACTTCGAGATGATTAAGGCTGAGACTGATTACGAGCAAGTCCAGAATCCGGCTATGTATTTTGGAAAGACATCAAAATCATCAGTGACAGCTGAACCGAAGAGTGCTACAGCGTTTTTCACCGGAGAAACGTCATCGCCACCAGAGTCCGAAGACTCACTGAATCGCGCGTTCTTAGGGTTAGGAAGATCGGAAGAACCGCAACCTCAAGTCCATCAGGCACCGACAAGTCAGATCTATTCGAAGATGCCGATGAGAGCAAAGTCCGCAGAAGAACATTTGAATCTGCTTGCTTCCTTTGTGGCAGCTTATGGAAATTGTGTTCAAGGGAAAATCAATGACCCAGCTCTATGGGATGAAGATTATGATCAGGTCGACCCTGATGACTTAGAGGAAATGGATCTTAAGTGGCAACTGGCCATGGTGACCCAGAGGGTTAAAAGATTCATTAAGCGAACTGGGAGGAATCTGCAAATGAACAACAAAGGGATAGGATTTGATAAGTCTAAGGTCAAATGCTACAACTGTCAGGGATTGGGACACTTCGCCAGGGAGTGTCAAAGACCGAAGGTAGAGACATACCAAGGACAGAGTCAGCATCAAGGACAGTACCAAAATCAGTCCCAACAAAGATACCTTCCGAGTTCCTCATCTGGTCAAGCCAATCTAGCGGGTCTAATATCCAATGTCACCTCTGACAGACAGCTAGATGGTACCTATGACTGGAGTTCACATCCTGAGTCCAATGCTAGAGCTTTCATGGCTGAAGTTACGGAGAATGGTTGTGAAGAAGACGAGCAGACCACACGGGACAGCAGTCCGATGTGGGTAGAGAAGGCGAATGATCAGACCGTGCTGGAGTTTGCTGCTCAGATGGCCAACGTGGAATCTGATAACTCTAAGGTTAGTCTTTCTTATTCTCTATTTTCAGAATTATGTGCTTTGTGTGCTACTTCTAATGATAGGTTAAATCTAGTCTTAGAATCACACAAAACCATCTCTGCTCAAAATGAAAATTTAAAAATTGAAAACGCTAGCCTAAATGATATAAAACAAGATTTAAAAGAAAAGCTTAAGGCTGATGCTCAAGACGTAATCGTTCTAAAAGACAAACTAAGTGAGCAGTGTGTTAGGATAGAGCTTATGTATGAGCACGTAGAGGCCATGACCAAAAGTCTGAAAGATAAGGACATAGAGCTAGCCGAGACCAAAGTTAAGGTAGCAGAGGCAAATAGCAAGCTGGAAAAGTTTAGGAATTCGAGCCTAAACCTAGGAAAAGTCTTAGATGCCCAAAGACAGTCTAAGAAACCTGTAGGTCTAGGTTTTCACGAAATTCCTCCACCATTCAATGCGAACTATGTGCCTCAGCCTCAGGAGAAAACTGACAACTCAGTAGACTTAGAGGACCTACCTGAAACGGCACCTGAGCCTATAGTTGAAAATACACCTAAGGTGGATGACTCTACCGTCAAGGTCAAGAAAGTGAAATTTGTGTCTTCCTCCAGTGAAACACCTGCAGGAAAACAGAAAATTTCATGGGCTGACCAGGTCGAAGAGACAGACACTGTAGATGTACCAAAGGATGTAGACACTAGTGAGACACCTAGATCTAAGGGACCAACCAAAAAGTCCATGGATAAGATGTCTTGCTTTAGATGTCACGAGAAAGGGCATGTTGCTTCTCACTGTCCAAATAGGAAAGCAGATGTTACCCCTAAGACAGGGAACCCAACACCTGTTAAGCCCTCACCAAGTGTGGCGAGCACGAGTAGTTCTCAGAGTACCGAGAAAACTGTGCAGGCCGCACCAAAACCTGTTGTGAAACAAACACCGGTTAAGGTTGGACCAAAAGAAGTGGTTAGGACAAATTCACCGAATCGTGTCATTAATCAATCTAGGTCAGCACCTCAACAAGTCTATAGGAGCACCACACCTAGCAGGTCACACACACCAGTTAGGTCACATACGCCCGTTAGACATTATGTTCCGGTAAGAGCTCAGGGATCACAGTCTGAAATGCAGTATAATAAGAGTTATTCTAGAGCACCACACCAAATGCCTACTCAAAGGCAAAGAGTGAATCTAAATCACTCGGCACCACAACAGAATTCCGTTCAAAGGCCCAAGTCACCTGAAAGGCGAGATGGGTACTTGAAAGAGTTCACGTATGTGGACGAGAATGGTATTACCAAGTCAGTCATGGCTTCGGCCTCATCTCTGGCCTGAAACTGTTCTTGCATTGTCTTATTTTGTTGTTCAGAATGTTGGGCTAAAAGTTGTTGCATCATTTCAAACATCTGTTGTGGGGTCATGTTGCTGGGAATGTCACCTGGTCCTGATCCTGACATCTTAACTGAAAATTAAAATCAATTAACTATCAGTTTATAGACTTAGATCTATGTACCCTTTTTCCCATCCTAATAGTCTGTACATCCTATCTCAGTTCAAACCACCTAAATGATTGACACATATGTACTGCTTCAGTTTGAGACCAAGTATACTCACGTAATACTTGATTCACTCAAACTAGTGCTCTGATACCATCCTGTGAAGACCACCCCTTACGGGGCAGTTCTCACTAGTCTAGGTCCCAATTCATGCAATACGATATCAATCATACTAAGATAGGGTAATTAATTTGCGGAATTATAAATTACAAATGCAAACATATTAGAATTAAGTTTAATATAGATTAAAATTTTCAAATTAAACTTATAAAGGGTACCATCTAATCTAATACATTACATCATAAAATCATATCAAGTCTACCCAAAACCACCACAATTGTCATCTTCAAATCAGTACCGAAGGGTCGTTGAGTAGTGGTCTATGAAAGCTTCAAAACTTGGATCTTGAATGACCTAAGTACTAGGCCCAGCAGGTGACTTTCCTTTATCTTTTCCTGTAAAAATGTGAAGTAGCAACTGTAAGCAATGCTTAGTGAGTATATAGAATTTCAAATCAACATCCATAGTCAAGCGGATCATCAGTCTAGCGTGATATGTCTTGGCTGCCGCTACAGCCCTCATGATTGAGATATAGAATTCATAGAATCGGATGATGTTCAGGCCACACTCACGCTTAAATCGTGGGGATCAGCCACATACTGGGCTAGCTACCAGTAAGTCAATATGGCGGAACATCGGAGGTCATTACCAAGTCCATAAGAACTGGTGAAATAGCCAGGTCTAGAACAATAGACCATCAAGGCTAATCAAGCTGAATAAATCTATCAAGTGTCTGATCAATAGTGAAAGCTTAAGTCATAGAAGTCATGATAGCAATGAATCATAAAGCAATATCTGAAGAAGTCTTAAATGCAATATGAAATGATAATCAAATAGCTATCATGATCCACTGGGCAACACCGAACCATGGTGTGCACAGGTCTCAATCCAGCTGATACAATGAATGTCAATAAATCTAATATCAACAATATATCTCAACCGGAAAGTCAACATATTAAATCTATAACTCACTGGTCTGGGGTCTTTATCAAGCAGATTTATAATCCACCACCTGAGTTATCTCAGGATTTTATCTTTAATCAAAGCTCTGGCCTTTCTTTTCAAGTCTTTGACCCACTGTCAATCTCTTTAATTCTTTGAATCTATGTTCAGAATTTAACTGAACCTGTCCAACATTTTATCATTTTGCAAGAACGTTAGTTTTAAACTTTAATTGATCTGATTCTGATAACTTATAAACTTTTATGTCCATTTTCATGGACATGTGTGACTTTTGTCATATTTATATCATGACTTTGGTACATACACACATGCACACACATCTCATTTCATAGTTTATATATGTACATGAATCATAGCACTCTGACATGTATATAATATATATACACACACATGCATGATATATATCTTGATGTCTTGTGGTACATACACACATGCACACATATCTCATTTCATAGTTTATATATGTACACGTATCATTGCACTCTGACATGTATATAATATATATATATACACACATGCATGATTCACCCGAATTCAAGAAAGAAAACGAAAGAAAAGGTTGCTGAATTGTTTCGGTAGGTGGGTATAGGATTACCGAAACCTTAAAAAGGTTTCGGTATGTCTCAGTGTTCCATTGTGAGTCTCGGTAGTTTCATGTTTTCGGTATTAACATGTATAGTCTCGGTAGATTTATGGTTTCTATATATATATTATGTATGTTTCGGTACTTCACTTAGGTGGGTTTCGGTATATATATATTCCGGTATCAAAATTATACCGAAACCTTCAATGGTTTCGGTAACATAAATGGTCTCGGTAGTGTGTTAGTTTCGGTACATTACCGAAACCTTAGAGGATTCGGTATCTTTCAAGTGTATATCAACATGGTTTCGGTATTTACATTATATGGGTCTCGGTATTATGGGTGTACCGAAATCTTTAGTACCGAAACCATAAGGTTTCGGAAGTTGTCTTTTTGAGTTTCAGTACCGAGACATGTGTTTCGGTATCCATGCAACACACATACACCCACTGCACGGTTTCTTCTTTTGGTTTTCTTTTTAATCAATTAAACGTACAAACAATCAACAATTTAAGCATTCAATCTTTGTATGCATGACTCTATTTCAATAATTTTTAACATACAATTTGGTCTCATTCGAACAAAATTTTGTGTTCATAAAACCCATATAAGTCGTGAACTTCAACATGCATCAAGAACAAATTTGTGATGAATATTTACCTTAATTTTTGTGGAGTCTTGTTGCTTGATGTATGATTGTTGATAATCTTGGTTAATTTCTGAATTTGTTGCATCAATTTGGTGTTTGATGATGATGAACAATGGAAACCGTAAGGGAAGAGGAGAGAGCTGATAGTTTATTTGGTGTTTGATGATGAAATGAGATTTAAAACTCATTTATGGGGTTTTATATTTATTTCTTAATTTCTAAATTCTCATTTTGGGTACTAAACTTTTGTTTATCTCTCTCTTTTAGTAATTAAATTTTATAATTTAACATAATATATAATTTTAAGTATAATTATATATATTTCTCATTACTTTTATATAAAATTACAAAAACAGTTACATTTCTAATCTTTATTTGTGTGCCACAATTTTAATTCGTGTCAAGTATCTTGCTATAATTTATAATATTTAACTTAATTAAATAATTTCAATATTTAATTAAATTAAAATAAAATAATGTAATTATAATTACATTATTTAAGTCAAACACAGAAATTACAGTTCGGTTAAAAGCTAGGTTGTTACAAATTATTGGATGTGTTACCAGAAACATTAGAAACATTAGAGTTAGGACCAAAAATTTCTACAAAAAAAGGATCAAATAAATTAACTAAATCAGAAGGTGAGAAAGAAGTAGATTGAGAAGAAGAGTCTCCAACCATTTGTGTAATGTGTGGTCCAGAATAATCAACTTCGGGTGCCAGTTCAGCCAATTCATCAAATGTGACATGCACACTTTCATTGACTGTTAAGGTTCGGGTGTTGAATTCACGATATGCCTTCGACTTGGATGAGTATCCAATGAAGATTGCTTTATCCGCTTTCTCGTTGAATTTTCCGAGGTTGTCCTTGTCATTAAGCACATAGCACCTGCAACCAAATACACGTAAGTACTTGATAAAAGGTACTTTATTTATGAACAGTTAATATGGAGTTTTATTGAAATGCTTATGGATTATAGAGCGATTCTGCGTGTAGCAAGCCGTTGAAACGGCTTCGGCCCACAAGAACAGAGGTAGCTTTGAGTAAGTCAGCATTGTATGAGCAGCTTCCTTAAGGGTACGGTTACGCCTTTCTACGACTTCATTTTGTTGAGGTGTTCTAGCAGCAGAATATTGATGCTGAATACCTTTGGATCGAAGGAAGCCCTCAACTACTGAATTCTTGAATTACGTGCCATTGTCAGATCGAATTGGTTGAACGGACAGTTGCTGTTGGGTTTTGACACCCTTTATAAAATTGATGATTTCTTAAGCTGTCTCATCGTTGGATCGCAATAACTTAACCCAGGTATATCGTGAGTAATCGTCAACAATAACCAACACATATCGCTTCACATTTATGCTTTGGGTCCGCATCGGTCCGCATAAGTCCATATGAAGTAACTCCAACACTCTCTTCGATGATGGTTCGGGTTTTGGTTTGTGAGATGATCTTTTCAACTTGCCCTTCTCACATGCCCCACACAGATGGTCTCTTTCATATCTCAGTTCTGGGAGACCTTTCACCAGTTATTTAGCAGCCAGCTTGTTGATGTTTCAAAGTTTAAGTGTGATAGCCTACGATGCCACAACCAAGAGTATTTTGACGAGGCTTTTGATAGAAGGCAGATGCTATCCTTAACCATGAGCTTAGCTACATCTATGGTGTACAGGTTAGAGTTACGGGAACCGGATAAAATTTATTTGCCATCCATACTCTTAACACTACAGCTCTTAGCCTTAAACGTTACTTCTAATTCTTTATCGCAGAGCTCACCTATGCTAAACCGATTATGTGATAATCCCTCGACATAGTCAACATCCTTGATGACTGATTATTTAAGACTAAATCCCCGTATCCTTTTATGTGATCCTGGTGACTGTTCTAAAATTTTAGCATCCCATAGTATTGTTCTACCACATTGGGTAGCAATTCTCTTCTCTCGGTCATGTGCTTGGAGCAAACCAAATCCATTTACCAGATGGATTTTGCCTGAAAAACAAATAAATACATATAATGAAAATTTATAGGCATTCAAACAGATCCATCTTATATTGACAATCAAACCGTGTTCTGAACCGAGATGTTCAAATAACATGATAAATTTAGACTGGGTCCTGAACTGTGTGCACAGAAGCCAAACGTGTCGGTTTAAGCACAACCGACAAGCAGAAGAACGGGTCTTAATCTATGATAACTAGAAGCCAAGTCATTGAAGTACGGGTCTTGATCTGAAGTAACCAAGAACCATCTGCATTAAGATCACACAACTTTGGGTACCCATCTTAACATGGGTCCTTTTGGGTTAGGAGTTCCAGGTGAATATGAACGTTTGCAGTTTTAGGAACCCATTTTGCAGTTATGTTTGAACCAGATGCGTAGCCTTTTGGAATCCGTTGAAAATTGAATTTATCAGGCTTTGGAACCTTAGGCGATGAAATTACCTTCGGCTTTTGACTTTTTGAGACTCGTTTGACTTTTGCTTTGGTTTTGGCCAGGGCAAAGTACAAGTATAATTTTTTATGATGGCCGATGATGCAACATTTTTTATATTCCTTTTACGAACTCTTTTAGCATGATAAGGCACAAAAGCATTCATTTCAGGAACTTGGCATCTAAAACGAGTTGGACATAATTTAAACAAGTCACTAAAAGAATACTTCAAACAAGCAGTAGAATTCGTTACATCATTACAGACATTGTTTTCAGATATTACATTCAACCTATCTCTAGAAACAAAATCATTTGGCATAACAACCTTCTTCACAAAAAAACCTTGAAAAATCTTGCATGCTTGTTTTTCGTACTCTTCTCACATGATCTGTAGGAACAAAACAATGAGAGTCAGTATGCATGGAAGACTTAGACTTTAAAGATTTTTCTTTTTCTTAGTGTGTGGGTTTCTTAGAAGACTTGGATTGAATCTAAGTCTTCTTCGGAACCTCAGCTTTGAAAGATTTTGAGCACTCACCTTTAAAACTCATAGAAGAATTTTCAATTTTAGTTTTACCTTTGTTTGATGACATGAGTGGGATTTTGGTAGGACGAGAAACTCTTGGCTCTTTTAAGTCATCTTTAAAGCTTTGTGAAACCATGTCAAACTTTTCTTTGTAGACAGTTAATTCTACAGAATGTTGAAAACATTGATTTACCCATTTTTCCTCACTATTAAGAAGGGCTTCTTGATAATCAAGAGCTTTCTTTTGAGTTGCCTTTAATTCCTTTTCTAAAACTTTAATTTTATGTAGAAGAACTTTTGTAGGAATGTAAAGGTTAGGGATTCGTTTTACTGGTTCTTCTTTCATTTCAGCTTCTAAATAACTAGACAAGAAGTCTTCCTCTAGAGTGGGTACTCTATAAGGATAACTCTCATTTAGTTCTTCATATTTAAAAGATATTTCTTTCTCTTTATTTTCAATATGTTTCTCATCTTCTTGAGTTAAGACTTCTTTTGATGACTCAAAAAGGAAAGATTTAAGCCCAACACCCATGTAATTCATCTCATAAAAGAGAGGTAAAACTTTATGAGCCTTTTCTAAATACTTAGGATTTTTAAAACCAATTCCTTATTTAGAATGGTAAAACCTAGTCTCTTTCGGATGATTCAAATGAATAGTTTGTTCAGGTTGACCCCGTTTTAAAAATTCATCATCAAGGGGTCTTTATTCGAGAGTACAATCTTATTCTTTCTTCTTTTATCATTTTTTATTTTTCTAAGCTCTCTATGTTTTCCATACTTACCGTCTCTAATTGTTTTGATAGAACAAATATTTGTTCTTTTAATGAGAGGCTTTCAATTGGTAACCTATCCATACAAGATTCTAAATACATATTCCTATCCTGAACATCTACCTTTTCAATTAGCATCTATTTTATCACATTATGAATAGCTAACCACTTTGATTGATATAACTCAGATGACTCTTTTAATTTTTATGCTAGATATTCAGCCTGCACACACTTTTCTGTTTCAGCATTTAACCTAGCTTCTAAATCAAGTATATGTGTGTGCAATTTACATTCACTACGTACAGATAAATTATTTACATGCTTTGGAATGTAAAAGGAATGTACCTTTCGTGCCTCAGAATCTGATGACGAATATTCTGGATCGTCGGATCTAGCCATCAGACATGCTAGCGGATTTTGCGGTGTCTCCCCCTCAGCAGCAGTGTCTGAATCTGAATCGGTCGATGTAGCATAGTCGTCCAACCCTAGACGATACGCCATGTAGCAATTCTTGCCTTTGTCGTCCTCATCATCAGTATCCTCTGCATCCCAATAATCTTCTTGGACAACCAAAGCCATAGCATCCGTCCTCTTCTTGGCGGCTTCCAGCTTCCGCACATAATAACCGATGTCTCGTTCGAACTTGTTTTTGCGTTCCCGAGCAAAGTGTCCCGTTTTGCCTCACTTGTAGCACAGACGTTGTTCGTTTCCCTTAGGCTCTTATGCTCTTGCCCTGTCATCTCTCCTCTCAACCGGCCTTTTGTCGGCACGTCGAGGTTCTCTACTATCATCCCTTCGGTTGTCCTGAGGATCATAGTCTCTTCGATTGTCACGTCGGTCATCCCGTCTATCATCCCGACGATCATCCCTACTGTCATAATCGTGTCGATCATCCCTACAATCATCTCTCCTATCGTCTCGCCTTTCATAACGGCGGTCATCCTGATAGTCCCGTCTATCGTCATATCGTCGGTCATCTCGGTCATCCCTCCGATAATCATCCCTTCTATCATCTCGTCGATAGTCATCTCTTTTGTCATCTGAGTACCTCCGCGGGCCTGTGTCGTAGCGGAGCGGATTGTTAGTCTTATTGGAGAAACGTCGTTGTTGTAGACGATTAGTCCATAAGGGTATTTGTTCCTGAATTACCGCTTCTTCTTCATCTATAATCTCACGCGGAGGAGAGGCATAGTGGCATTGAGATGATGATGACCTTTGAGTATAAGATGCAGCAGGGAGGTTCTTGTTGGATATCAAGGCCAGAGAATCAGTGAGTTTCATGCCCGTATTGGCAGATAGTAACAGGAATGCTAACTGATTGGCCATCTGCTTCTGATGGTCGACGTCACCCTGATACTTTTTCAATTCTTTAAACACCACATTGATAGACACATTGGGAATGTCCAAAACTCGTCGCGTGGCTCGACATGCAATTTGCCATTCAGGGGCTAAGGCAGCAAAGAACTGGATGTTGATGTCAACCTTGTCTATCTTTATGTGCCGTTTGTTAAGTTCATTCAGAACCGCACAGAATCTGGTAAACGCGGCCTCTAGTGACTCCGCGTCTTTGGCCCTGAATTCGGTAAACTTTGCCTTTGCCTCCTCAATTTTGGCTCTGTCGTCTAAGTCTGCCCTAGCATTTGAACCTCTAATTCATCCCACATTTCCTTAGCGGACTTCTTGCTGTCAACACCTACAAGAATATCAGTAGGCAGGGCTTGGTAGATCAGATATTCATCCCTCTTGTCAGCATGTTGTCTGTCTTGCTTTGCCTCATTTGCAGGTTCATATTCAACTTTGGATGCAAGTACAGATTGGTCAGCTTCGGAAATTGATTGTAGCATAAGGGTGTCGTTTGGTTGCATAATGACAAACTTGAGAAAGCGGGACTTCCATTGCTCATATTCATCCGGATACAGAACAGGTGGTCTGTTCTCAGATCATAGGACAAGGGCTTCTCGAGACATGATTTAAGGTGCTGATATTAAAAAATTAGATCTTGAAGGTGGAAACTGGATTCAGATTGGATGAACTGCGGATGAACAGTACCTTGGATGGTATGAATTCGGATCAAATGTTGACTTCGGATTGGACCGAATTCGGGTGAACAGTTTTTTCGGATGTAACCGAATTTGGGTAAATAGTAACTTCGGATTGGACCTAGAACTGGTTGACCAAGAAAGGATGGACCAAATTTGGATGGTTCGAATTCAAATGAACAGTGAATACGGAAGGAACCGAATTCGGATGGACTAAGATCAGGTGGACCGAATCCGGATGGATCGAATTTGGATGAACAGTGCAGAGTGCGGATTAACACTTAGAAATTTGTTCAAAAAGAACTACTGAATTCGGATTTGGGTCGAATTTAGATGGTCCGAAATGAAAGCACAAGTTAAAGTAAGTGTTTTAAAATTGTCTGATCTGAACTTCAGAGGGTTCGAAGTTCGGATTAGACCGAAGTGAGGTCCGAAGTGGGGAAAATTTGCTCCGAAGGTCACCTAAATATGTTCCGAAGTGGACCGAAGTAAGGTCCAAATTGGTTCGGAATGGGGTCCGAACTGGTCCGAAAATGGGTCCGAAATGCAACAGTATATGGTCCGACATACAACAGTTATGATATTTTTCAGAAATTATCCAGAATTACAACTAGTAGATTTTGGCCTAAAAACGGTTTCTAATTGATTGGAAAATTATTTTAAACACTTTTAAGTCTTTAAAATATACCAAACACGTAAAAATCTTTCAAAAATGTACCAAACCAACTAGAAAACCCATGTTTTTTTTCAAGACTTAAAACCGGATTTAAGTGGACAGAATGATGTAAAGATTGAACCTAAATAGCTCTAAATCAGCATGGATTGAATACTAGATGATTATAGGAAAAGAAAAACACGAAAACAGACATATTTTCGGAGAAAAGAAGATCAAATCGTGCTTTTTTGTTGAAGAACAGCGATGAACAGCATGAAATCCGACTGAAAAAGTTTAAATCCACCTCATGGAGCTCTGATACCAATTGTTAATCTTGATTCCCAGATATATCAGCACACAAACGTATATAAATGCTCAAATAATCAACCATAAACAGAATTTACGCTCAATGATTGTGAAATGATTAAGAAAGAAGACAAAGAGAATGTTTTCTTTTCCAATTGAATGCGGCGGCTGGAAAGAATACAATATGTCCGTGTGTTATCAAATTGTCAACCAACCCTTTCACAAAACCCTAGGTCACTATAAACCTAGGAGAATAAAATCAACTTTAACGGAATTGCACTTTGGCCCCCTTAACTTTAATTACAAAGAAACTAAACATGAAGTAAATTAAAAGACAACTATTCTAGAAATAATTATTACAAAATAAATCCACAAGATCGAAATTTAATATCTAACACATATACTAACATCCTGAAATTACTCCCCCTCAATTCAACAAATATCCTTTAAAATCTAAGTCGTATAACCTTTTGACCCTTTGAAATACAGACAAACCTAGAATTAGTTACCGTCCCACATAACTATGAACAATTCACTTAGCAAATTTCAAGATCATTAATCATTAAAAATATACATACATATAGAAATATTGAACTTAATTTTGTGACACAAACTTTAAAGTTAATTAACTTATATTTTCTAAATAAAGGAATTTCAAACACATATATATTTGAAATAGAATTATTTTCGAAAATGACTAGAATTTAACTAGAAGCTGGATTCAACATGCCGATATGAGATGCAAAAAACTGAAAAACGACGTTCGTCTAAAACTTTAGTAAAAATATCAGCAAGTTGATATTCTGTTCCTACATAATAGAGTTCAATTCTTCCTTTTTTTTACATGAACTTTAATAAAATGATACCTGATGTCTATGTGTTTCGTTCGTGAGTGCTGCATGAGATTGCAAGAAATAGCAATTGAACTTCTAGAATCACTGTATATTGGGATACTGGTGAGCGAAAACCCATAATCACGTAACTGTGTTCTCATCCACAGCACTTGAGAGCAACAGCTTGCGGCTGCTACATACTCAGCTTCTGCTGTGGCTCTGGAAACACAATTCTGCTTTTCAGAACACCAACTCACTGGTCTGTCACCCAAAAGTTGTATTCCGCCTAAAGTGCTTTTCCTATCGACTCTACAACCTGCAAAATCAGCATCTGAAAAGGCGGTAAGATCAAAATTGGTTCCCTTTGGATACCAGAGACCAAGATGGGGTGTACCGTGAAGATAACAAAAAATGCGTTTTACCACAATTATGTGTGATTCTTTTGGGTCGGTCTAAAAACGAGCACAAAGACATGTTGAAAACATTATAACTGGTCTACTAGCCATAAGATACAGTAAAGAGCCAATCATCCCTCTGTAAGTTGTCTTTTCGACTCTTTTCTCGGCAGGATCAGTGTCTAACTTACAGTTTGAAGCCATGAGAGTTGCGATAGTCGTGAAAGAGTCTAACTTATACTTCTTGATAATGTCAAGAGTATATTTCGACTAGTTCACAAATATCCCATTTTCAAGTTGTTTGACTTGTAATCCGAGGAAAAAGTTCATTTCCCCCATCATAACCATCTCAAACCTGGACTCCATTTGGGATGAGAAATCCTTACAGAATTTACAGTCAGTAGATCCAAATATAATATCGTCGACATATACTTGGACTAGCATTATGAGTTGGCCTTCCTTTTTTGTGAATATTGTTGTGTCCACCACACCTTTGTTGAAACCAACAGAGATAAGAAAGTTAGAAAGACTGTCATACCATGCTTGGAGTGCTTGTATTAATCCATAGAGGGCTTTGTCTAGCACATAAACATGGTCTGTTTTATGTGCCTCAATAAATCCTTGTGGTTGTTCAACGTACACCTCTTCGTTGAGTTCATCATACAGGAAGGCTGTCTTGACGTCCATATGGTACACTTCGAAGTCTTTGTGTGCCATGCACGCCAAGAAGATTCTGATCGCTGCTATCCGTGCAACTGGAGCAAAGGTCTCGTCATAATCTATGCCTTCTTGCTGTCGGTAGCCTTTGGCGACAAGTCTTGCTTTATTTCTTACCACGATGTTGTTTTTATCTCGTTTGTTCATAAAAATCCACTTTGTTCTGATTATGGTTTGGTCTTCGGGTTTGGGAACTAACCGCCATACTCTGAGTTGTTAACACTGGTGGAGCTCTTCTTGCATTGCTACTATCCAGTCAGGGTCTTTCAAGGCTTCATTTACACGAGTAGGATCTATCATGCTAAGGAATCAAGCAAAGAGACATTCATTAGCAGATGCCCTTCGAGTTTGGACCTCGGTAGAGAGATAACTAATGATTTGTTCGGTTGGGTGACTCCGCGTCCATTTCTTCTCGTGTGGAAGGGGTGAACGGGATGTATGCTCAGTGGTGAGTGTGAGAATGGAGGATAAGTCATGGTCGATGGTTTCGAATGAAGGTACCACTGTTTCCGGTTCAGGTTCAGCTTGTTCTGTTAGAGGGATAATGTTTGGCACTATGTGTGAGGGCATTTCATGAGTAGATTCAACTAGAGATGTGTGTGTGGATGAAGTGGATCGTGGAGGATATAGAGTGGAAGGTGGATCGGATGGAGTTTGTTGGGCAGTTGAATCGTTGGATGCGTTAACTACAGAAGTAGAAACATTAGAAGAATTAGCACTAGAACCCAAAAATTCTACATAAAACGCATCAAATAAATTAACTAAATCAAAAGGAGAAAAAGAAGAAGATAGTGAAGAATCTCCGGGCATTGGTGTAATGCGTGCTTTTGATTGGTCAACTTCGGGATCCAATTCAGCCATTTCATCGAATGTGACATGCACACTCTCATTGACTGTCCTGGTGCGAGTGTTGTATGCGCGATATGCCTTCGAGTTGGATGAGTATCCATTGAAGATCGCTTCATCCGCCTTCTCGTTGAACTTCCCGAGGTTATCCTTGTCGTTAAGTACATAGCACCTGAAACTAAATACACGTAAGTACTTAATAAACGGAACTTTATTTAAAAAGAGTTGGTAAGGAGTTTTATTAAAGCGCTTATGGATTATGGAGCGATTTTGCATGTAGCAAGCAGTTGACACGGCTTCAGCCCACGAGAACGGAAATAGCTTTGAGTATGTCAGCATTGTGCGAGCAGCTTCCACGAGGGTATGGTTACGCCTCTTCACGATTCCATTTTGTTAAGGTGTTCTAGCAGCAGAAAACTGATGATGAATACCTTTGGATCGAAGGATGCTCTCAACTACCGAATTCTGTAACTCTGTGTTGTTATCAGATCATATTGATTGTACAGACAACTGTTGTTGGGTTTCAACACTCTTGATAAAATCTATGTTCTCTTGAGCTGTTTTATCCTTGGATCGCAACAATTTAACCCAGTTATATCATGAATAGTCGTCGACGATAACCAACACGTATAGCTTCCCATTTATGCTTTGTGTTCGCATGGGGCCGCATAAATCCATGTGAAGTAACTCCAATACTCTTTTTCATAATGGTTCGGGTTTCGACTTGTGAGATGATTCTTTTCGTTTTTCCTTTCTCACACGCTCCACACAAATGATCTTTTTCATATCGTAATTCTGGGAGTCCTTTCACTAGTTGTTTCGAAGCCAACTTGTTTAGACTATCGAAGTTCAGATGGGATAACCTTTGGTGCCATAACCAAGAGTATTTTGATGAGGCTTTTGATAGTAGGCAGATGTTATCCTTAACCACAAGCTTGGCTACGTCTATGGTGTAAAGGTATGAGCTTCGGAAACCGAATAAAATTTCTTTTCCATCAATACTCTTAACACTAAAGTTCTTAGCCCTAAATGTAACCTCTAGCCCTTTATCGCAGAGTTGTCCTATGCTAAACAGATTATGAGACAATCCCTCAACATAGTCAACATCCTTGATGACTAGATATACCATATGCATTTTTCCTGAAAAGAAAAATGCATACAATGAATGTTTATAGGCATTAAACAAATCCATCAGAAATTAACATTCAAACCGTGTTCTCAACCAAGATGTTCAAAAAACATGAAGATTTTAGACCGGGTCCTGAGATGAGTGCACAGAAGCCAAACATGTCAGTTTAAGCACAACCGACAAGAAGAAGAACGGGTCCTAGTCTAAGGTAACTAGAAGCCAATTCATTGAAGTGCGTGTCTTGATCTGAAGTAACCAAGAACCATCTGCATTAAAATCACACAACTCTGGCTACCCATCTTAGGATGGGTCCTTTTGGGTTAGGTTTTCCAGGTGAATATGGCACGTGTATAGTCTTAGGATCCCATTTAGCAGTTATGTGTGGACTAAATGCAGAGCCTTTTGGAATCCATTTATGTTTGGATTTAACAGGCTTTGGAACCTTAGGCGATGAAATTACCTTCGGTTTTAGACTTTTTAAAACTTGTTTTACATTTGCTTTAGGTTTGGGCTTAGGCAAAGTACAAGTCTCAGATTTTGTTTTGGCAGATGATGCAGTATTTTTTATTTTCTTTTTCCGTGTACTTTTAACAAGATAAGGCACGAAAGCATTCATTTCAGGTACTTGCCGTCAAAAACGAGTTGGACATAATTTAAACAAATCATCAAATGAATACTTTCAACAAGAAACAGAATTCAATACATCATTACAAACTTTGTTTTCAGAGATTACATGCATCCTATCCCTAGAAACAAAATTAATTTGGCATTACAGCCTTCTTCACAATAAAACTCGAAAAGTCTTGCATAGTTGTTTTTGGCACTCTTCTCACATGATCTGTAGGAACAAACGATGAGAGTCAGTACGTTTGGAAAACTTATACTGGGAAGAATTTTTTTGGAGAGTGGGTTTCTTGGAAGAATTAGATTGACTCTAAGTCTTCTTTGAAACCTCAACTTTGGAAGATTTAGAACACTCACCTTTAAATATGACAGAAGGCACTTCAACCTTAGCTTTACCTTTTTCTGATGATGCGAGAGGGAGTTTTGTAGGATGAGAGACTTTTGGTTCTTTTAAACGAGAAATTAAACTTTCTGAAATCATGACAAATTTTTCTTTTTAGATGATTAATTCTACATTTTGTTGAAAACTTTGATTCGCCAATTTTTCCTCACTCTTGAGAAGAGCTTCTTGATAATCAAAAGATTCTTTCGACTTGTCTTTATTTCCTTTTCTAAAACCTATATTTTATGTTGAATAATTTTTGTAGGAATATAAAGATGAGGGATTGGTTTGACAGGTTCTGCATTTATTTCAGCCTCTGAATAGCTAGACAAGAAGTCCTCCTCGAGAGTAGGAACTCTATCAGGATAACTCTTGTTTAGTTCATCATATTTAAAAGGCATTTCTTTTTCTTTGTTTTCATTTCGTTTCTCATCCTCTTGGGTTAAAACGTCTTCCGATGTTTGATAAACGAAAGACTTCAACCCAGCACCCATCTCATATCATAAAAAAGTGGTAAAATTTGATGAACGTTTTCCAAACACTTAGGCTTTTTAAAACCAATTCCTTGATTAGAATGATAAAACCAAGTCTCTTTGGGTTGATTTAAATGAATAGTTTATTCAGTTTGACCCCTTTTTATATATTCATCATCTGGGGTCTTTATTCATGAGTACAAACCTATTCTCTCTTCTTCTATCGTTTTGTATTTTTCCAAATTGTCTATGTTTTCCATGCTTACAGACTCTAAGCGTTTTAAATGAACAGATATTTCTGATTTTAAAGAGTTCTTTTTCATCAATGAGTTGATCCATACAAGATTCAAGGTATGTATTCCTATCCTCAACATCAACCTTTTTAATTAACATATTCTTTATCACCTCATGGTTGTTTAACGATTTCTTTTCATATATGTCAGATGTTTCTTTTAAGGATTGGGCTAGATGTTCAGCCTTGACACACTTTTTCTTTTCAGAATGATACCTAGCTTCTAGGTCAAGTATTTGTGTGTGCTAGTTGCATTCATTTTGTACAGATAAATTATCTACATGCTCTTGAATGTAAAAGGAATGTACCTCTTTTGACTCTGAATCTGAGGTGGAGCACTCTGAGTCCCCGGAGTTGGCCATCAGACAGGCTGTTGGATCTGTCTTTGTCTCCCCCTCGACATTTGTGTCTGATTCTGAATCCGAAGAAGTTTGTTGGTACACCCTGTGTGACGATAGCAGTCTAAGTGATCCAACATTGTGGTATTAGCAAGTGTTTGATATATATGTTTATATATGTTTGAGAATTATTATTGATTATATGTTTGAACTTAATGTAACGTATTACAAGAAGTTCAAACATAAAGATCAAAGATAAAATCAAACATAAGTTAAAAACATAAGTTTCAAACACAGGTTTAATATGTGAAAGTCGAATTTAGGTTAAATTCGAATTCACAAGTTAATCAGATTCGAATCTGTTAGCAGATTCGAATGTGTTCAACTAGGCAGATTCGAGAGTGTTAGATGGGACAAACTCGAATGGGCCTTGGGCCTGATTCGAGTTTGGCCCATGGCAGACTCGATTTAGCCTCTATAATTAGGGATAGACTCGAATTATTATTAGACTTTTTGCAGAATTCGAGAGAGATTAAGCAGAAAGCGATTTCGAGTTTATCATCAGTTTTAGTGTTGTTTCGGAGAGAATCTTCTTGTAGGTGCGTTCTTGTTAGTTCGTACAGCTCGTTGATAGTCTCCGTGTTCCTAGTGAGAGTTGTTACCATCAACCCGTTAACGAGGATTCCGCACTCGTTGACGGTCTCGCGTCTAGATAGATCCGTGTTGTGTAGATGTTACAAGTGGTATCAGAGCCTACGGGGTGTTCTTAGTGTTCTTAGTGTTCTTCGTGTTCATAAAGATACATCCTAGGTTTCTTGACGTTTTTGGACGGTTATTCTCTCAAGTTCGTGTTTTTTTCGTGTTTTTCGAGCTTAGCAAACTGTCATCCGGGAAATACTTCGTGTTTTTCACGTTTTTGATCGAAATCAATATTTTTCGTTGTAAAAATATTGATTTAATCTGCAAAACGTTAAGAAATCGAAGTATTAGCCGTTTTTCGAGTTTGCGGCGCTCGAATCTATTAGGAGGAATTAGGGTTTTACTTAGTCTCGAGTTTAACCAAAATCCGCTCCTTTCGAGTCTGATAAAAATTTGTTTCGAGTTTAATTCGAGTTTGTGCTAAAGTCGACTAGGGTCTCGAGTTTGCTGTCATTCGAGTTTGCTTCGAATTTGGACTATAGTCGAATAGGGTGTTCGAATCTACTGAGTGTTCGAGTTTGTCTTGACCTTCGAGTTTGAGAACTTTCGAATCTGTCATCAATTTCGAATTTAATTGAATTACAAAACTTAATCGAATTTACTCCCAAATAAATTTAAAATTAATTACATTCGAATCTATCTAAAGTCGAAAGAATTAACTTAAATTAGTTTCGAATTAAATTTATTAAGTTCAATTCAATTACTTTTGAAACGATGTCAAATCTTCAAAAGTTTCTAGAAATGGATCATGAGGTCGGAAAGGCTAACACTCCTCCTAAGCTGATGAAACTCGAAGATTATTATTGGTGGAAAGATCGGTTTGCCGATTTTGTGCGTTTCAATGACATGTGCATGTGGGTATGTATTGACGAGGGATACATTCCACCTATTTCTGAAGTTGAAGGCCGTCAAAGAGTCTTATCATACCAAATGATGAAGGAGGATGATAAGAAACTGTATGAAGCCGAGAACAGAGCTTTCTCGATTATTCGAATGGCTTTGCCTCAGGATATACTACACACATTCCGGACTCAAAAGACATCTAAGGAGCTTTGGGAGTCGCTGGAAAAGATGTGTGAGGGTAATCCTAGGGTTCGAAGGAAGCGCATGGAGTTGTTGAAACAGCAGTTTGCTATTTTCAAGGCTTTGAAGGATGAACAGCTGGACTATACCATCACCCGGTTTTATCATCTGCTGACGGAGCTTGAAAGTCATGGGATTGAGTATAATGACATAGAAAAGAACAATAAGCTTCTTGATGCCTTACCCGCCAAATGGGCGATGTATGTGGCTATGATTAAGCTTAATGAAGACAAGTATTATACCCAATCATTGGAGGATATAGTGGGAACGTTGCGGGCATATCATTTCGAGCTACTGAAGGCCGAAATGGATTATGAACTAGTCCAAAATCCAGCCATGTATTTTGGAAAATCAACAAAACATTCAGCCGCAGCTGATCTGAAGACTGCTACAGCGTTTTTCACCGGAGAAACGTCGTCACCAGCGGAGACTGATGACACACTGAATAGGGCGTTCTTAGGATTGGGAAGATCGGAAGAACAACAACCTCAAGCAGCACAAGCATCAACGTCTCAGGGCTACTCTAAGATGCCCATGAGCGCTAAATCGGCCGAAGAACATTTGAACTTGCTTGCGTCATTTGTGGCCGCGTATGGAAACTGCGTTCAAGGGAAAATAAACGATCCTGCACTCTGGGATGAAGACTATGATCAGGTAGACCCTGACGATCTTGAGGAAATGGATCTCAAATGGCAACTGGCCATGGTAACCCAACGGGTTAAGCGATTCATCAAGCATACGGGAAGAAATCTGAACATGAATAATAAGGGGATTGGCTTTGATAAGTCCAAGGTCAAATGCTATAACTGTCAAGGTTTTGGACACTTTGCCAGAGAGTGTCAAAGACCGAAGGTAGATACTTACCAAGGTCAGAATCAGTCTCATGGACAGTTTCAGAACCAGTCTCAACTGAGATATCTTCCGAGTTCATCATCAAGTCAAGCCAACATAGCTGGTCTGTTATCAAATGTCACATCAGACAGACAGCTGGAAGGTACTTACGACTGGAGCTCACATCCGGAATCTAACGCTAGAGCCTTTATGGCTGAAGTCACTGTGAATGGATGTGAATGGGATGAGCAGAACACAAGGGACAATAGTCAACACGAAAGCAGTCCGATGTGGGTGGAGAAGTCGAATGATCATACGCTTCTGGAGTTTGCCGCTAAAATGGCCAACGTCGAATCAGATCACACAAAGGTAAGTCTGAATTACTCTCTTTTCCATGAATTATGTGTTTTATGTGTTACTTCTAACGACAGGTTGAACCTAGTATTAGAGTCACATAAAAATATATCTGCTCAAAATGAAACATTAAAGACAGATAATGCTAGCCTGATTGATATTAAACAAGATCTTAGGGACAAGCTTAAGGCATATGCACAAGATGTCATAGTTCTCAAAGACAAGCTGAGTGAGCAGTGTGTTAGACTAGAACTGATGTATGAGCATGTAGATGCCTTGACCAAAGATCTTAAGACCAAAGAAGTAGAGCTAGCTGACACTAAGGTGAAGGTAGCAGAGGCTAATAGTAACCTAGAGAAGTTTAGGAACTCAAGTCTGAACCTAGGGAAACTTTTAGATGCTCAACGCCAATCTAAAAAGCCTGTAGGTCTAGGATTTCATGAGATTCCTCTGCCTTTTAATGCAAACTACGTGCCCAAACCTCAGGAAAAAACTGAGAAATCAGTAGACTTAGAGGACATACCTGCACCTTTATCTGAGCCTATAAAAGAAAATACGTCTAAGGTGACTAATACAACCGTCAAGGTTAAGAAAGTCAAATTTGTGTCTTCCTCCAGTGAAACACCTGCAGGAAAACATAAAAATAATTTTAATGATCAGGACGATGAACCAGTCGCAATAGATGATCAAAAAGACCAAGACACTAGTGAGACACCTAAGACTAAGGGCACACACAAGAAGTCCATAGATAAGATGTCCTGCTTTAGATGTCATGAAAAGGGGCATGTTGCTTCTAACTGTCCGCTTAGGAAAACTGAAGTTACACCTAAGACAGGGAAGCCAACACCTGTTAAGCCCTCAGCAAGTATGGCAAGCACTAGTAGTTCTCAGAGTACCGAGAAAACTGTGCAGGCTACACCAAAACAAGTTGTGAAACAAATACCGGTAAAGGTTGGACCAAAGGAAGTGGTTAGGACTAATTCACCGAATCGAGTCATAAATCAATCTAGGTCTGGACCTTAACAACAATATAAGAGCACAACACCTAGCAGAGCATACACTCCGGTTAGGTCACACACTCCTATTAGGCATCACACACCGGTTAGAGCTCAAGGATCTCAATCTGAAATGCAATATAATCGGAATTATTCAAGAGCTCCACAACAAATTCCTACTCAAAGGCAAAGAGTGAATTTACATCACTCGGCACCACAACAAACTCCTGTTCAACGACCCAAGTCACCTGAAAGGCGAGATAGGTATTTGAAAGAGTTTAAGTATGTGGACGAGAATGGTATAACCAAGTCAGTTATGGCTTGGGTTCCCCGTGATAACTAACCTATTTTCTTTCATGTGCAGGAGATTACCACAGGTCCAAACAACAAATGGTTCGTCGACAGTGGATGCTCCAGACACATGACAGGGGAAAGAAGTCTCCTTACAGACTTCAAGGGTGGGAATCGGGGATTTGTATCATTCGCGGGAAACAAGGGAGGAAACATCATGGGTACTGGAGTGGTCACTAATGGGACGATCAAGTTGGATCAAGTTTATCATGTTGATAAACTGGTTCACAATCTCATTAGTGTATCTCAAATCTGTGACAAGAAGAATTCAGTGCTGTTCACTGACACTGAAGCGTTAGTGCTAAAACCGGGGTTCAAGATTCCGAAAGAATGGATATTGATGCGGGCACCAAGGAAGAATGACTTGTACATGCTTGATATGAACAAGCCGGAGACTTCGATGGGGCTAATCTGTTTGTTATCCAAAGCTTCGGAGACGGAATCGGTGTTGTGGCACAGACGCATGGCACATTTGCACCTAAGAAAAATGAACTATATAACGAAAAATGGATTGGTGCAAGGTGTGCCTATGAAGAGTTTTCAGATCGAGGACAAGTGTCTACCATGCAAGAAGGGCAAACAACATAAGAGGGCACACAAGTCAAAGACTCAGAACTCCATAACCACTACATTCGATTTGTTGCATATGGATCTCTTCGGACCAATCAACGAAAGGAGTATAGGAGGTAGTTGGTATTGTCTAGTTATCACTGACGATTACTCACGATTTTCTTGGGTTTTCTTTCTAGGTACAAAGGACGAGACGGCTTCCAAGCTCATCGGGTTCTTAGACCAAGTGGAGAATTCCTATGGAACACGGGTTAAAAGGCTTCGTAGTGATAATGGAACTGAGTTCAAAAACACTGTAATTGGTGTATATTGCCTCTCAAAGGGCATAGTGCATTAATTTAGTGCACCATATGAGCCTCAACAAAATGGGGCGGCCGAACGTAAAAACAGGACATTGATTGAGGCAGCTAGGACTATGCTTTCGGATTCAAAGCTTCCTACCATGTTTTGGGGGGATGCAGTGAATACCGCATGTCATATTTTAAATCGGGTCCTAACTGTCAAATCTCTTAACAAAACCTGTTATGAAATTTTGAATAAACGGCCACCTAATTTAACTGGCTTCGAACCGTTTGGGGTACCATGCACTCTATTGCGAACAAAACATCAACCGAAGTTTGGTGAAAAGGTTGACGAAGGATACTTCCTAGGTTATGTGCCGAACTCACCAAACAAACGGGTTTTTAACAAAACAAATGGTACAGTGGAAATTGTGTATAACATTGAAGTCACAAGTTATACACATGAACCCCAAACAGGTCCGGAATGGATATTTGACTATGATAAATTATTTGAGTCATTTAACATTCCTTTGGATGAAAATGCAGGTACAATCGAAAAGGACTTGGTGACGTTGCATCTGAATGACGAAGGTCATACCTTTCCGAGGACTACATTTCAATCCACATTTGAGCCTACTTCGATTGAAGATGGATCTCCAGAAGTCACTGATCCAGAAGCACCTTCAACTGAGAATCAGACTCAGGCAACAAATTCCAACTCTGAGGAAAATGTCCATGAGGAGGAAAATGTAGAAGCTGAGGATGTTCCCTCATTAGGTGAAATAGGATCTAACTTAGGAGATAATCTGAGAGTTGATGAGATAGAGACCTCTAGGATCAACAAGAACCATCCTATCGAAAGCATCATAGGAAATCCTAATGAGGTTGTGAGGACTAGGAGTAGTTTAAATAACAACACTGTGTTGTTGTCGATGATAAACGACTCCGAGGCATATCATACCTGTCTCTATTCTTGTTTCATCTAGCAAGTAGAGCCTAAGAATGTGCAAATGGCACTAAAGGATTGTGAATTTAAGTTTCTACCAATTCAATCAACTAAATGCAATTAATAAGAACACAGAATATAATCAACACTAACCAAATGATTCGATTGATGATCTTGATGATTACAAATTGATTTCAGGATTGTTCTTCGTGTACAGTACTGCTACTCCCAAATGATTACCAATCGTACAAAAAGGATATTCTGACAGATCTACCAAATTGGAAAGTCAACAAGACTATTTATACATATTTACACACTTTAAGGAAATTACAAAACAGTCCCTAAACTTTGATATTTCATCAATCAAAAACATATTCTAACAATCTCCCCCTTTGATGAAAGTAGCAAAGTCTTCAGATTGACAAGCCCAGCTTCTGTTCAAATCTTCTAATACTTTTTCGATCTGACAGCCTCCATTCAATTTTAGAAATAAACTCGACCATGAGTCTTCGATCATTAACAGATAAGGCTCCTTTCTTTGTCTTCCTCTTTTGATCTGCAGCCAGCTTGCCTTTCAAACCATTCAACACCTTAACCAACGTACCATCGGAAAACTTGTTCAGCTCAACACTCCTCATAGCTCTCAACCTTTTATTCCTATCTTTATACATGACAGCTGGATGCTTCACCATAATAACTTGAAACTCTTTAAGCTCACCAGCAAATTTAATATCTCTGTGTGGTGCAGTCATGTTTATCTTCCTCATTCCTCTCTCAACTCCAATCTGTAGATCTTGCACTGACATTAATACAAGTTTGGTATGCATAAAGTGAAACAATGTCTTCAGCGCAAATCTACAATGTTCATTCCTTTTATTTCTGCACAGCTCGTCAAACAGATCTTCAATATCAACTAAGTGCATGTTGAACATATCAGCTTCCGTGAATACATAAGTATTTCCATCAGACCTGGTTACAGTAAACTTCGGATAAAAAACTTTAACAAATCTTTCTTTTTCAATTTGCACCAGATCCACTATTCTGAAATCGCTCTTCACCTTCTCAACCTCTTGAGTCTTATTCCTCAGGAAACTGGCATAGTTAACCAGATTGGGCATATTCGGCTCTAAAACTCGGAATAGCTTGTGAAAGGAGCAAGGAGCTTGCTTTTTACAAAAGATCCGTTTTTATAAAATGTCTTCAATGTACGGCATCTTGTTTCTTTTCCTTATGAACTCAGCAGACATGTTCTCTGGTAGTTCAAGCTTTTTCACCTTTTTCTTACTTATCTCATCCTTGTTTAACAAAGTCAACATATCTTGAATCTCTCTCTGCACTACTTGTTGTGCCTGAAACCTTAATCTGTGTTGTTTCTTTGATTCATCAGCCAGAACAAATTCATTAAAAAATCTATCCATTACTTCCACTTCATTTAAAACAACTGTTTCTTGAGCGACACTGCTCTCAACAGGGAACTCCTCAAACTCTTCCTTAATCTGTACAACTACCTCAGGCTTTTCAACCGTTGGTGTTGATTCAACATCTTTCATGATTTCTTCAACTAACACCTCCTCTTCTTCTATCCTTTCAGCCCTAAAATCAATATCTGTCAATGCAATTATGTCATCATCTTCCGACAATTCAATGTACTCCTCTCTTCCTTCTCCAGTCTCTTGAATACTCTGCTCTATCTCTTTCTCTTGAACATCTTCCTCTGAATCAATATATTCAATGAACTGATAAATATCAGGCTGAGTGTTCAAAGGAACTGGAACATCTTCATAAAGAATCAATCCCAGTTCTCTTTGTTCACCAGCTGTCTTTTTAGATCCTCCGGCTTCTGTCCCTTGAGCTTCTGGTTCCTTCTCTGGATATGTTATCATTAAAACTCCAGGAATCGGCTCATCAAGCTTTCTCCTCTTCTCCCCCTCATGAGGAGCATCATCGGAGTCGTCGTCGTTCTCATCATGTTTCCTTTTCGACGAGGAAGCTTGAGCTTTGCAGGTCTCTTCCACTGCCGCCACTCGTTCAGAGAGATTACCTAACGCCGTTACAACTGTATTCTCCAAGCTTATCATACGCTCCCTAATTTCATCAAACTATTCAAATACAAAATCTTTTAATTCGTCCTTCAACTCTTCAATTTGTTGTTTTGACTCATTTTTCTTAACAGATTCCTCCGCAACATCCTTTCCTTTCAAAAACTTCTGAATATTGGACATTTGAGCCATGACCTCAGCCAGTTGATTTGAAACATGCTTGTTTACTCCAGAAACAACTTCATTCAAAGCTGTTGACAAAGTTGATTCGGTCACAAACGGGGATAAACTCACTACTGGGTCACGAAGACTTCCAGTTGACACAACAGTTGAACTGGTATACACAACTTCTGTGTGGCCAGTGCTCAGAGTTGATATCGGCATTTCTCTGACTGGACTTCCACCCTCTTCAAGTGACGGAGCAACAAATGCTTCCGTTACTAAGGATGTTCCAGTGGGAACACTCAGTTCAACCACACTAACTTCAACAGATGAAGTTGACGCAAGTGTCCTAACGTGTATTTCAGCTAGACTCAGTGAATCAAATGAAGTCGTACACACGGGCAACTGTGTACTTGGTTCAATATCCATCAAGTCCAAGTGACTCTCGGATAGATTATGTGGCTCATCCCTGTGTGCAATTGAAACAGACTCCTGTTGAGAGGAGACTAAGTGGCTAGTTGGGCGTGCACTCGTCAGTGGGATACTGACTTGTTCAATGTTAACTCTCAAAGGAGAGCTAACAGAGGATGTGGGTAATTCCCGGCTTTCTGGGCTTAGGGGCACCCTCACACTCTCTACAGCTATGTGCTCAACCTCAATCATCATTCCCCCTCCTTCATGATGATCACCAGCATCATCACCATCATCATCATCATCACCCTCTCCCTCTTCTTCTTGAATATCAGATAGAGTTCTCTCAGAGTCAGATTTCTCTTGTTCTTCCTCACCTCCCCTCACACTTCCTTCACCCTCACTCTCAGAACGGCTAACCTGAACTTCAGCCCCTTGCTGAGGTTCCGCTATCCTTAAAACTCCTGGGCTAAGAGAACCCGGTTATTGGGTCTCTATCGGAGCATGATCTATTCGATACAATTTCACATTTTCACTCTCTTGATCAGCATATTTGAGTAATGACTCTGGAATTGGCATTATGTTGGCATTCGGAGAGTCCGGCACTTCATGCAAACTCATCATAACATAGTCTGGGCATCTTTGAGAATTGGCTCTCTTGGGAATATTTTCATTAGCCCTTAAGATCCCTCGGATAAGCATCTGAATAAACCTTTGAAGTGGAACGAATTTCCTTGCTCTGTTTGTGGTTTAAGCAAGTACAATCTCCTTTAGATCTTCCCAGATACACTGAGCAAAGTCATAGTGCTTGTTGAATGCGATCCCATGAAATATCCGCAGGCAATGAATGCTACATCGATCAATTCCCGTATGCTTTGAAGTCATTCAACGATTTATGATACCAAATAATGTGTACCATTCGCCATTTAATCCATTTCTGTGAAATTTGGAGCTCTTCGGAAGTGGCTTTGAGTAGCCTAGACAAATCAAATCATGGACAAGCTCTTCAACAGAAACAAAATCCTCAAAATCTGCTAACTCTGGAAAGTTCACAGTGTCTATTCGTCGTGGAAGAAATAAATTGTGACGTAGCCTTGCAAGAGTGATCTTTGTCTTGAGTTGATCAATCGTCACTTTAAAGTGGTGATTACCGTCCGCAGGAACAAATTAACAGTGTGCCAAAATTGTTGTAAGTATACTTGTGGAATAGACGGCTTATACTGAAGCAGATAACCAATAGGATGGCCTTTTAGAATGTCCACAATGATAGGATGGCTTACTTTTATAACTTTGGAATCTAAACGGTGGTTATTGTCCCGGAAAGGAAGGCAATGTTTTGGCTTGACAAGTTGATTGTCTGGGATAATATGTGTTTGTGAGGAACGGGCCACTGAGGGTGATCTGACTGGGGTAGAAAGAAGGGTATGATTTGACGATGAATGGGAATCAGAGGAATTTGAATTTTGGGATTGCACTGGGGATGCCATTTGAACACCTGTAAAAATAAAAATCATGTTAGACTTATCAAGTACACAAATGACAACCTTCAAAATGTAGAAAAACTTGTAACATTTTATCAGAAATTGCAAAAACTTGTGATTTTCTTTTTAAAGCATCGGGATTCCTGACAATAATTGAAAATTATTGAAAGGACTCCAAAGTCAATCGTTTAGAGACCAATGTTAGAAAAACACAAATTTATAACAATTTCTTAAAAAAATGTGACATTTTTCTTAAAAAACAAAAATCCCACACTTAGAAAAAAATTTCTGATTAACCTCGAATGAAATAACAAGTTTCTCGAATTATGCTTGATCTATGTCGGATGATACATTAGACAACTCGAATGATGAGTCTATGAAACTCGAATAAGACTCTGTAAATCTCGAATAATGAGTCAATAAAACTCGAATAAGACTCTGTAAATCTCGAATAATGAGTCAATGAAACTCGAATAAGCCTATATACAACTCGATGAAGTGTGACTCAACTCGAATCAGTCTTTGAGTTTTCTCAAATGATGATATGTAAAACTCGATATATATATGTCCTAAACTATGTGCTGAAAATTTTCTAAGTGTTTGATACACTAGACAACTCGCATAAAGCACACTTCTTTCTCGAATATAATGTGTAGTAAACTCGATTAACTCTGAGTTTAATATACATCAACTCGAATGAGACATGATTCAACTCGAATTACTCTCAGATGAAACTCGAATGACACATATAGGCAACTCGAATGACTCATACAGGCAACACGAATGACATACATATCAACTCGAATGACTTACATATACAACTCGAATGACTCTGTCATTCAACTCGAATGACTCTTTGACACAACTCGAATGGAACTGTCAATCAACTCGAATAACACTTTCATTCAACTCGAATGAAGCTTTATTCGAGAAATATCTATCTTCTTTTGTTACAAGTCCAGAACACTGATTTTATGAATTTTAGTTCAGGGCTATGTTTCAGTGTATAAAAACTTGTATCCCCCTCGAAAATGCATTTTAAACATATTTGTTTTACTGAACCTTGAACAAAAACAACTTTAAAGTTGTTGAAAATTCAAATTTCAGAAAAAGCAAAAATGCGAAACTGTTCTATTGAAAAATCGATGATTGTGTGTGTGTGATTTAAAACCGACTTATGAAACTTCAGATTCATAGTCATATTATCATTATGAACAACAACACACTTAATTTCAGTTTCAAGTATCATTCAAACAATTCACCATTAACGGCCATGAATGCAAAAAAACAAAAAAAAATATTGACATACGAACACATAATAACATTCAAACAAATACACTGATTAATATGCTCAAATAAACTGAAATACTAAAGAAAAACAAAACTTGACTCACAATATTGATGAAATTAGATCGTCGGTTTGTGGGTTTTTGAGGTTTCTTTGAAGTGAAGAAAGGTTGTGGAAGAAGGTGAATTCTTTTTGAATTTCCGAAAAAGTGAATTTGAGTTTCAAAATTCAAATTTATATTCACTTTTTACCCGGCCCACTTTATGTTTTCAACAATTCAAACTCTCGGCCCATATTTTAAACCAAATTAGCCCATAAACCACCTTTTCAATCAAAAATTGTGAGTAAAAAAAAAAATTGAATATCAAAAAAATTTAACTACACAAAAAAAAACAAAAACAAAAGACAAAAAAAAATTTAAAATGGACTAAAAAAAAATTCTTGTAAAAAAAATGTCACATGAACATCACAAAAAAAATAAAATGAAAAATACATACAAACAAAAAAAAACAAAAAAAAATAAAAGTATTAACAACAAACAAAAAAAATAACAGTATTAACAAAATGCAATTGCTCCCCCTTGAATTTCTGAAAGTTGCTCCCCCTCAACTTATTATTTCATTTTTCAGCTCTGCTCCCCCTACAAAATAACAGATAATTTTTATCAGATTTATGCAAAATCAGATAAATTGCTTTTCTGCTGCCCCTGCACATGACAATCCTGATCTTGTTAAATTCCAAAGAATATAAACTTTTATAATACATGAATTTCAACATCAGATAAGAATCACTTAAAAATGAAATTTTACAATTATTATTTTGAAACTACTGAATTATTAAATCTTAACGATTCAACATACCTAATTTGTATACCAAAAAATTAAACCGCTTTTCATCTAACGCTTTGGTAAACAAATCAGCTAGTTGATATTCAGTAGGTACAAAATATAATTCTATATTTCCATTTTCTACATGATCTTTAATGAAATGATACCGAATGTCGATGTGTTTCGTTTTTGAATGTTGCACCGGATTTGATGCAATAGCTATTGCGCTCTGAGAATCACAGTATATTGGAATCTTCTTTGGTGTAAACTCGTAATCACGCAGTTGGCTTTTCATCCACAACACTTGAGAGCAGCAGGAAGATACAGCAACGTACTCTGCCTCAGCTGTAGACAATGAAACACAATGTTGTTCTTGGCCAACATACGGGTTTGTCACCTAGGAAATGTACTGCTCCTGACGTACTTTTTCTGTCCATCTTATCACCTGCGTGATCAGCGTCAGAAAAAGCAGTCAGATGAAATGAAGACTCCCTAGGATACCACAAACCAAGATTTGGAGTACCTTTGAGATATCTTAAAATTCGTTTTGCAGCTGTGAAGTGTGATTCTTTTGGATTTGCCTGATATCTAGCACAGACACATCTAGCAAACATAATATCTGGTCTACTAGCTGTTAAGTACATTAATGACCCAATTATACCTCGATAATGGGTTACATCTACAGGTTTCCCTGAGATGTCCGCATCGAGTTTTGATTTTGAATCCGGAGCCATGGGAGTTTTCATAGGAGTACTATTGACCATGTTAAATTTCTTCAACATGTCTTGTATGTATTTTGACTGATTGATAAAGATACCATCAGTTAATTGTTTTACTTGTAATCCTAAGAAAAAATTTATTTCACCCATCATGCTCATTTCGAATTTCTGGGACATTAAAAATGCGAATTTCTTACAAAATTCTGGATTTGTAGACCCAAATATTATATCATCTACATATATCTGTATAACTATGATATCTGACCCCTGACGTTTTATAAACAAGGTTGTGTCAACTGCACCTTTTGTAAATCCACATTTCAACAGATATGTTGAAAGTGCATCATACCAAGCACGAGGTGCTTGTTTAAGGCCATACAGTGACTTATCCAAAATATATACATGATCAGGTTTCGAAAGATCAGTAAATCCTTCGGGCTGATATGTATATACTTCATCAGTTAGTTCCCTGTTTAAAAACGCAGTTTTGACATCCATTTGATATACTGTAAAATTTTTATGTGCGGCAAAGGCTAAAAACATCCTTATAACTTCAATGCGTGCAACTGGTGCGAATGTTTCATCATAATCAATCCCTTCTTGTTGACTGTATCCTTTGGCCACGAGACGAGCTTTATTCCGAATAATGACACCGTGTTCATCTTTCTTGTTCTTGAAGACCCATTTCGTGCCAATTATGGATTTGTCTTTTGGGCGCTCAACAAGTCTCCAGACCTTTAACCGTTCGAACTGGTTGAGTTCCTCTTGCATCGCCACAATCCAATCAGCATCCAGAAGGGCTTCTTTTACATTTTTAGGCTCAATCTTACTCAAAAAATTTGAAAATAAGCATTCATTTATTGTAGCCCTTCTGGTTTGGACTGATGAAGATGGATCACCAATGATATTCTCTATTGGGTGATTTCTTGTCCACTTAACTGTATGTGGAAACGGTTCTATTGGGTCTTGGTTGGGATTGGAATCGAAATATGGTTCGGGAGTTGCTGCAAATGTTGTAGGTGGAACATCTGAGGTAGGAGCTTCTGACTGTTCAGAAGTAATAGGGGTTTCAGAAGTATGTGGAGGTTCAATTGGTTGTACAATCTCAGTAGTTGACTGCACATTTGCTGTTGAAGCTTCTCCAGTTTCTTCTAAACTTTGTTGTTGAGAAAGATCTGAAACTACGACTGGATCTTCAGTGATCCTGTCAGGCACCAAATTTTGAACATTAGATTTTGGAGTTTCAAAATAATCATCATAAAAGTTCTCAAACAACTTATTTAATTCATTTTGTTCAGCATTTTGTCTATTTGACTCCAATGAAGTCTGCATGTTAGGTCCGGGTCCTGAACTGGTGTGTTCAGAAGCCATTACCACTCCTTCGTCAAATTTAACATTTACGCTCTCGTTGACTATCTTGGTTCTCTTGTTGTATACTCGGAAAGCAACCGACTCCTTTGAATACCCGATGAAGATTCCTTCATCCGCCTTTTGATTAAACTTTCCCCGATTGTCTTTATCATTTAATATAAAGCATCTGCAACCAAAGACATGGAAAAATTTAATATTAGGTATTGATCAGTTCATACGGAGTCTTTCCGAATCTTTTATTTATTATTGAACGGTTTTGTGTGAAACACGCTGTTGCAACCGATTCTGCCCACAAGACTAATGGTAAATTGGAGTAGGCCAACATCGTCCTAGCTGATTCCACTAGTGTCCGATTTCTTCTTTCAACGACACCGTTTTGTTGTGGAGTCCGAGCAGCTGAGAATTGATGTGTAATTCCTACTGAATTTAAGAACGAGTCTAATGATTTGTTCTTGAACTCTGTTCCATTGTCTGAGCGAATTGTCTGAATGGTGAGTTGCAACTTTACTTGTATTTTTCGGATGAAGTCGATGATAGATTCGGTTGCATCTGATTTGGATTTCAGGAAAAACACCCATGTGTATCGTGAATAGTCATCAACTATCACCAATACATATCTTTTCTTATTTATACTTTGTACTCTCATTGGTCCACACAAATCCATATGCAGTAACTCTAGTGCTCTTGTGGATGAGTGTGCTGTTTTGGATTTGTGTGTGGCTTTTGTCATCTTTCCTTTTTCACATGCCGCGCATAGTTACTCTTTTTGAAATTTTAGCGTCGGCAGCCCTTTAACTAACCCTCCTTTTGCTAGGTTGGTCAGTTCATTGAAATTCAGATGTGAAAGGCGACGATGCCACAACCATGCTGTTTTAGATGTTGCTTTTGACAATAAGCAGACATCTTTCTTCAGATTGATCGAGGCTAAATCAATGGAGTATAGATTTGTTTTCCTGTTTCCTGCTAGAATTTCTTTTCCTTCTGCTGATCTGATGCTGCACCGATTGGCTTTGAAGTTGACTTCTAACCCCTTATCACACAGTTGTCCAATACTGAATAGATTATGACCAAGACCGTCAACATAAAAGACCTTTTGGATTGTGATTTTGTCATACTTCAGACTTCCGTATCCCTTGATCGGACAAAACTGATCGTTTCCAAATCTTACCGTCCCACAGAACTTTTCTACAAAGTCCATGAGTGTGTCTCGTTGTCCGGTCATATGTTTGGAGCATCCCGAATCAAGGTACCAGACATGGTTTACCTAGAAAACGTAATAGCACATGAGGTACCCACTTGTAGTTGGGTACTTTAGTTTTAGGTAAAACATGCATAGTATCATTTGTCTTTCTAACTGATATGGCTTTAGGCTTATCGTTTGAATTTATTTTAGGTACCCATTTTTGAACTGTTCTTTTGGGTATCCACTTTTGTACAATTCGCGGTGGAATTGTTTTTGAAATTTTTATCTGTGGATCCTTTTTCTGTTCATACAATGGGTCCTTTTTCTTTGGTTGCCATACGAGCTTATTATTTTTCACAGAGGCAGGCTTACAAACATAAGAATTCAAAGCAATTAATTTCGTTCTTGAAAATTTAATACAAGAATTATTAACAAGTTTATCCTTATTACAGACAGAATGTTCAGTTTTGCTAATTCTATTAGTAACAATTTTTTCTTTCACGCGCCATTCTTGTTTTATAATCTTGTTTTTCTCTTCGCTTTTCTTCTTTCGCCATACTTGTTTTCTCGACCATTTCACAATGATATCTGTCATAAAAGAAGTATGTGAATTAGTGGATTTAGAAACTCGTGTCTTCTATAAGTTTTTCATACCTGTTGAAGATTTGACTTTTCAGGCAATAGAATCCGTTGATGAAGATGATTCACCCTTTTCAAAACTAGGAGATTGAACAAAAAATTTTGTTTTCTCCTTCTTTTGTTGTATTGATGGTGAATTTACAGATGGTTTTAAAGACTCTGTAGTCATTCTTTGTAGAATTTTAACAGGTTCTTTATTACCATTTGATTGTTTATTAATAAAGGTTTGATAAATTCACCAATTTTACCAAACATTTGATCTAATGAATTATTATCAGAGTGCATGTACTGATCAAATTCTTTCTCTGAATTAATAGAGTCTAGAGAAGTAGTTGATTGTGGATCAGACACATTTATGTGTTTTGGTTTATTTTGCAACATTTGTTCCATTTTATTTAATTCTTCCTTGAGAGTTCCATTCTCTGTCTCAAAATTCTTAATTTTCAATTCTAAATCAGAATTTATCTGTTCTAAAATTGAATTTGGTAAATATAATTTTTGAGACTGAGATGGTAATTCAGACAAATTCTTTTCAGAATAGGTTTGAATTAACTCTTCTTTAGTATCAATAATGTTGCTTGTTTCATTTATCTTTGTATAAACAATATAATTTTGCATTTTGTCTGATCTTAATCTTTTTACTTCTTCGCTAGATTGTACTTCTTTAGATGCTTTCATGAATGTCATTTTTAATCCTAGATTCATGTATCTGACATCGTATAGTGTTGGTGAATTTGATATAGCTTTTGTCAGATATTTAGGATTTTCCCAACCAATACCAGATTTAGAGTTGTAAAACTCTGTATCTTTTGGTTGATTTAAATATATTGTTTGATCTGTTTGCCCTCTTTTAATAAATTCATCCTCCATCTGTTTGATTTTCTCATAAAGTTTAGTTCTCTCTTCAAATATGGCATGATATTTTACAGAAAAGGTTGAGGCTTCAAACTCAGCTATTCGCAGACTTTCTTGTAGATCAGATATTTTGTGATTCAGATTAAGTATATTGCTTTGAAGTTCTTTTTCCTTATCTTGTAAGTCTGAGACAGCTCGTAAAGCTAAGGCTTTATCTATGGAAAAATCTAGAACTAAATTGTGTTCATTTAGAAGTTTGTTTTCCAAAGAATGAACCTTTTTCTTTTCTGCTTTTAAGGATTTTTCAAACTTTTTAAGCATGAAAGCCATATTAGTTAGTTTTTCTTCTAATATGCATGAGTCGTCAATATCAGAATCTAAAATAGAATTTACCTCCGGTCCTTCTGAATCCTCTGAGTTATCAGACTCTGAATCTTCCTCATTTTCAGCTTTATTTTGGCCAGATGCCATTAATGCAACTTCTTCTGTTGTTTCTTCTTCATCAGACTCAGATTCTCTCCTATCTGCATCCTCTTCATCTGTCAGTCCAACCCATACCTCATCTTCAGCTATCATAGCTGATTCACTTAGTTCAGATTCATTGAGAATTTCAGACTTTAGACAAATATGTGCATCTTCATCCAAGATATCATCGTCTTCTGATAACTGTAACCAATGATCGTCCTCTGCCATCAGAGCTTTGCCTGACTCTTTCTCTTTGGCCAAGAGTGCCTTTCTTGTGTAGTAGTCTGAATTTTTGACTACAGGTGATCTGCATTCCCTGGCATAGTGACCTGGTTTTCCACAGTTATAGCATTTCTGCTCCGACTCCTTCTTGGCTGATTTATCTGACTTCTCATATTTTTCAGACTTTCGTGTACTACTTTCTCCAGCTTTCTCATATTTATCCTTTTTCTCAACTTTTCTAGAACCTGTTTTGTAGCGCATTTTGTTGTTTGTTGGCTTCTTGTAAAATTTCTTCTGAAATGCCTTCGTAAGCAGTGCCATCTGCTTTTTCATCTCTTCTATTTCCGGATCTGCAGATGAATCTGATGATTCTGATTCAGAAGATGTGCTGCTGATTACTGCTCTCTTTTCCTTTTTCAGTTTGTATTTATACTTTTTCTCTGCTAGTAGAGCTAGTGGATCAGCAGTTTCTTTTTCCGCTTTCTTCTTTCAAGATATTTTCCTCAAAACAACTTCTTGGTAGTTGTTGAGGTTTTCAAATAGCATATGAAAATCCATCTCCTCTATATCTTTCGTTTGTTGGATGATCATAGCATATTTTTCCCATTCTGGATTTAGCACATTTAAAAATTTGACATTGATGTCCAAGTTGGACTTTGTCACTCCGTTTCTTTTTACTTCACTTACCAGATTCACAAATCTGAGGTAAGTGTGTTCCAAAAGCTCACCTTCACGAGCTCTGAAGTTCTCAAACGTCATTAAACTATTCCTAGCCCTATTAGTAGCAGCTCTGTCTGATCCCCTCATGATTTTGCATACTTCATCCCAGATGGACTTTGCAGTCTTTGTATTTGTCAGACAAGTGTATATTTCATTGGGGATAGAAATCAACAATAGTTTTCTGGCAGTCTTGTCCCCTAACTTTCTCTTTTTCTGGGCCTCTGTTAGGTTTGTGACCTCAACAGTTCTCGGTGGTATTAGGGGATTGCCAGTTGGTACTCCTGGGATCGTTTCCATAAAAGTTGCTGGTCCGTCATTTAATGATTTCAGCATTTCCTCAGACAAATCATGGAAACTTATAAATTCAAGAAACCGCTCCCGCCATTGGACATATTCTCCCCTGTATAAGATTGGGGGTTTGGTTTCTGATCCCATAGCAAGTGCATCTTTAGACATGTTGATTGATTGTTGGGAAACTTTGACCAAGATCAAATGAACTCCGAATGAGATTGAAACGTTTGATCACACCTTGAAACACAGATTAGTACCGAAATCTACAACACAATGACTTGTTAGTAGCAATAAGCAGCTTAACTCAGACAGTGAATTGTGTTTGGATTCATATGTGTGTGTCAAACTTGAATGATTCTTGTGTTATGTGTGAACAATGAATGTAGTGTAAAACTTGATTGAGTTTATGATAAAACTCGATTGATTCTTTCACTAAAACTCGAATGAGTGTTCGATCAAACTCGAATGAGTGTGTGATCAATCTCGAATGAGTGTTTGATCAAACTCGAATGAGTGTTTGATCAAACTCGAATGAGTGTTTGATCAAACTCGAATGAATGTTTGATCAAACTCGAATGAGTATGTGATCAAACTCGAATGAGTATGTGATCAAACTCGAATGAGAATGTGATCAAACTCGAATGAGTATGTGATCAAACTCGAATGTGTATTTGGCAAAACTCGAGTGAGTATATGAATACTTGAATTTTATACCAAACTCGAATGTGTCTTGTACAAAACACGAATTTGTCTTTTATAAAACTCGAATCAGTCTTCTATCAAACTCGAATCAGTCTTTTATAAAACTCGAATGAGTCTTATAGAAATACTTGAAGGTCTTGTACAAAACTCGAATGATTTTTGCACAACTTGAATGTCTTTTAAGAAAATCGAATGTCTTATAAGAAACTCGAATGAGTCTTATAAGAAACACGAATGTGTCTTATAAGAAACACGAATGAGTCTGTCAACTTGAATATTAGTTATACACAACTCGAATTCCTAAGATAAGCAACTCGATTAACTAATGTACTCAACTCGACTTACTAAGACACTCAACTCGAATTACTAAGATACTCAACTCGAATTACTAAGATACCCAACTCGAATTACACACAGGATGTGCATATTTCGAGTTTCTTAGTATTTTCAGGTTTTACAAGTCTGAATTTCAGATTCAAACCAAATTTTACCCAATTTCATTCAAATTGTAATCGAAGGTAAGGTTTTTGAATACAAACACTTTGTGTTAAGCACTTTTATGCAAAAATGGATCTAAACCAGACTTTTTCAATGAAACAGTACCGGTTTTTGAACTTTTCAAAATTTCAGAAAATTGCTTAGATCTTTTTCTGTGTTTTGAAAATCAAAACAAGTTTATATTCAATTGATTCGTCTTTGAAACCTTAACCTTCGATCCAATCAACACTGAGAATGATCAACAGAATCAAAACCCCTAGTGATTTTAGGGTTTTTGCGAAAAAATACTCAAGAACACGAAAAATTCAATCTCAATCAGTATGATTCATCCCTAAGGCTCTGATACCAATTGTGAATTTAAGTTTCTACCAATTCAATCAACTAAATGCAATTAATAAGAACACAGAATATAATCAACACTAACCAAATGATTCGATTGATGATCTTGATGATTACAAATTGATTTCGGGAATGTTCTTCGTGTACAGTACTGCTACTCCCAAATGATTACCAATCGTACAAAAAGGATATTCTGACATATCTACCAAATTGGAAAGTCAACAAGACTATTTATACATATTTACACACTTTAAGGAAATTACAAAACAGTCCCTAGACTTTGATATTTCATCAATCAAAAACATATTCTAACAAGGATAATTCCTGGGTTTAAACGACGCAGGAAGAACTCTCTCAGTTTAGGAAACTAGAAGCGTGGGAGTTAGTTCCATTACCTCGAAGGGAAATTTCCATAGGAACCAAATGGGTTTTTATGTGCAAAGAGACGATCGAGGTATAGTCACTCGCAACAAGGCTAGGTTAGTTATAAAGGGTTTTAACCAAGAGGAGGGAATCGATTACAATGAGGTGTTTGCGCCAGTAGCTAGGCTGGAAGCCATTAGGTTGTTTCTAGCTTTTGCTTCCTTCAAGGGATTTAAGGTATATCAACTAGATGTTAAGAGTGCTTTCCTCTATGGCAAAGTGAAGGAGCTGGTGTATGTAGAACAGCCGCCCGGATTTACAGATCCAAAATATCCTGATAGAGTATATCGTTTAGATAAGGCTCTATATGGATTGCATCAAGCACCAAGGGCGTGGTACGAGACTCTATCCAAGCATTTAATAGAAAACGGGTTTGAGAGGGGTAGGATAGATAGTACGATGTTCGTTAAGAGAAAGGGAGAACACTTCATCTTGGTACAAGTGTATGTCGATGATATCATTTTTGGATCATCAGACGAACAAATGTGCAAAGATTTCGAGAAGGTGATGAAGTCGAAATTCAAGATGAGTGCAATGGGAGAGTTAAATTTCTTTTTGGGGTTACAAGTTGACCAGAAGAAGGAAGGGGTGTTTATCCATCAGACGAAGTATGTCTATGACATATTGGAACGCTTCGGGATGGAAGGAACGAAACTGACTGCCCATTTCAGCACGTCGATTCAAGTGATTCACAATCTCGGACCGGGTACTGATAGTGATACCGATGTGGATCCGACGTTATATCGGGACATGATTAGATCACTTATGTATTTAACTGCTTCAAGACCTGACATCATGTTTGCTGTGTGTATTTGTGCTAGGTTTCAAGGTAATCTGAAGGAGATGCACATGAAAGCTGTGAAGCGGATTCTACGATACCTCATGTCGAAACCGAAGCTGGGACTTTGGTATCACGCGGAGGGAGATCTAGAGTTGGAGGCGTTCACGGATTCTGACTACGGAGGATGCAGCTTGACGCGCAAATCAACAACTGGAGGTTGTCAATTCCTAGGAGGGACACTGGTTTCCTGGCAGTGCAAGAAACAGACGTCGGTAGTCGTGTCAACGTGCGAGGCCGAGTATGTTGCTGCTGGTAGTTGCTGCTCACAGGTTCTGTGGATACAACAACAATTGCGGGATTACGGTTTGGCTTACACTCAAACTCCCATTAGGTAGAAAACCAATCTACAATCGCTATAACAAATAATCCAGTTAAGCACAGTAAAACAAAGCACATAGACATAAGGCATCATTTTATTCGTGATTGTGCTGAAAAGAACTTAATCAAATTGGTAAAAGTGGCAACGGATGATAATAATGCTGATTTATTTACCAAAGCTTTTGATAAGTCACGGTTTGAATATTTAATTCAACTAAATGGAATGCGCAACCCAGAGTAATTTGACCTTAGTAGAAGTTTATTTCCTTTTATAGTTGTAGTATTATTTTTTTTGTAACTTTGCTAATTTAGGATAGTTTCTATTTTTAGTAAGTTAGTAGGTTATCTTCTTTTATTTCTATTTCTTATGAAAAACAAAAGAAAAAAGAGAGAAAACCATAAAAATTCAAAAAAAAAAGAGAATATCGGAAAAAGAGTTAAGTCTTAGATGCATAGGTTCAAAGTGACGAAAATTAGCATAGTCGTTACAATCTCTAAGTGTTTAGGCTTTCACACATAATGCACCTAAAATTCTAAGTGTTATACTTTATTTTAGTTTGATGTGTCGGTAGGCATAATACATATAGGGAGTCCCAAGGCTAATATAATATTCAGGAAAAAGTCAAACGTGTCCTTAACTTAGATGTATGACCAATCGGTCTTAATTTTTATGTACAAGACATACAAACTTTGAGTCTAAATGAGGTATGCAAACTGTCTGGGGATGTATAGCAACATCAAATACATCTTAAAATGGAAAGAAAAATCATAAGGAATTGAGAGTCAAAAACATGTACCTCTGTTGTACGTAAGTACAGACCTGTTGCCTCTGTTTTGATTCGGGTTAGCAAGATAAGTCGGTTTGTTGTACGCCGGTACAGACCTGCCACCGCTGTCTTGCTAGCTTTAAAAATAAACCTTAAGTCAAACTAAGACACTTTATTGTATGAAAATACAGACCTGTGTCCGATGTTTGTCTTTTAAAGAAAGTTTGCAAATACCAACAAGTTAGAATCTTTGTCTGTATGTCTTGATCATAAAAGTATGTCTATGTCTGAGTCACGTAAGATAATTTCATGATAAATAAAAATGCCAAGGGATATTCCGAAATGTAGCATGTTTAAAGGGGTAAATACCGACAATCGGCTAAATGGGTATGTCACGCCAAATAATCAAAGGAATAAAAAATTCCTAAGTGTGAAAGTTTAAGGACTGAAAGTGAGTATCTGGCATCGCTATCTGATTGAACCTTTCTTTGACTATACTCGTCAAAAATATTTTGTTAAGTGTTTAGCATAGGTTGTAAATTTTAATAAGTGTAGTTTAAGTCTAAGTTAAATTTTTGTTCAAAATTTTAAAGTTATATTTTTACTTTTACTTATTATTATTTTATTATTATTATTATTTTTATTTTTTATTTTTTATTTTATTTTTTATTTTACTTAGGAAAAAGGTCAAAAATTATTGAGGGTGCATTCATAGTTTAATAAAATAAACATTGCGTGAAAATCTTGTGCTTAGGGTAAAAGATTTGGCATAGTTTATTCCGTTACACCATAAGATTGAAAAAGTTGAATTTATTTCAAAATTTTCAAAATTTCAAGGGGTAATTCGAGTTTAGGTTAAACTCGAAATTGGATGATCTCGAATCTGTCAGTAGATTTGAATCTATCATTAGACTCGAAGGTAGATAGTATAAATAGGTTAACAGTAATGGTCATTAAATCCATCTGTTTTCGAATCTATACTCTCGAATCTATCTGGCGATTTCGAATCTATTGTTCTCGAGTTTGCCGATTTCTCAAAAACAACTATTTGTCGAGTTTCTTACGTGTGGTTTCAATTCTACTCTTAGATCTAGGTATAAACAAGTGTTTTATACAAGATTCAAGTAGTTTTATACACCATTTAAGCCAAAGTCACCGAATTTTGATGGTTTATTGGTAGAAAACTTGTTTTTCAAAATTACAAAGTTTGGACCGGTAAAGAGTCAAATTAAATGCAAATATCCTTGATTAGAACCTAGTAGGGCTAATGAATGTGATTTTCTGAGTCCAAAAGGGTTAAAATCATGGATTTTGGTGATGATGTGGGCCGACTAATTCGAATCTGTTCCTGACCAGTCTCGAGTTTGTCAGTAAACTCGAGAAGGTCATTACATTCGAATGTGTCATCAAACTCGAAAAGGACTTACTTCGAATCTGTTTATTCGAATTTATCTTTTTATTTGAATTATTCAATTTAAACTTAATTAAATTTGTAGAAATTCATATGTGTTGGATTTTGTACTTAAACAAGTTCAAAATAAAACAAATTTGAATTTAATCAAGTTTATTCATTTTTTTAATAATTCAAATATTTTATCTACTGTGCAGACATGGCAGATCGAGTGTTTGTGCCAAAGCATAATATGGTTATTCCCCCTGACCATAATATCCCTGAAGCGCAAGGTTTCCGTCAAATGGTGGATTTCCTAGTGGAGTCTAGGATTTCGTTCGCATTGTCTCATAACATCTAGATCGTTATTCCCTATGTGAGGTAGTTTTATGAACATCTGCAAGTTGATTGTACCGTTACCCCAACAGTCTTAAGGACAAGAATAGCAGGACAGCCGTTAGTATTTTCTGCTGATATGCTACGTCAAGTCCTGCAGCTGGGATCTCAGGAGGAAGAAAATGGGCCTATAGACTTTCCGTTAAGTATTTGGCAGGCTGCGTTTCTGAGGATGGGCTATAGTTTGGATGTTACTAAGGCATCCTACATGAAAAGTGGACTCATAGGGCAATGGAGATTTCTGGCGCACGTGTTTATGGTTTGTTTTGCGGCCAAGAAAGCGGGCTTTGATTATATCGTATCGAAGATCCAGTCAGGGATGATTGGTGTATAATCGGTGTTTCAGCTTTTCAGAAATGTTTTTCTCAGAATTTGTTCATCAAATCACTGCACCGGAACGAGAAAGATTGTTGCTGTACCCACGCTTTGTAATGATGCTCATCAGGCACTTCTTGCCAAATTTGCCGCCGGGTAATGAGATTCAAAGTGTAGCGGTTATCGACAAAAGGATTTTTGCTGATTGCTCTGCGCATAGAGGAAGGTTAGCAGTCCCGATCGAGCGACCTTTGTTTGGGGCTGTAATAGATAGGAAATTTGAAGCACCTACTGATGCTAATTGGGAAGGTGAGGTAGAGGTTCAGCTTCGACAGCCACAACAACAACAGCAACAACCGCGCGCTCAGCAACAGAGGAGACGCCAAAGAACATCTGCGAGTCAAATCCAGGCAAGTAGGCCTTCTACGGGTTAACTTCAAGAGGCACAAGAGGCAGGGCCTTCAAGTGCAGTACCTGCATCTGAGCATATAGCACAAACATTGGAGGAAATCTGGGCATCTGGGCCTAATGCTAATGAAGAAATAACTGCTGAGCTTGTTGATCAATTGCTAGAGCCTCCAGAAGGAGAAGATGATGTTCTTAGGGATGTAGATGAATATCAACCTGATCAAACCGGTAACGACATGTCATCGTCAGCTACTGAGTCTGAAGATATGGAGGAGATAGAGGTTGAAGTTCCAGAGTCCGTCTCTGCAGAACCGCCTGTCCAAATGGGAACCTATGGATCAAGGTTAGTAGTGACTGAAGAAGCTTCACGGCGCCGAACATCACGGGAGTCTGATGACTCTGATTTCAAAGAAGTAGTACCTCTGGTGCATCGACAACGGGCAAAACGCCATCATTTTATGCAAGGAGCTACCTCAACTTCAGTTGCACAGTCTCAAACAGCTCAACCTCCACCTACTCAGTCTACCATTCCACCATCACCACCACTGGTTGAACCGTACATCCCATCAACCATCCTTCCGACCCCAATACAATCCATTCCATCCACCTCATCCACCTACGCAAGGAATCAAAGGTTTTTGGCACTAAAGGATAGAGTTGACTTCCAGCAGATTCAGATCTTTGGCCTGACAACGGCTCTCGGTGAGGTACAAAAGCATAATGCAAATCTAGATATCGAGAATGCCGAGCTGAAGAAGACTGTTGATAAGGTTCAGGAAGATAACTTAGAGCTGAAATCTTTTGTCGCTGATCAAGCAGCCGAAATAAGATCGATGCGCTCCCTGATTGAGCAATTAATGAAAAATATAAAGGCTCAGGGGGAGACATCCTGCCGTGATCAAGTAAAAGTGCGCAGGGATGATGATGATAATAATGAAGATGACAACGGCAATGATCCCAGCACGCAAAGACAGAATGAGCCAGTAGATTTTTCTGCTGCTCAGGATGCTCAGACTCAGGGGGAGCCGAGTCAATCAGGAGCTAAAGAAGGAGAGGCCAGTTCATCAAAAGCTACAGATTCTGAGATAAATGAGATGATTGAAGCACTTATGGATCTAGACGATAACCCGATGGACCTGAGCTTCGATTTTGAGGATGATATGGAGGAATTAGAAGAAGGGGAATTTGTACCCGAAGATATAACAGATTGGAAGTCCGATGATGAAGTGTGTGCTGATGAAGATGATGAAGCCAATGAGATCATCGTTCAACAAAACCCAATCACAGACACTTATGTGATAGACGGAAATAATGTGATTAACGTAGAAGTAGTTAATGCTGCTTTAAATTTTCATTCATCAAGGGAAGAGCCTACCAGAGAGCTTACAAATGAAGAGAAAAAAAAATTATGGTTCAGGGCAGAGCAGAAGGAGTTAGAGTTGAAGAAGAAGATGAGAGTGCCGGGTGCTGGAGAGCTATCCGGAAGTATATTGAGCTGGTTCTTTGACCGAGAATTGCAGCTATTTATTATCAAAAGAAGAGATGGTCTCCAGTACCTCAGGAAGACTCTGAAAGTATTCAACTCCTTGCCGAAGATTGAGATAAAGGCATTAGCTTGGAAGGAGCTGATCAATATCGGCAACGATCCTTACGCAGAAATAATTGCCAAGATCATACGAAAAGAAGGAAGGTCGAGGAAGTTTGAACGTCTCAATCCAAGGATAGGTAAGCGAGTAATGGATCATTCTCGAATTGATCCTCTGACTGGGCGTCCATGGATGAAGATACAATACAGACCAGTGAGATGTCTGAGAAAGGTGCCACTAAAGCCAATGCCACAGGACGTCATGAAAAACCTAAACTGGTGGTATGTGGAGAGTGAAACGGGAGAAGTTGTGATGGAAGATTTTGAAGAAAAAGTAATTCTTAGAGTCTATGATCCCCTTCACCTGGTAAACCTTTCTAAAAATGACCTTCAAGTGCTACATGCTCATAAGATTTCAAGAGACACTCACATGGATAGTGAGGCTAGAAAGTATAAAAATGTAGTTAGAGTTTGTATTGAGCAGGGTTTGTATGCTGGCAGCAGCTTGAATAAATAATAAACAAAGTACCTAATCAAATGTGTGAATTGTTAGAAGCTATCGTCAAGGGGGAGTCTGTTGGTACACCCTGTGTGACGATAGCAGTCTAAGTGATCCAACATTGTGGTATTAGCAAGTGTTTGATATATATGTTTATATATGTTTGAGAATTATTATTGATTGTATGTTTGAACTTAATGTAACGTATTACAAGAAGTTCAAACATAAAGACCAAAGATAAAATCAAACATAAGTTAAAAACATAAGTTTCAAACACAGGTTTAATATGTGAAAGTCGAATTTAGGTTAAATTCGAATTCACAAGTTAATCAGATTCGAATCTGTTCAAGTAGGTAGATTCGAGAGTGTCAGATGGGACAAACTCGAATGGGCCTTGGGCCTGATTCGAGTTTGGCCCATGGCAGACTCGATTTAGCCTCTATAATTAGGGATAGACTCGAATTATTATTAGACTTTTTGCAGAATTCGAGAGAGATTAAGCAGAAAGCGATTTCGAGTTTATCATCAGTTTTAGTGTTGTTTCGGAGAGAATCTTCTTGTAGGTGCGTTCTTGTTAGTTCGTACAGCTCGTTGATAGTCTCCGTGTTCCTAGTGAGAGTTGTTACCGTCAACCCGTTAACGAGGATTCCACACTCGTTGACAGTCTCGCGTCTAGATAGATCCGTGTTGTGTAGATCTTACAAAGTTACGTAATCAGCCAAGCCAACTCGATCAATCATGAAACAATTTTTGCCCCTATCCTTTTCCTCGTTAGAGTCAGCGTCATCCCAATAGTCTTCTTGAGCAACAAGCGCCATTGCATCAGACCGTTTCTTCGCTGCCTTCAACTTTTGTTCATAGTACCCGACATCACGTTCAAACTGATTTTTACATTCCCGAGCAAAGTGGCCCGGTTTCCCACATTTGTAGCACAGACGGTCATCAGTTGCCTTAGGCGCATCAGCTCTAGGCCTTTCCTCTCTTCGTTCAGCCGGTCTTTTGTCAGCTCGATGATGTTCCCGTCTGTCATCCCAGCGATTGTAGTCCCTTCGCTCATCACATTTATCGTCCCTTCTATCGTCACGCCTTTCATAATGGCGATCATCTCGATCGTCGCATCTGTCATCGCGTCTCTCTTTTCTGTCATCTCTTCGGTCATCATACCTTCTATCTTCATACCTCCTCTCATCCAGATCATTGCGATTCCAGTCATCGCGTCCCCGATCGTTCCTATCATCACATCTCCAATCATCCCTTCGATCATCTCTCCTTTCATCCCTTCTGTCGTTAGGATACCTCCACGGGCCAGTGTCATAACGAAGCTGGTTATTCGTCTTGTTTTGAGAAAAACGTCTTTGTTGAAAACGATTTGACCACAAGGCAATCTGTTCGTGTATGGTTGCCTCTTCTTCATCATATGGCTCATGCGGTGGTGTTGCAGATCTGCATTGAGACAATGATGAACCTTGAGCGTAGTAAGGTACAGTAGATGAGTTGGGTGGGAGTGCATGAGAGAGTGTCTTGCTGGAGAGTAGGGCCAAAGAGTCAGCTGGTTTGATGCCTGAGTTGGCTAATTGTAGCAAGGATGCCAAAGTGTTTGCCATTTGCTTATGTTGATCCACATCCCCTTGATATTTCTTGAGTTCCTTGAATACCACATTAATTGAGACATTTAGAATGTCCAGAACTCGTCATGTGGCTCGACATGCAACTTGCCTTTCTGGGGCCAGGGAAGAAAAAAATTGGATGTTGATGTCATCCTTATCCTTTTTGATGTGCAGTTTGTTCACTCATTTAGAACTGCACAGAACCTCGTGAAGGTACCCTGAAGAGACTCCCCATCTTTGGCACGGAACTCAGAAAATTTTGCCTTTGCTTCCTCGATCTTTGCTCTGTCATCTAAATCCGCCCCGAGCATTTGTACTTCTAGTTCATCTCACATCTCTTTAGCTGACATCTTGCTGTCAACCGCAACAAGTATATCTGTGGGAAGGGCTTGATAGATGAGATATTCTGCGCTTTCGTCAGTAGGTTATTTGTACCTTTCAGCTTCATTTGAGGGTTCACGAACTGTTTTTGATGCTAAGACGGGTGGGTCAGCATCTGGCCTGGCAGGTAATTCCCGGTAATAGATAGCAGGGCCTTCAGTGATTGATTGTATCAATAGATTTCCATTTGGCTACGTACCAATGAATTTCAAGAATCTTGATTTCCACTGTTCGTACTCATCAGGATAGAGAACAGGTGGTCTTTTCTTTAATCCAAGAACAAGGGCCTCTCTAGACATGATTGTGAGAAGTGTTGATTAAGAAGTTACGATCATTAGAGTGCAAACTAAATTTCGGATGAACTGAACTCTGATGAACAGTAGTTTGGGTGAACAGTAGTTCGGATAAACAATAACTCGGATGGATTGAAGAACTCGGATGATCTGGAATTCGGATGAATAGTAAAACTCGAATGGACTTCTAATTCGGATGAACTAAAAGTCTGAAGGATCGAACATTGATGGAACGAACTTGGATGATTCCCAGTAATAATCAGTACACGAACAATGATTTCAGCACAAATCCAAGACAAAAAGAATAATCATTATGATGAATAATGAGACAAAATTGTCAGAGAAAACGCGGCGGCTGCAAATTTCTATTTCTGAATAATGACAATTGTGCTTACATCCTTAAATCAACTTTCACAGGATTACAAAACAGCCCCTAAACATCTAAATCTACTAAAGTAAATAACAAATAAAAGTATACTCTTGAAATAAATTACATAGAAATAAACTAACTAATTGTTACAAAATAAATTCCACATGATCGAAATTAAGGTCTAACACATCATTCTAGTTTGATACTTCTTTTTATCAAATTTGATCATTAGGCATTCGAGTTTTATCCTTAACGCTTCGAGTTTCATAAATCATAATACGAGTTTTGACTATGTGACCTTTGCTGCTAAAATTGGTCATAACTTTTGACTGGAACATCGTTAGACAGCCTACCATATGCCAAAATGAAGCTTAAACCAAGATCTATGATTTCTAGAATTGGCATAGCCAGTTAGGTAAATTTTCGAGGCCCAATTCTACTCCAAAAAAAGTTACGGGCATTTTTCTGCAGAAAAGCTGAAATTTCAAAGTTAGAAAGTCAATTCAGAGCTGATTTTCAAACAAGTTATCTTTCACATATACATCATTCAGTGTTCATAGAGTTTCATCAGAAATCACTCATCAATAGTCCATAAAAGATTTTGAAAATTCAATTTCAAGCAATTCAAAATGGCATATGTACATTTTTCAAAGTTTGAGCTGATTGTAAAACTTGCTGAATCAGATACATCTTTCAGAGCTTCATCTTGTTGATATTTTCTGATTTTTCATTGGAATATATTTGAAATTGTTGACTTCTATTGACCATAGTTGTAACATCCTCGGATTTATTTTATTGTATTTTGGTTAATTAAGTGGAAAAATATATATTTAAGTTGAAATTTGAGCAATTATTATGTATTTGGGATATTTAGAAAGTTTGTTGCTATTTTAAGAAAATTTGAACTCTGAATCATTTTTATGGAGTATTATGAATTTCAAAGTTATTAATGATAATTTTAAGATTAAATCAGTATTTTATGGAACCGGTTAAGTCGAGGAGAGAAATGTGCAAAATGGTGAAAATGGAATAAAAAGGGTAAAAGAATTCATTTCATCATTATTACTCTCTCACTACTCTCTCTCTAAAGTATTTTCTCTCTACATCTCTCTAAGATATCTCACAAACCGACCGTCAGATTATCGAGAATTATACGTCAACGGAAAGATCTCGTGGAGTACAACAACAATCTACAAACGGATTTCTGATTTCATACGAATTGAGGTAAGAATCGAATCTTTTAAGTTTATAGTTTCGGTTTTGAAGAACTAGAATTTCGAATCTGTTGTTTTGTGCAAATTGGAGCTTGTTTTGCTTAAAATATTGCTAGAATGTGATAGTATATGCATAATAGAATCGAATCTAGGCATCATACATGATATATCAGTGATTTTAGGCCTTAGAATGATGGATTTAAGTTATAAGGATGAACAGACTCGAATATGCCAAGAACAGAGTCGAAATGCAAGAACAAACTCGAGTTTGGTACTAGATTCGAGTGTGTACCATTAGATTCGAAGGTCAGGGGTTCGAATCTACCCATAGATTCGAAGCATGGTTCGAATCTGACCATGGAGTTCGAATCTATCATCATATTTGATGGTGGGTTCGAATCTAACCCATTAAATTCGAGTTTAATGCCTAAAATTGAGAAATCTACTCTCTAAACTCGTGTATTTTGAATGAAACTCATAAACAACACATAAAATGACAAGGGTTACTCAAAGGACAATGTATGAACATGAGATAAGCTCAAACTTAATTATAGTATGAATTTAGACATGGACCCGAAATGGGAAAAAAAATATTGCAAAACTTACGAAACTTGGTTTTATGATTTAAACGGTTATTGATACGAAGTATTGTTGTAAATTAACATAACAGGTCCCTTGTGGTGTTGTTTAACCCACAGTGGGGTACTTGGTGGATCCGGTTGAAAGCCCGAAGAGAAATAATAATTGGATAAAAGTTTAATTACGCACCCACTGTGAGTACATATGATTTCGCATGTTTATATCTGCTTTATGATTGCTTTTGCTTACTGAGACCTGTTGCTTCATTATTCGTTTGGAATTCTACTAACTTACGTAAATTTGGATGCACATTCTTATTTGATGCATGTCCGTTCGTTTGTTGTGCATCTATGATGGACCTGCGAGTCGCATCTGTTACTCTGATGTTACTGCTCTATATGACGCTGGAGCTGATCCCTCCAGGTCCGTAGGCAGTATGTCATCCCCGATGTTATGTCTGTCTCAGTAGTGTATTTTAAACTGATGACATGTTACTAAACAAATTATATGTTTATAATTTCAGAACATGTCTGGAGGAGGAATGACACCGGAAGAAGCAAGAGAGATGATGCTAGCCATGATGGCTGAGCAGAACAAGATGATACAAGACCAATTTCGGGCTCGAGATGAGGTCGATGCTAAAAGAAGAGAGGATAAGAGAAAGAACAAGGAGAAGGAACGGGGGTAACAACGAGGAACGAGATGACAACATTGGGTCATCTAACAAGCCCAAAGGTTGTCGTTTCAAGGACTTCAAAGGAAATGGGGTCGTGGAGTTTAATGGACTAGGAGATGCTGTTGCCGCACTTGAATGGATAACAGCAACTGAACGAACATTCCGAATCAGCGATTGTGCTGAGAAGGATATGGTTCGGTATGCAACTGCTATGTTCACGAACGATGCAATTATGTGGTGGAATTCCATGGTTAATGCTTTAACCTTGGAAAAAGTAAGTGTAATGACTTGGGCTGAGTTCAAGGAACTATTCACTCAGCAGTACTGTCCGGTTGATGAGCGCCGAAGATTGGAGGCAAAGTTTATGGCGCTGATGCAAGGGACTAAGACGGTGTCCCAATATGCTGTAGAATTCACGAGGCTTAGTCTGTTTGCGCCTCATCAGGTGGACACTGAGGAAAGGAAATTGACCAGATTCGAGGCTGGTCTGGATATTGAAATAAGGAGGGTTATGAGTAACGTCCGCTACCCTACATTTACTGGCTTACTTGAGGCTGCCAGAAATGTAGAGCAGATTTTGATTATGTCGGGCTATTCGATTGGGTCTACTGCTGCTTCCACCAACCCAACACAGCCGTCACCGCCGAAGCGCCAGCGCGAGGGAGGATATTCTGGTTCTTCCCGGTCTTCAGTACTCGCCTCAGCAGTCGTATCGTCGACCGTCTGGTTCTTCCGATCGTGGTCGTGCTCGTGCTTACTCCATCAACACCGAGCCGCGATATTGTAATAGGTGTCACTTGGAACACTTCGGCAAGTGCACCAATGGACGTGCTTCTTTTTGTTGTGGTGAGTTGGGCCATTTTCAGAGTGAATGCCCAAGGAGGGGAGATGCTTGCCATAAGTGTGGTGTATGGGGACACTACAGTAGGAATTGCAGAAAGAACGATCCAGCTGCTGCTGCTCCATCTGCAACACGATCTTCGGGAGGTTCAAGCGGTGGTTCAGTTAACCGAGGCCGGGGTCAGTCTCAAAGGGCACCTGCTCTTGCTTTTCAAATAACTGCAGAGGAGGCAAGGGAAAATCCGGAAGTCGTTACGGGTACGTTCATAGTTAACTCTATGCCAGCACGAGTTTTATTTGATTCGGGTGCCAATAGATCGTTTGTTTCTACTATGTTTGCACAAAGACTTGCCATGCCACTATCCAGATTATCTGCTGTTCTTGACATAGAAACTGCTAGCAATACTCTAGTAAAAGTAGATCATGTCTACCGTAACTGCACGTTAGTAATTGAAGATGTAGTCTTCAATTTGGACTTGATCCCTATAGAATTCAGTGAATTCGATGTGATAATCGGGATGGATTAGTTGATAAAGAATGAAGCCCATATTGTGTGTAAGAGCCGAATGATAAAGATAACTACTCCGGAGGGGCGTGAGTTTTGCATCTACGGGGATAGGAGAAGTGGGGATCTGTGCTTACTGACCATTGCAAAAGCTCGAAAGCTTGTTGCAAAGGGGTGTGACGCCTACCTGGCATATGCTATTGATGCCAAGGCTGAAAAGAGAATGTTGGCCGACGTGCCTGTTGTTTCACAGTTTCCGGATGTGTTTCCGGAAGACTTGTCTGAAGTACCGCCTGAGAGACAAGTAGAATTTAAGATTGACTTGATCCCTGGAGCTGCGCCGGTAGCTCGTTCTCCTTATCGCCTTGCCCCAACCGAAATGAAAGAGATGATGACACAACTTCAGGAATTATTGGACAAGGGCTTCATTCGGCCGAGTTCATCACCATGGGGAGCTCCGGTACTGTTTGTTAAGAAGAAAGATGGCACGATGAGGATGTGCATAGATTACCGGGAGCTGAATAAGTTGACGATAAAGAACAAATATCCACTGCCGAGGATAGACGACCTGTTTGATCAGTTACACGGGGCTAGTGTATTTTCTAAGATTGATCTGAGATCAGGATATCATCAATTGAAAGTAAGAGAAGAAGATGTACCGAAGACAGCTTTCAAAACTCGGTATAGGCATTACGAGTTTCTGGTGATGCCTTTTGGATTAACCAACGCCCCGGCAGTGTTTATGGATTTAATGAATAGAGTTTGCAGACCGATGTTGGATAAATCGGTAATTGTGTTTATCCATGATATTTTAGTATACTCTAAGTCTGAAGCCGAACATGCTGAACATCTGAGAGAACTGTTGGAATTGTTAAGGAAGGAAAGGTTGTACGCCAAGTTCTCAAAGTGCGAGTTTTGGCTACAACAGATACAGTTTCTAGGACATGTAATTTCTGGAGCTGGAATTTCGGTGGACCCGGCTAAGGTTGAAGCAATAAAGAAATGGGAACCGCCTCGTTCAGCTACTGAAGTTAGAAGTTTCCTGGGGTTGGCAGGATATTATCGAAGGTTTATAAAGGATTTTTCTAAGATTGCAGTTCCTTTGACTGCATTAACAAAGAAGAATGCACCGTTTGTATGGGAAACTGTGCAGCAGTAGGTATTTGAGATCCTGAAGAAAACATTAAGCGAAGCGCCGATACTTGCCTTACCTGAAGGCAATGATTATTTCGTGGTGTATACGGATGCCTCAAGACTGGGGTTAGGCGCTGTACTGATGCAGCGTGGGAAGGTTATTGCTTATGCTTCGAGACAGCTTAAGCAACATGAGAAGAACTACTCAACTCATGATCTTGAGTTAACAGCTGTTACGTTTGCATTGAAATTATGGACGCATTATTTATATGGGACTAAGTGTCAACTATACACGGACCATAAGAGCTTGAAGTATATTTTTAGCCAGAAGGAACTTAATATGAGACAACGTAGGTCTATGGAGCTTATTAAAGACTACGATTGTGAGATACTTTATCACCCCGGAAAGGCTAATGTGGTAGCCGATGCCTTGAGCCGGAAAGCTTATGCTAAAGATTTCTGCTATATGATGACGTCTACTATGTTAACGTCTACGATTAAAGATGATGTCAAGGCCGCTCAGGAAGAAGCCTTGAAAGATGAGAATATTGGTGCTGAGGATGTTAGGATGCAACTAAAGAATATGGAAACGAGCGAGTCTGGCTTAAAAGGTGTATACGGGAGGATTTGGGTGCCGAAATATGGTGGAATGAGACAAGTAATCATCGAAGAAGCACACCAGTCTAGGTTTTCTGTACATCCTGGAAGTACAAAGATGTACAATGATTTAAAGGCCGATTTTTGGTGGCCGGGATTGAAGAAGGACATAGGGCAATATGTAGAAAGATGCCGAACTTGTCTGTTGGTAAAGGCCGAACATCAACAACCGTATGGCAGTATGCAACCGCTTCCTATTCCGGAATGGAAGTGGGAGCACATTACAATGGATTTTGTTACAAAGCTGCCCAAAACTAGGCGTCAACACGATGCAGTTTGGGTAATCGTGGATCGGTTAACTAAGTCGGCTCACTTTATACCGATTCGAGAAAGTTATTCGCTGGAGAAGTTAGCTCAGATATATATGGACGAGATCATTTCTAGGCATGGAGTGCCTAAATCCATAGTATCGGATCGAGATAGCCGATTTACTTCGAACTTCTAGTCGGCTTTACAAGAAGGATTGGGAACAAGGATCGTAATGAGTACGGCCTATCGTCCGCAAACCGATGGCCAGAGCGAACGAACAATTCTCACGTTGGAAGATATGATGAGATCATGTATACTGGATCTCGGTGGCAATTGGGATGATCATTTGCCACTAATAGAGTTCTCGTACAATAACAGCTACCACGCGACAATAAAGAAGGCACCGTTTGAAGCACTGTATGGAAGGAGATGTAGAACTCCTACATGTTGGAGAGAAACGGGCGAAACGCCAATTGATGGGCCGGCGTTACTTCAAGAAACAAATGAAAAGATACAATTGATCAGGCAGAACATGAAGGCGGCCCAGGACCGACAGAAAAGTTATTATGACAGAAGACACAAACCGATCAACTTTGAAGTGAATGACTGGGTTTATCTGAAAGTATCACCCATGAGGGGTGTTACTCGTTTTGTGAAGCGGGGCAAGTTGGCTCCAAGATTCGTTGGACCCTTTAGGATTGTTGAAAAAGTTGGAAATCAATCATATCGCCTGGAGTTGCCTGATGAGATGTCAGGCATACATCCAGTATTTCACGTTGGAAATCTCCGAAAATCATTTAACACTGGAAATAAGGACTGGGCAGACCACACAGAGCTGCAAGTTGATGAAAGGCTTCGATATGTGGAGGAGCCGGAATGTGTATTGGATATTAAGATGAAGAAGTTGAGGAGCAAAGAGATAGAAATGGTGCTTATACGTTGGAAGCATCATAAGGGAGCAAATCATACATGGGAAGCTAAGTCAGAAATGTTAAGAAAGTATCCGAAACTGTTTGAATCCGAGTAACTTCGAGGACGAAGTTGAGCGTGGTGGAGCCCATGCTGTAACATCCTCGGATTTATTTTATTGTATTTTGGTTAATTAAGTGGAAAAATATATATTTAAGTTGAAATTTGAGCAATTATTATGTATTTGGGATATTTAGAAAGTTTGTTGCTATTTTAAGAAAATTTGAACTCTGAATCATTTTTATGGAGTACTATGAATTTCAAAGTTATTAATGATAATTTTAAGATTAAATCAGTATTTTATGGAACCGGTTAAGTCGAGGAGAGAAATGTGCAAAATGGTGAAAATGGAATAAAAAGGGTAAAAGAATTCATTTCATCATTATTACTCTCTCACTACTTTCTCTCTAAAGTATTTTCTCTCTACATCTCTCTAAGATATCTCACAAACCGACCGTCAGATTATCGAGAATTATACGTCAACGGAAAGATCTCGTGGAGTACAACAACAATCTACAAACGGATTTCTGATTTCATACGAATTGAGGTAAGAATCGAATCTTTTAAGTTTATAGTTTCGGTTTTGAAGAACTAGAATTTCGAATCTGTTGTTTTGTGCAAATTGGAGCTTGTTTTGCTTAAAATATTGCTAGAATGTGATAGTATATGCATAACAGAATCGAATCTAGGCATCATACATGATATATCAGTGATTTTAGGCCTTAGAATGATGGATTTAAGTTATAAGAATGAACAGACTCGAATATGCCAAGAACAGAGTCGAAATGCAAGAACAAACTCGAGTTTGGTACTAGATTCGAGTGTGTACTATTAGATTCGAAGGTTAGGGGTTCGAATCTACCCATAGATTCGAAGCATGGTTCGAATCTGACCATGGAGTTCGAATCTATCATCATATTTGATGGTGGGTTCGAATCTAACCCATTAAATTTGAGTTTAATGCCTAAAATTGAGAAATATACTCTCTAAACTCGTGTATTTTGAATGAAACTCATAAACAACACATAAAATGACAAAGGTTACTCAAAGGACAATATATGAACATGAGATAAGCCCAAACTTAATTATGGTATGAATTTAGACATGGACCGAAGTGGGGAAAAATATTGCAAAACTTACGAAATTTGATTTTATGGATTTAAACGGTTATTGATACGAAGTATTGTTGTAATTAATATAACAGGTCCCTTGTGGTGTTGTTTAACCCACAGTGGGGTACTTGGTGGATCCGGTTGAAAGCCCGAAGAGAAATAATAATTGGATAAAAGTTTAATTACGCACCCACTGTGAGTACATATGATTTCGCATGTTTATATCTGCTTTATGATTGCTTTTGCTTACTGAGACCTGTTGCTTCATTATTCGTTTGGAATTCTACTAACTTACATAAATTTGGATGCACATTCTTATTTGATGCATGTCCGTTCGTTTGTTGTGCATCTATGATGGACCTGCGGGTCGCATCTGTTACTCTGATGTTACTGCTCTATATGACGCTGGAGCTGATCCCTCCAGGTCCGTAGGCAGTATGTCATCCCCGATGTTATGTCTGTCTCAGTAGTGTATTTTAAAGGACGAGTTGCGAGCTCGTAGAGCGACGACTCTTGTGTGGTCGTACTTTGTGTACGTGGAGAGTGCACGACGTGTGTCGTCGGTGCTACTCTTGTGGGCATCATAAGGATTTATAAAATGTGAAAATCTGTGTATTCACTAAGTATTCGCTTACCCCTCAGTTGACTTTATTTTACAGGAAAGGGAAAGACTACAGCCGGACCTTCTAGTTAGGTCGTTTGGAAGATTTGGGAGACTCGACACTATTTAATCGGTAATTGTGATTTGGACAATGTTGTAATATATTCTGGATGATTGTAATAATTGTAATGGGTGTGTAGACTTAGACTTGGTACCCTATAGCACTGTAGGGTGTTTGACACTGTTGCACTACTTTACTTATACGTTTTAATGCTTCCGCACTTAATTTAGGTTATCAGATCATTATTATAATTATGTGTAATGATTAATCCTGGGTGTTTTGTAAATGGTGGTTGTTGTGGCAAGGGTGCCACACGAGATGGTATCAGAGCAGTTGTTTGAGATTCAAGTGTTCGTGAGGTCTTGATCTCAAACATTAGGTAATGATATGTAGTGGTTTAAGTAATGATCTGAACTAAGATAGGTTATGATCTAGTAATTATAAGAGATTGACTATCATACGGGACAAATGAGTGGTGTCTTTAAACTGATGACATGTTACTAAACAAATTATATGTTTATAATTTCAGAACATGTCTGGAGGAGGAATGACACCGGAAGAAGCAAGAGAGATGATGCTAGCCATGATGGCTGAGCAGAACAAGATGATACAAGACCAATTTCGGGCTCGAGATGAGGTCGATGCTAAAAGAAGAGAGGATAAGAGAAAGAACAAGGAGAAGGAAGGGGGGTAACAACGAGGAACGAGATGACAACATTGGGTCATCTAACAAGCCCAAAGGTTGTCGTTTCAAGGACTTCAAAGGAAATGGGGTCGTGGAGTTTAATGGACTAGGAGATGCTGTTGCCGCACTTGAATGGATAACAGCAACTGAACGAACATTCCGAATCAGCGATTGTGCTGAGAAGGATATGGTTCGGTATGCAACTGCTATGTTCACGAACGATGCAATTATGTGGTGGAATTCCATGGTTAATGCTTTAACCTTGGAAAAAGTAAGTGTAATGACTTGGGCTGAGTTCAAGGAACTATTCACTCAGCAGTACTGTCCGGTTGATGAGCGCCGAAGATTGGAGGCAAAGTTTATGGCGCTGATGCAAGGGACTAAGACGGTGTCACAATATGCTGTAGAATTCACGAGGCTTAGTCTGTTTGCGCCTCATCAGGTGGACACTAAGGAAAGGAAATTGACCAGATTCGAGGCTGGTGTGGATATTGAAATAAGGAGGGTTATGAGTAACGTCCGCTACCCTACATTTGCTGGCTTACTTGAGGTTGCCAGAAATGTAGAGCAGATTTTGATTATGTCGGGCTATTCGATTGGGTCTACTGCTGCTTCCACCAACCCAACACAGCCGTCACCGCCGAAGCGCCAGCGCGAGGGAGGATATTCTGGTTCTTCCCGGTCTTCAGTACTCGCCTCAGCAGTCGTATCGTCGACCGTCTGGTTCTTCCGATCGTGGTCGTGCTCGTGCTTACTCCATCAACACCGAGCCGCGATATTGTAATAGGTGTCACTTGGAACACTTCGGCAAGTGCACCAATGGACGTGCTTCTTTTTGTTGTGGTGAGTTGTGCCATTTTCAGAGTGAATGCCCAAGGAGGGGAGATGCTTGCCATAAGTGTGGTGTATGGGGACACTACAGTAGGAATTGCAGAAAGAACGATCCAGCTGCTGCTGCTCCATCTACAACACGATCTTCGGGAGGTTCAAGCGGTGGTTCAGTTAACCGAGGCCGGGGTCAGTCTCAAAGGGCACCTGCTCTTGCTTTTCAAATAACTGCAGAGGAGGCAAGGGAAAATCCGGAAGTCGTTACGGGTACGTTCATAGTTAACTCTATGCCAGCACGAGTTTTATTTGATTCGGGTGCCAATAGATCGTTTGTTTCTACTATGTTTGCACAAAGACTTGCCATGCCACTATCCAGATTATCTGCTGTTCTTGACATAGAAACTGCTAGCAATACTCTAGTAAAAGTAGATCATGTCTACCGTAACTGCACGTTAGTAATTGAAGATGTAGTCTTCAATTTGGACTTGATCCCTATAGAATTCAGTGAATTCGATGTGATAATCGGGATGGATTAGTTGATAAAGAATGAAGCCCATATTGTGTGTAAGAGCCGAATGATAAAGATAACTACTCCGGAGGGGCGTGAGTTTTGCATCTACGGGGATAGGAGAAGTGGGGATCTGTGCTTACTGACCATTGCAAAAGCTCGAAAGCTTGTTGCAAAGGGGTGTGACGCCTACCTGGCATATGCTATTGATGCCAAGGCTGAAAAGAGAATGTTGGCCGACGTGCCTGTTGTTTCACAGTTTCCGGATGTGTTTCCGGAAGACTTGTCTGAAGTACCGCCTGAGAGACAAGTAGAATTTAAGATTGACTTGATCCCTGGAGCTGCGCCGGTAGCTCGTTCTCCTTATCGCCTTGCCCCAACCGAAATGAAAGAGATGATGACACAACTTCAGGAATTATTGGACAAGGGCTTCATTCGGCCGAGTTCATCACCATGGGGAGCTCCGGTACTGTTTGTTAAGAAGAAAGATGGCACGATGAGGATGTGCATAGATTACCGGGAGCTGAATAAGTTGAGGCTTAAGAACAAATATCCACTGCCGAGGATAGACGACCTGTTTGATCAGTTACACGGGGCTAGTGTATTTTCTAAGATTGATCTGAGATCAGGATATCATCAATTGAAAGTAAGAGAAGAAGATGTACCGAAGACAGCTTTCAGAACTCGGTATAGGCATTACGAGTTTCTGGTGATGCCTTTTGGATTAACCAACGCCCCGGCAGTGTTTATGGATTTAATGAATAGAGTTTGCAGACCGATGTTGGATAAATCGGTAATTGTGTTTATCGATGATATTTTAGTATACTCTAAGTCTGAAGCCGAACATGCTGAACATCTGAGAGAACTGTTGGAATTGTTAAGGAAGGAAAGGTTGTACGCCAAGTTCTCAAAGTGCGAGTTTTGGCTACAACAGATACAGTTTCTAGGACATGTAATTTCTGGAGCTGGAATTTCGGTGGACCCGGCTAAGGTTGAAGCAATAAAGAACTGGGAACCGCCTCGTTCAGCTACTGAAGTTAGAAGTTTCCTGGGGTTGGCAGGATATTATCGGAGGTTTATAAAGGATTTTTCTAAGATTGCAGTTCCTTTGACTGCATTAACAAAGAAGAATGCACCGTTTGTATGGGAAACTGTGCAGCAGTAGGTATTTGACATCCTGAAGAAAACATTAAGCGAAGCGCCGATACTTGCCTTACCTGAAGGCAATGATGATTTCGTGGTGTATACGGATGCCTCAAGACTGGGGTTAGGCGCTGTACTGATGCAGCGTGGGAAGGTTATTGCTTATGCTTCGAGACAGCTTAAGCAACATGAGAAGAACTACTCAACTCATGATCTTGAGTTAACAGCTGTTACGTTTGCATTGAAATTATGGACGCATTATTTATATGGGACTAAGTGTCAACTATACACGGACCATAAGAGCTTGAAGTATATTTTTAGCCAGAAGGAACTTAATATGAGACAACGTAGGTCTATGGAGCTTATTAAAGACTACGATTGTGAGATACTTTATCACCCCGGAAAGGCTAATGTGGTAGCCGATGCCTTGAGCCGGAAAGCTTATGCTAAAGATTTCTGCTATATGATGACGTCTACTATGTTAACGTCTACGATTATAGATGATGTCAAGGCCGCTCAGGAAGAAGCCTTGAAAGATGAGAATATTGGTGCTGAGGATGTTAGGATGCAACTAAAGAATATGGAAACGAGCGAGTCTGGCTTAAAAGGTGTATACGGGAGGATTTGGGTGCCGAAATATGGTGGAATGAGACAAGTATCATCGAAGAAGCACACCAGTCTAGGTTTTCTGTACATCCTGGAAGTACAAAGATGTACAATGATTTAAAGGCCGATTTTTGGTGGCCGGGATTGAAGAAGGACATAGGGCAATATGTAGAAAGATGCCGAACTTGTCGGTTGGTAAAGGCCGAACATCAACAACCGTATGGCAGTATGCAACCGCTTCCTATTCCGGAATGGAAGTGGGAGCACATTACAATGGATTTTGTTACAACGCTGCCCAAAACTAGGCGTCAACACGATGCAGTTTGGGTAATCGTGGATCGGTTAACTAAGTCGGCTCACTTTATACCGATTCGAGAAAGTTATTCGCTGGAGAAGTTAGCTCAGATATATATGGACGAGATCATTTCTAGGCATGGAGTGCCTAAATCCATAGTATCGGATCGAGATAGCCGATTTACTTCGAACTTCTAGTCGGCTTTACAAGAAGGATTGGGAACAAGGATCGCAATGAGTACGGCCTATCGTCCGCAAACCGATGGCCAGAGCGAACGAACAATTCTCACGTTGGAAGATATGATGAGATCATGTATACTGGATCTCGGTGGCAATTGGGATGATCATTTGCCACTAATAGAGTTCTCGTACAATAACAGCTACCACGCGACAATAAAGAAGGCACCGTTTGAGGCACTGTATGGAAGGAGATGTAGAACTCCTACATGTTGGAGAGAAACGGGCGAAACGCCAATTGCTGGGCCGGCGTTACTTCAAGAAACAAATGAAAAGATACAATTGATCAGGCAGAACATGAAGGCGGCCCAGGACCGACAGAAAAGTTATTATGACAGAAGACACAAACCGATCAACTTTGAAGTGAATGACTGGGTTTATCTGAAAGTATCACCCATGAGGGGTGTTACTCGTTTTGTGAAGCGGGGCAAGTTGGCTTCAAGATTCGTTGGACCCTTTAGGATTGTTGAAAAAGTTGGAAATCAATCATATCGCCTGGAGTTGCCTGATGAGATGTCAGGCATACATCCAGTATTTCACGTTGGGAATCTCCGAAAATCATTTAACACTGGAAATGAGGACTGGGCAGACCACACAGAGCTGCAAGTTGATGAAAGGCTTCGATATATAGAGGAGCCGGAATGTGTATTGGATACTAAGATGAAGAAGTTGAGGAGCAAAGAGATAGAATTGGTGCTTATACGTTGGAAGCATCATAAGGGAGCAAATCATACATGGGAAGCTAAGTCAGAAATTTTAAGAAAGTATCCGAAACTGTTTGAATCCGAGTAACTTCGAGGACGAAGTTGAGCGTGGTGGAGCCCATGCTGTAACATCCTCGGATTTATTTTATTGTATTTTGGTTAATTAAGTGGAAAAATATATATTTAAGTTGAAATTTGAGCAATTATTATGTATTTGGGATATTTAGAAAGTTTGTTGCTATTTTAAGAAAATTTGAACTCTGAATCATTTTTATGGAGTACTATGAATTTCAAAGTTATTAATGATAATTTTAAGATTAAATCAGTATTTTATGGAACCGGTTAAGTCGAGGAGAGAAATGTGCAAAATGGTGAAAATGGAATAAAAAGGGTAAAAGAATTCATTTCATCATTATTACTCTCTCACTACTCTCTCTCTAAAGTATTTTCTCTCTACATCTCTCTAAGATATCTCACAAACCGACCGTCAGATTATCGAGAATTATACGTCAACGGAAAGATCTCGTGGAGTACAACAACAATCTACAAACGGATTTCTGATTTCATACGAATTGTGGTAAGAATCGAATCTTTTAAGTTTATAGTTTCGGTTTTGAAGAACTAGAATTTCGAATCTGTTGTTTTGTGCAAATTGGAGCTTGTTTTGCTTAAAATATTGCTAGAATGTGATAGTATATGCATAATAGAATCGAATCTAGGCATCATACATGATATATCAGTGATTTTAGGCCTTAGAATGATGGATTTAAGTTATAAGGATGAACAGACTCGAATATGCCAAGAACAGAGTCGAAATGCAAGAACAAACTCGAGTTTGGTACTAGATTCGAGTGTGTACCATTAGATTCGAAGGTCAGGGGTTCGAATCTACCCATAGATTCGAAGCATGGTTCGAATCTGACCATGGAGTTCGAATCTATCATCATATTTGATGGTGGGTTCGAATCTAACCCATTAAATTCGAGTTTAATGCCTAAAATTGAGAAATATACTCTCTAAACTCGTGTATTTTGAATGAAACTCATAAACAACACATAAAATGACAAAGGTTACTCAAAGGACAATATATAAACATGAGATAAGCCCAAACTTAATTATGGTATGAATTTAGACATGGACCGAAGTGGGGAAAAATATTGCAAAACTTACGAAATTTGATTTTATGGATTTAAACGGTTATTGATACGAAGTATTGTTGTAATTAATATAGCAGGTCCCTTGTGGTGTTGTTTAACCCACAGTGGGGTACTTGGTGGATCCGGTTGAAAGCCCGAAGAGAAATAATAATTGGATAAAAGTTTAATTACGCACCCACTGTGAGTACATATGATTTCGCATGTTTATATCTGCTTTATGATTGCTTTTGCTTACTGAGACCTGTTGTTTCATTATTCGTTTGGAATTCTACTAACTTGCGTAAATTTGGATGCACATTCTTATTTGATGCATGTCCGTTCGTTTGTTGTGCATCTATGATGGACCTGCGGGTCGCATCTGTTACTCTGATGTTACTGCTCTATATGACGCTGGACCTGATCCCTCCAGGTCCGTAGGCAGTATGTCATCCCCGATGTTATGTCTGTCTCAGTAGTGTATTTTAAAGGACGAGTTGCGAGCTCGTAGAGCGACGGCTCTTGTGTGGTCGTACTTTGTGTACGTGGAGAGTGCACGACGTGTGTCGTCGGTGCTACTCTTGTGGGCATCATAAGGATTTATAAAATGTGAAAATCTGTGTATTCACTAAGCATTCGCTTACCCCTCAGTTGACTTTATTTTACAGGAAAGGGAAAGACTACAGCCGGACCTTCTAGTTAGGTCGTTTGGAAGATTTGGGAGACTCGGCACTATTTAATCGGTAATTGTGATTTGGACAATGTTGTAATATATTCTGGATGATTGTAATAATTGTAATGGGTGTGTAGACTTAGACTTGGTACCCTATAGCACTGTAGGGTGTTTGACACTGTTGCACTACTTTACTTATACGTTTTAATGCTTCCGCACTTAATTTAGGTTATCAGATCATTATTATAATTATGTGTAATGATTAATCCTGGGTGTTTTGTAAATGGTGGTTGTTGTGGCAAGGGTGCCACAATAGTTGATTTCATTTTTGACTTGATTTGATTTTTGGTCTAGAAATATGTTTCAAGCTAACTTGACAGCCAAAGATATACAAATTCGAGAACTCAAAGTTACAGTTGGTATTTATCAAGAGAGATACAAGATTGATCAGGTAGTGGTTCTTAAACTTAAAGAAGACTTATTTAGTGCTGAAAATCAAGTTAAAGTGTTGACTAAAGAAATTGTTGAACTATTAACAAAATTAAAGTCGACTGAATGTGACATAATTGTTTTAATTTCCGAAAAAGAAAAGCTTCATTGTGAAGTATCTGAATTATCAATGGAACTTCAAAATTCTAAACAAGAGAATTTTTCAGAATGCAACTCAACAGAAATATCTTTTGTATTAACAATCTGAGTTGTACAAGAAATTTTAAGATCTTGAAGATACACTTTCTAAGACAAATCATACTGATCAAAGTTATGTTAAAAATAATTCTGAAGAATTTTTTGCCCTTGAAAAAGAGTTATCTTTAACTAAAGATTCACTTGAAAAGGAGAGACATGAGTTCTTACTTAAAGAACAAGAGTTTAAAGCAAAATCTAAATTGTTTGAAGATGAAAGAAAGATGTTATTAATTAAAGAACAATCTTTTAAAACTGATTACCAATCATTTGATAATGACAAAAATTCTTATTTGGTCATTATCAAAGGATTGGAAGACCAAATACCTCATCTTACTAAACAATTTAATGATTCTCCTTCATCAAATGAATCAGAAGTTAAGATTCTTTCAGTTTGTTTATAACCTAAAGTTGATTAATCTGATTTCTCTTATGAAAGTGAAAAGAATCTAATTAAAACTCCTAAGTTTAATTCATCTTCAGATCTTAAACTTAAGTAATTGTTAAAGATACACAAAGGCAAAGATAAAATAACTAAAAAACTTTCGGTTAAGATTTACACTGGTGAATATTCAAAATCAAAATTTTCGAAAGTTTCTGAAGATACTAGTTATTCTTATCAAAAAATATCTAAAAATACAAAGTAATATAAAAAACAGGCTAGCAACAGACAGATTTCCAGAAAGAAGAGTGTGCAAAATTATGATCGTTCAAGCTCAAGTTTCTTTCGTTATTCAGATATTCAATTTTATCATACTCAGAGAAATTTGCTTTCTGAATTTGAGAAAGAAGAAAAGAGATATAATATGCATTAAGTATCTAAACCAAAGTACCAGTGGGTACCAAAACCCGTTTTAAGATGGGTACCCAAGAGTGCTAATAAGTATGGATCCAAATCTGTTTGGATACCAAAGAGATCTTGATTTTGCAGGTTACAGGTTTTTGTACACATCAGTATAGAACCCGTTCATAAATTCCTGACGCTTCTACTTACAATAGAGTAAAACCCGGTCCTCACTAGAAAAAGATTTCTACTTAATTCAAACTAGAACCAGGTCTTCAACGGAAATGGTTTTTGTACTTCTCGGTACAGAACCCAAGTTAAAGGCTTTCAGTTACATCAGACTAAAACCCAAGCTTCCATGACCAAGGCTTCTAGATACTTCTGATTAGACCCCAATTCTGAAAGATGAATCTTACTGGAATTCCTGCCTTGCATTCAACTCTGAAGTTGAATTAATAATGAAGGAGTTTTATTTTTCCAATTTTTTGCTCCTTATTTATTTTCAATGAGTTGACTAACTTTTAGTGCTTATTTCCAGGGGGAGTTTCAGACATTCTTTAACGATGACATAGTTCTAACAAAACTGTGTGTAATTTTCACCAAAATATTTGATGCACACATAAAAAGATTTTTTAGCCGAAAATAAAATTTTTAATTCATCATTCTCTAAATCTATCATTGAGGTTAATTGTTCTAATCTCTTTGATTTTCAAAATCTCATTGATTTTGAGATTTTCTTTGTTGTTCTCCCATTCATATAGAATTCTCCCATAATCTCCCATGAGCTAATTCTTTCATGAAAATCTGATTCATTTCATATCATATATATCAGATTTTACATTTCATTATGACATCTCCCAACTCATTATTCCCCAAATTCAATCTAAAGATCATCTCCTAATTCACCTGAGCTGAAAATTCTAATCATTCTGTGTAAGATCTTTCATGAGCTGAAGTGCTTAAGATTATTATTGCTGACTCTGATTTTGCACCTAATTTGTGTGATAGGCATAAATATCGCTTCTATGGTCTGACCAGAACCGGAAGACCTAGCTAAGGAGCAAACCATCTATAGTTTGTGTGGGTGAGGGTTCTTTAGGTTTACTAGTTGAGAAGTGTAAGTTATCACGGGATACTGACAGGATCGAGCAGAGGTAAAATGTAAATTAGAGGCATATATTGAAAGGAGATGGTGGTGTATCATTTCATGCTTTCTCTATAAAGCTGAATGAATTTATTTCCCGAAAAGTGAGCCGGAGGGAGCTTAGTTGAAAAATGCTGAGAGCTGAGAGTTGAGAAAGGATTTGACGAAAAGATAATCATATCTACATTGTGTCTACTGGGTAAACCACATAATATATCAAGCCCTATGTAACTTGATATTGAAAAAGACGTCATGGACCCAGTGACGCATGCACTTAACCCCACCAACCACTCAGTTATCTCTCAAAAGATTTCTGTTTCAATAATCACAGAGATACAACACATTTATATCGATATATCATTTGGATATTATTAATATTAAAACAAGGAATACATTTGCTCCGGTCTCCAACTTCATTTGATGCACATTGTGTCTAGAGCTGATTATAAACGTTTTTAGGACACATCGAGTCTAACAGTCTGCGTGACTAAAAAGTGCTAGTTCAAAGTGACTAAGCCAGAACAAATAAGAGTGATTCTTTCATGTTAAAGGATTTCACGATGATTATTGGGAATTCCTACCAGTGTTAACATCACACCAACGCTGAACGTAGGTCACATAGATTATGTCTATTGTGCAAACATGGATCCTATGTGGACCTGGACACGTTTTTCTCACAAAATGAATGTGTTTCATTTTCCCCAAAGTTGAAAAGCATTCTTTCATTTTTTAGTATTCATTTGAGGGGGAGTGAGATAAATTTGTTTAGATTAGGGAGAGAGGATATCAGTTTGAGGGGGAGAAAGTCAATTTGTCATATTTTGAAATTCTAATTGTTTTTGTATTTCATCTATTGTATATTCAATGCATTAGTGTCTCTAAAGACTTTGCATGATGTACATAATTCTAATGATCATCATGAGGGGGAGAAAAGCTTGAGTTTAGAGAAAACGGTTGAGTAGATTGAAGTCAACTGAAGACAATTGCAAATACATATCAAGACAATTGAAGAAGGGAGAAATAGAGAAAAGATGTTCATGATTTAAGGGGGAGTGTGCTTACAAGAAAGGGGACGATCAGAAAAGAAGAGATAAGAAGATCAAAGGGAGACAATGAAGAAGTAGATTTTAACAGAAGATTCAGAGATCAAAGAAAAGAAAAAGATTCAAGAAAAGAATCTACCTGAACAGAGAACTTTAATTGAAATTTGTTTTAATCTCTAAGGGAGAGATTGTTGGGTACAATTTAAAATAGAGTTGAAAACGATTTATATTATATAAACTTCAGGGGGCTTTATTGTAATTACTTAATAGTTGTCTTTTCTATGAATAGATGTTAGTTAGTGATTGTTAGAAAGAAGTTGACAGAATAGAGAGCACGGTTGCATGATTAGAGAGAAGTTGTTTTGCTTAGCAAGAAAGCCGAAACCTCTAATGTAATATTCTCTCTTTAATCATTCAATATATTGTGTTGTTTGATATTGTTCATATGATTGTTCTTATTGTTAAATGAATTGTCCTTTTTAACACTTTTAACATCAATTATAGCATATTTTGTACCAAATCAAGCCTCTTTTTGGCCATTTTATTCAGCCCGTCAAACACACACACACTAAAACACATAGTTAATTTCAGAAATCATACTTAAAGCTTGAATCAGAATCTAAATTTTGGCATATAACTTCTCTAGACTCGATTTGAACAAATCCATTTGAACAAACAACATCCAATTACATCCATAGAAAGAAATTTATGATTGGTTTTCATAAAACCGAAACATAACATTCAAAATCGTAAATTTGAGAAAGTTTTACCTCAAATCGATGGTTGTAGCAGTGATAGTTCCTTCCTAGACAACTTGATTCCAATTTTCAGCCTTTAATTTCAAGAATTCTGTGTTCTTGATTTGGTGAAGGTGAGAGAATCCATATAATTAGAGAGAGGAGGTTAGAGTTTTAGAGAGAGAGAGAGAGAGAGAGAGAGAGTTGACCAAATAAATGAACGGTCATCTCCCCTTATATTTGTTATTTTTCCTTATTTACACATTACACCCCTCACATATCTGATCTTATTAAATAAAGATTTTCATCTTTATTTTCTTATTACTAACACTTGATTTTAACCATTTCAAAAATTCGTGTCGATTTCTCATTGTTATGCTCGCTCAAAAAAAAACAATGAGGAATTCTCCTCATTATTATCATTTTTAAATATATGAAATGAAATTTAACAAACCACGACAATCCTTCAAAACACTTTCAAATTCATATTTATCATACATAATCCAACTTAATTTCATTAAATTCGAATCTTATACTAATTAATCCTCATATATAACAATTTAATTACGAGGATGTTACACAATATAATTTTAATTTTAAAATTTTTTTAACTTGATTTAATTTTTGTTAATCTCATGTGATTTAAATGTTTTTTAATTTTTCTGAGATTTAACAGAATCGGATTGTCATGTGCAGGGTGAGCAAACTATAAACTTTTATCTGATGTTTGTATATCTGATAATTTTTTTATCTAATTGATCGCAGGGGGAGCAAGCTTAAAAAGTGATATTAATCTGAGGCGAAGCAACAATGTAAAATTCAAGGGGGAGAAACATTTTATTTGTTTGTTACTTCATTTTAATTTTGTGTTGTTCAAAATAATTTTTTATGTGTTGTTAATTTTTTTTATTTTTGAATTTTTTATTGAATTGTTGTTTTGTTTTTTATTTGTTTAAGTGTGTGGATTTATTTTTGTTAAATGGGCTTAAACGGTTAAAGATAGAGAGTGGGCATAATTTTTATATTTGGGCCAGGCTGAAAATTTCAAAAGGAGTATAAATTTGAATTTTGAAATTCAAAATTACATTTTCAAAAACCCGAGCACTGTACATCTTCAGCCTTTTTCTCGTTTTTCTTCAATCAACCACACTCAACCATATTTGAATTCAAGAATTCAGAAATATTGTAAGTTTTTCATGTGATTTTAGTTACTGTTTTGTATTTTTTTTTATAATTTTCATTCGAGTTTATATGTGTGTGTCACTGTGTGTTCGTATAAGTCGGTGTGTGTAAATGGGATATTGTTTGTTTGTTAATCAAATCTGAAATTGAACGTATGGTTATCTGTATAATGTTCATCTAAGCTTGAAAATTAAATTTCAAGTCTTATAACACATCATACGACATTTAATTTGTGTTTCAAGTTCCAATTTTTTCGAGTTTTGAACCCTACTGAAATTTGGCTTTTTAATGTTCAAGAAGCGGTTTTTAGATCAAATTCAGTAAAGGGAAGTTGTTCAAAACTTAATTTCGAGTAGGAACATGAAAATGTTTAGGCTTTAAAGTCCCTGGATATGAATTTTTTAAAATTCAAAAGTGATTTGGGACTAGGAACATTTTTTTTCTTTTCAAACTCGATCAAAGTGTTAATCGACAAAAGTTTAGTTATGATCGAGTTTGACAAAAAAGTACCCGAGAAAACTCTTAGAGTTTTTCGAGTTTGAAAGTACTTAGGAATTGGAAAAGATTAAAATAATCAAACTCGGTTAGTATTTCAATCAACAAAATCTTCGTATTAACCGAGTTGAGCGAAGAGTTGTCCGAGAAAAGGTTAAGATTCTATCGAGTTTGAAGGATTAGGACTTCAAAAAATTTTGAACTGTCAAATTCGGTTGAAACATCACTCGAGAGAAATTAAGGGTTTATCGAGTTAATCAAAGGGTCATTCAAGAAAGTCTAAGTATGATTCGAGTTTATTGAAAGCTCACCTGAGAAACCTTTAGGAGTCATTCAAAGTTTGATGCAAGTTAACCCGAGAAAATCTGAGACATCCTCCTAAATTAGTGATATGAGATTACATTAGAATCAACATACAACCCAACATTAACAAATGATTAAAGTGTCATACATAATATTGATAGAAGGTATCAACCGCTAAAGCATGAAAAAGAGTTATAAGACTACAGTGTCATAATCTAACTATTACGTCATCATTGTTTAACTTTGCAACATTAGTAATACCCAATCCCAAGGATACATTTTCTTCAATTACCAAGTAGCTTGTTATAGATCACCAAAGAAATGTATAGTAGCGTATGAAGAAGGTCCTGGAACCTCTTTTCCTTTTGCCTGAAAACATTGAAAGTTAACGGGTAAGCTATGGCTTAGTGAGATGACAGATTTCATATTCAAAAAATATTTCTTTACAAACTAATGAGAGTACAGGTAGTGAAAGCCCCTTAAATAGTGTTCATCATGCAGTGCAAGCATGGATTGGTAGTTCAATTATGCTGATCGGGGATGTGCTTAACCTGGCCGGAAAGAGTGTATGGGATGATCACTCCCCGACAATGGCTTGCTATCAACCCCAGCCCAGGTTACATCAGATAATGAATTGTGATCATGATAGAACATGATTTCAGTGATGCATTTTGAAATGAATGGTGGATACATGTTTGTCACATGTCAAGTACGAGTATGCATCAATACAATAAATCATATGAGAGTGTCAGATGATGTAATTTGAACAACAAGAACATGCCATTGAAATATGAATGCAAAGACAATAAATGTGTGAATATCAATCTATCACTCACAGTGGTTTACTTAGCAAGGATGCCCTGAAATGATACCACAGGGTCTTACACAGTACAAGAAGGCTCTAAATCGATGTGTGTTAGTCAACAACACAATGATCCTGTTAAATCAGTGTAATAGTATATCAATGTTAGTATCCGTTTAAAACTTAATTTTAGAAACTTAGTTAAAATGAACCGAAATTCGGACCGTAACGGAATTTTGGAGGTACCCAAAATTCGGATGAACAGCGGTTCATCCTTAGAAATTTTATTTGTAACACCCATCCAAAATTCAGATGATCATATGATCTGAAATTTGGATGCTTAGATATCCAAAATTCGTGTCTTGTCTTGTCTTTTGAGTTTTTCAAGTTTTCCTCCGAGTTGCCTATGGTCCGAAATTTGAAAATAATCTGAAATTCATCCAAAATTCAGATGCATCCGAGTTATGTTCATCAGATCCGAGTTCATACTTAGACATTTTCTATCATTTTCTAGATTTCACTTAATCCTTTTTGTACTTATTCAGTAGCAGAAAATTATTACTACAAGCTTACTATGGTACTTTAAACACTTTTTGATATAAAACATAGCATAATATACCAAATCAGCCCCTTTTTATGATTGTTTGTTCATACTCGTCGAACACACACACTAAAAACACATAGTTAATTCTCAAAATCATACTTAGAGTTGGAATCATAAGATGAAATTTGGTATATATCATCACTGTTACTCGATTTAAACAAATCTTCTAAAATATATAACATGCAACAACACTCACAGTCACAATCTATGATTCGGTTTTCATAAAAACCGAACACCAAAACTCCAAAATCGTAATGTTTGAGCAAGTTTTACCTCAAATTGTTGTTTGCAGTAGTTATAGCTCCTTATTTGCAACTTGAATCCAACTTTTCAACACTTGATTTTCAATATTCCGTGTTTTTGATTTGTGGTTTGAACGGAAGCCGTGGGTTAGAGAGAGAAAGAGTGAAACGATGAGAGTTTAGAGAGAGAGAGAGAGAGAGAGAGAGAGAGAGAGAGAGAGAGAGAGAGAAATGGCAAAATGAACGGTTTGTTCATTTTATTTATTACTATTTTTCCATAATTGCAATTTTCACCCCTTAACTATGTATTTTATCATTTGCACCTTTTAAACATCTAAGTCGGTTTCTCATCGTCATGTTTGCTCAAAAGATGACGATGATGATTTCTCATCATCATCTCTGTTTTTAATATCGATGTATGACCGACGTATATGCTACCGATGACGGTTCCTTATTGGTATGCTTGCTCGAAAAATAAAAATGATGATTTCTCATCATCATTATCATTTTTAAATATATATGAAATAAAAATAATCAAACCACGACAATCCATCAAAACACTTTTATGTTTTAAATATTCATTTTACAAAATTTGAAATTTCGGGATGTTACAGCATGGGCTCCGCCACACCAATACTTCGTCCGCAAAGTCATGTTGTGCTAAACAAACTTGAATACTTGGTCTTCATGTCCTCTTCAGACTCCCAGGTGTGATTAGCTTCCCTGTGATGCTTCCACTTTACAAGCACCATATTGATTTCTTTGTTCCGAAGTTTCTTGACTTTAGTTTCCAGTATGCACTCCGGTTCATCAACGAATCTTAACCGCTCATCAACTTGTATTTCAGAATGATCAGTCCATGGTTCCCTCTCGGGCACCAAACTTTTTCTTAAATAGCCGACATGGAAGACTTGGTGAACTCTGGATAGTTCCTATGGCAAGTCCAAATGATAAGATTGATTTCCAAATTTTTAAATTATGCGAAACGGTCCTACAAATTGAGAAGATAACTTTCCTCGCTTTACGAATCTGGTGACTCCTTTCATCGGGGATACCTTCAAATAAACACAATCGTCTTTTTGAAACACTATGGCTTTGTCACGGCGATCAAGATAGTTCGTTTGTCGATCCTGCGCCGTTTTCATGTATTGCCATATTAGTTGAATCTTCTCATTGGTTTCTTATAGCAAAGCTGGCCCGGCAATAGGTGTTTCTTCTGTTTCCCTCCAACAGGTTGGAGTCCTACACTTGCTCCCATATAGGAACTCAAATGGTGCAATTTTGATTGTGGAATGGTAACTTTTGTTGTATGAAAATTCAGCTAATGGAAGGTGATCGTCCCAATTACCTCCCAAATCCATAATACAAGCTCTCAACATTTATTTTAAGGTCAAAATCTTCCTTTCACTTTGTCTGTCAGATTGGGGTCTATATGTTGTACTCATTGCGATACGAGTTCCAAGACCACTTTGTAGGGCAGCCCCGAAATTTGAAGTGAATCTACTGTCTCATTCGGAAACAATAGACTTGGGCACACCATGTCTTGTGAAGATTTCTCTTAAGTAGATCTGAGCCAGACGATCCAGGGAGTAGGTTTCTCTGATGGGTATGAAGTGAGCAGATTTGGTTAGGCGGTCAACAATGACCCAAATGGAATCATGATGACGACGAGTCTCGGGTAGCTTGGTTATACAATCCATAGTAATGTGATCCCACTTCCATTCTAGAATAGGAAGAGGTTACATACTACCATAGGGTTGTTGGTATTCAGCTTTGAACAAACGGCAAGTTCTGCACTTCTTCACATATTGTCCTACATCTCTTTTCAACCCTGGCCACCAGAAATCAGCTTTCAAATCATTATACATTTTTGTACTACCAGGGTGAATAAAGATCTTTGATTGATGGGCTTACTCTAGGATTTCTTTACGCATACCCCCAAATTTTGGAATCCATATTATGCCATATACACCTTTTAGCCCGGTTCCATAATCTTGCATAGTGGTAATAAAAATGACGTTTTAATCTTTAACATTCTCCTCTTTTACAGCCTGAAGTTGAGCAGCCCTTACATTATCAATGATTGTTTACGTCAGCATTGTAGAAGTCAAGGCATAGCAGTAAGCCTTACATTAAACTTTTCTACTTAATGCATCAGCCACCACATTGGCCTTTCCTAGATGGTACAAAATTTCAGTCATAGTCCTTAATCAGCTCCATGGACCTTTGTTGCCACATATTCAAGTCCTTCTGACTTAATATATACTTCAAACTGTTGTGATCAGTGTAGAGCTGACATTTGGTTCCGTATAGGTAATGTCTCCAGAGTTTTAGAGCAAATTTCACAGCAATTAACTCTAAGTCATGAGTAGAGTAATCTTTCTCATGTGGTTTAAGTTGTCTCGAGACATATGCTATGACATTACCCCGTTGCATCAATACTGCTCTTAATCTTATGCCTGATGCATCATTGTAGACTATAAAGTCCTCGTATCCCTCAAGCAGGGCCAAAACCGGCGCTTCACTTAATAATTTCTTTAACCTTTCAAAAGCTGCTTGTTGTTCTTCTTCCCAAGCGAAACGTTCTTGCGAGTGAGCTTGGTAAGAGGAACGAAAATTTTGGAGAAGTCTTTGATGAATCGTCGGTAGTACGCAGCCAATCCCAGGAAACTGCAGATCTCTGAGGCATTTCTCGGAGATTCCCAGCTCTGGATAGCCTCGATCTTTCATGATCAACGGCAATACCAACACCAGATATCACGTGCCCCAAGAATTGGATATGATTAAAGGTTAAGGAGGAGCAAATTTAATAAGAGTTTGCAAGTGAATACAAGATTTAAGGAATTGTTTCAAATGTTGAGACGTACCTGCCTCAACCAGAATTCACATTTCAAGAATTTGGCATAAAGTCTCTGTTTTCGCAGCAACTCTAGCAATTCTCTCATATGTGTTGCATGATCCTCTTCAGTCTTTGAATATATTAGATTATCATCAATGAAAATGATGACAGATTTGTCAAGCGTTGGCTGACGCTCTATTCATGAGATCCTTGAAAGCAGCCGGTGCATTTCTAAGACCGAACGGCATCACCAGAAACTCGTAGTGTCCGTAAGGAGTTCTAAAAGCCGTTTTAGTAATATCCTCTTTGTGAACTTTGAGTTTAAGGTATCCCGATCGAAGATCAATCTTCGAGAAATAACTAGCGCCTTGCAACTGGTCGAAGAGATCATCAATCCGGGGCAGTGGATATTTATTTTTTATTGTCACCCTGTTGAGCTCACGGTAGTCAATGCACATACGTAATGTGTCGTCCTTATTTTTGACGAATAAAACAGGAGCGTCCTAAGGAGAAGAACTTGGGCGAATAAAACCTCTATCAAATAGCTCCTACAAATGTTTCATCATGTCCTGCATTTCAGTAGGAGCTAAGCGGTATGGAGCTTTCGCTATAGGAGCGGCTCCGGGAATAAGATCAATATAGAATTCCACCTGACGATCTGGTGGCAATCCCGAGATATCTTCTAGGAAGACATCTAGAAATTCAGAGACAATAGGAACGGTAGAGAGAGATATAATTTGAGCCTTTGCATCAACAGCGTAGGCTAGATAAGCATAACAACCCTTAGCGACATGCTTTTGGGCTTTAGCGATAGAAATGAGGCACAAGTCGCCTTTTTGTCTTTCTCCAAAAATGCAAATATCGCGACCCTCGGGAGTAGTAATCTTGATCATCCTATTTTTGCACACTGTTTGAGCCTATTATGGACAAGCCAGTTCATTCACACAATAACATCAAACTCCCCGAACTCCATAGGAATTAAGTCTAGGTTGAATACTACATCTTCTATGAGTAAAGTGCAATTCTTATATACTTTATCGGCCTTAACTAACATGTTGCTAGCAGTATCAATATCAAGCACAAATTGTAAATTTGATGTGGGCATGTTAAGTTGGCGTGAGAATGAAGTGGAGACAAACAAACGATTTGCTCCGAAATCAAAGAGAATGCGAGCAGAAATTGAATTTACGAGGAACGTACCAGTGACCACTTCAGGGTCTTCCTTAACTTCTTCAGCGGTAATTCAGAAAGCCTATGTTGGAGCCCTCTGGGTTTGCTCTCTCCGAGTAGTGGAAGATCCAGATGATCTTGTGGTTGACTGCTGAGCATTTTGATCCCTCGGGGGCTTCCGGCAGTCCTTAGCAAAATGACCGACCTTGTGACAATTGTAGCATGCCTCCACTTTTCTTGGAAAATGCTCCCAGTGGTGACCTTTTTTCCACAACCGAAATAGTACTTGTCCTGGGTTTTACATTCCCCAGAATGAGTCATTCTGCACCGCCTGCAATCCCTTGTTTCAGTGCTGGCCGAGAAGGCCCTTCCTTTCCACGGAGAGGATGATGGTTGACTTTATTGGGGAGAGAATCGAGATGATCCAGAATTTTCAGACTCCCGTTGCCTTTTTGGCGGCGACAGATGAGTTGGTCCTGCGGCAGCCGAACCCAAGTCATACGCAGAAAGTAACAAAATTCGCTCCACATTCCGAGCAACTTCTAAAAACCCAGCGAATGTTGTGTACTGAACAATGCTCATGGTTCGGCGTATCTCCTAGTCTAAACTGGCCTTAATCCGGAATATCTTCCTTTCTTCAGTATCAATGTGGTGAGGTGCAAACAGACTCAAGCGAGTGAACTCAACAGCATATTGTGTAATTGTTTTCGTCCCCTGAGTCAGTCCCAAAAATTTTGCCTCCAAACGACGCTTCTTGTCAGTAGGACAATATTGTTGTTAAAATATCTCCTTGAATTCATTCCATGACATGTGCGACACTACCTCCATCGTCAACACATTTATCATCGCATCCCACCACATGACAACATCCTTAGAAAACATTGTCGTTGCAAACCGAACCATATCCTTCTCAGCACAATCGCTGATTCGGAAGGTTCTTTCAGTAGTTGTGATACATTCTAATGCTGTCATAGCATATCTGATTCCATCGAAGACAACAGCCTCGTTACTCTTGAAGTCTTTCAACCCACATCCTTTCGCCTTGTCAGAAGAACCCGTATCTTCCTGTTTATCACTTTGTTTTGTTCCATTAGACTTTGCATCATTTGGAAAATTTGCTAAGGAGTCATATCGTCTCCAGACATGTTCTGAAATATAACAAATAATATTTAGAACATTTGTTTCTGAGTCCTAAGTGTTCACGGTTAACCTTTTATTTGTCCCTGTGGTTTATGTCAATCCTATCTTAGTTCCGATCATTTCCTAGGAGTCCATTCAAATATCATAACCTAAGTTTGAGTCCAAGTCCTCGCGGACACTTGAAACCTCAAACTAATGCTCTGATACCAAACTGAGATATCCTCCTAAATTAGTGATATGAGATTACACCAGCATCAACATACAACCCAACATTAACAAATGATTAAAGTGTCATACATAATACTGGTAGAAGGTATCAACCGCTAAAGCATGAAAAAGAGTTTACGACTACTGTGTCATAATCTAAATATTACATCATCATTCTTTAACTTTGCAACATTAGTAATACCCAATCCCAAGGTTACATTTTCTTCAATTACCAAGTAGCTTCTTAAAAGATCACCAAAGAACTGTATAGTAGGCTATGAAGAAGGTCGTGCAACCTCTTTTCCTTTGCCTGAAAACATTGAAAGTCAACGAGTAAGCTATGGCTTAGTGAGATGATAGATTACATATTCAACAAATATTTCTTTACAAACTAATGAGAGTATTCATCATGCAGTGCAAGCATGGATTGGCAGTTCAATTAGGCTGATCGGGGATGTGCTTAACCTGGCCAGAAAGAGTGTATGGGATGATCAGTCCCCGATAGTGGCCTGCTGTCAACCCCAGCCCAGGTTACATCAGATTATGAATTTTGATCATGATAGAACATGATTTCAGTGATGCATATTCAAATGAATGGTGGCTACATGTTTGTCCATGTCAAGTATGAGTATGCATCAATTGAATAAATCATATGAGAGTGCCAAATGATGTATTTTGAACAACAAGAAAATGCCATTGAAATAAGAATGCAAAGACAATAAGTGTATGAATATCAATCTATCACTCACAGTGGTTTACTTAGCAAGGATGCCCTGAAATGATACCACATGGTCTTACACAATACAAGTAGGCTCTAAATCAATGTGTGTTAGTCAAGACCACACTGATCCTGTTAAGTTAGTGTAATTGTATATCAGTGTTAGATTTTGCTTAAAACATAATTTTAGAAATTTAGTTAAAATGAACAGAAATTCAGACCCTAACGGAATTTTGGATGTACCCGAAATAAGGATGAACAGTGGTTCATCCTTAGAAATTGTATTTTTAACACCCATCCGAAATTCGGATGATGATATGATCTAAAATTCGGATGCTTAGATATCCAAAATTTGTGTCTTGTCTTATGAGTTATTCAAGTTTTCCATCCGAGTTGCCTATGGTCCGAAATTCGAATATGATCCGAAATTCGGATGTATCCGAGTTATCTTCATCAGATCCGAGTTCATACTTAGACATTTTCTATCATTTTCCAGATTTCACTTAATTCTTTTTTTAGTTATTCAGTCGCTTAAAATTATTACTACAAGCTTACTATGCTACTTTTAACACTTTTTAACATAAAACATAGCATAATATACCAAATCAGCCACTTTCTATGACTGTTTGTTCATACTCGTCGAACACACACACTAAAAACACATACTCAATTCTCAAAATCATACTTAGAGTTGGAATTAGAAGCTGAAAATTGGTATATATCATCACTAATACTCGATTTAAAAAAATCTTCTAAAATATATAACATGCAACAACATTCGCAGTCACAATCTGTGATTCGGTTTTCATGAAAACTGCACACCAAAACTCCAAAGTCGTAATGTTTGATTAAGTTTTACCTCAAATTGTTGTTTGCGGTAGTTATAGCTCCTTATTTGCAACTTTAATCCAACTTTTCAGCACTTGATTTGCAATATTTCGTGTCTTTGATTTGTGGTTTGAAGGGAAGCAGTGGGTTAGAGAGAGAAAGAGTGAGACGATGAGAGTTTAGAGAGAGAGAGAGAGAGAGAGAGAGAGAGAGAATTGGCAAAATGAACGGTTTGTTCATTTTATTTATTACTATTTTGCCTTAATTGCAATTTACAACCCTTAACTATGTATTTTCTCATTTGCACCTTTTAAACATCTAATTCGGTTTCTCATTGTCACATCATCATCACTATTGGCAAAATGAATGATTTCACATCATCATCACTATTTTTAATATCGATGTATGACCGACGTATATGCTACCTATGACGGTTACTTATTGGTATGTTTGCTCGAAAAACAACAATGATGATTTATCATCATCATTATCATTTTTAAATATATATGAAATGAAAATTTTCAAACCACGACAATCCATTAAAACACTTTTAAGTCTCAAATAATCATTTTACAAAATTTGAAATTTCGGGATGTTACAAAATCTTAGTGTCATTCGAGGAAATTCATACTTCATCCGAGTTTGTTTATTATTCACCGGAGTTGACTTTTGTTTTACCCGAGTTGGGTCATATGTCATCCGAGTAATACCATATGTTATTCGAGTTTGTTTCAATGTCACCTGAGTCTTTTCAAGTTTAATTCGAGTTTGTCCATCCATATATCGAGTTTGGAGTCAAATGTTCAAAATTTTTTCTAAGTGTGTGAAATTTAATTTTTCAGAGAAATTTCACATTTTCCGAGAAAATTTTTTAAAATTTGTGTTACATTAACATTGGTATCTTATCGATTGACTTTGGAGTCCTAACAATAATATTTTAATAGTATTTTCTGGAATCCCGATGCTTTAAACAATGTAACATATATTTTTCTAATTTCTTGTTAAATGTTCCATTTCTCTATCTGTTGGAGTCAGTTTGTTTAAGCCGATATATCTAACATGTGTGTTATTCTTACAGGCAACAAATGGCTTCCAAAACCCCCACCCATAATTCCAATTCTTCAGATTCCCATTTCTCTTCAAACCATACTCTTATGTTCAAACCTATCAAATCAGCATCAGTTACAAGACCATCACCATCATCCCCAATTCCTGAAACTCAAGTCATTAAACCCAAACACTGTCTCACTCTGCTAGACAACAATCACCGGTTCTATCCAAATTCCATAAAAGTTAGCCATCCGGTGATTGTAGAATTCTTAAAAGGTCACCCTCTAGGTTACCTTTTGAAATATAAACCTTCCATTCCTTTGGTCTACTTACATCAGTTTTGGCACAAAATCAAACTTGTCCCTACTGAAGGTGATCATCATTTAAGGTCACTATTGACCAATTCAAAGACAAAATCACTTTAGCCAAATTACGTCATAATCTGTTCTTACCGAGACGCATAGATACTGTTAATTTTCTGGAGGTGGTTGATTATGAAGACTTTGTATCTGACGAACAACTCTGCCATGATCTTATCAGCCTTGCTAGTACAAAATATGTCTTCCGTCACGTTAAAAAACCGTGGCCATAGACCTTTGGCCACAGTTTTATTTTTCATTCAAATCGTGACCAAAGGTCGCATCACTTTTGGTACCTTATGGCTACATTTAATATTCGTGACTAAATCACATGTAAAACCGTGGCCATAGCATAAAACCGTGGCTATACGGTAACAATTTCTATATAGTTGTTGTTGGTACACCCTGTGTGACGATAGCAGTCTAATCGATCTGCATTATGATTTAAGTAATATTCTGAATATTAACAAGTGTTTTGATATATATGTTTAATATGTGTTTGTCTGTTATTGGTTGTGTGTTTGAACTTGATGTAACATATTACAAGAAGTTCAAACATAAAAGTCAAAGAGTGTGTCAAGCATAAGTTAAAACATAAGTTTCATCACGTAAGTGTTTAAGTGTATAGGCTAGATTCGAATAGGTTAAGGAAGGCATTCGAATCTGTGATAGATTCGAATGTATCCTTAGATTCGAATAGGTTAGATTCGAATCTGTCAGATGGACAGATTCGAATGAGGCCTTAGGCCAGATTCGAGGTTGGCCCACAACAGACTCGAATCAGGGCCTATAATTAGGGATAGACTCGAATCATTAGCAGACCTTTGGCAGAATTCGTGAGGAATTAAGCAATAGGCGATCTCGAGTTTATCAGCTAGGTGAGTGCCGTTTCGGAGAGAATTAGTACGTAGGATCGTTCGTGTGTCGTTCGTTCAGCGTCTAATAGTCTCCGTGTTTCCGTTGGTTGAGAGTTGTCCGTCTAACCGTCAACGAGGATTCCGCACTCGTTCACGGATCCGCGTCTAGATAGATCTTGAAGTGGTAGACCTTACAAGTGGTATCAGAGCCAGGTTGCTCCTCACTGTCCAAATAGGAAAGCAGATGTTACCCCTAAGACAGTGAACCCAACACCTGTTAAGCCCTCACCAACTGTGGCAAGCAGCAGTAGTTCTCAACCTACCGAGAAAACTGTGCAGGCCGCACCAAAACTTGTTGTGAAACAAACACCGGTTAAGGTTGGACCAAAAGAAGTGGTTAGGACAAATTCACCGAATCGTGTCATTAATCAATCTAGGTCAGCACCTCAACAAGTCTATAGGAACACAACACCTAGCAGGTCACACACTCCAGTTAGGTCACATACTCCTGTTAGACAATATGTTCCGGTAAAAGCTCAGGGATCACAGTCTGAAATGCAATATAATAAGACTTATTCTAGAGCACCACAACAAATGCCTACTCAAAGGCAAAGAGTGAATCTAAATCACTCGGCACCACAACAGAATTCAGTTCAAAGGCCCAAGTCACCTGAAAGGCGAGATGGGTACTTGAAAGAGTTCAAGTATGTGGACGAGAATGGTATTACCAAGTCAGTCATGGCTTGGGTTCCCCGTGATAACTAACCTATTTTTTCTTTCATGTGCAGGAGATAACTACCGGTCCAAACAACAAGTGGTTCGTCGACAGTGGTTGCTCCAGGCATATGACGGGGGAAAGAAGTCTTCTCACAGACTTCAAGGGGGGTAATAGGGGATTTGTATCATTCGCGGGCAACAAAGGAGGAAATATCACTGGAACTGGAGAAGTCACTAATGGGACGATTACATTGGATCAAGTTTATCACGTTGATAAACTGGTTCATAATCTCATTAGTGTATCTCAAATCTGTGATAAGAAGAACTCAGTGTTATTTACTGACACTGAGGCGTTAGTGCTAAAGCCGGGATTCAAGATACCTGAAGATTGGATATTGATGCGGGCTCCAAGGAAGAATTACTTGTACATGCTCGACATGAACAAGCCAGATAATTCGATGGGTCCGATCTGCTTACTATCAAAAGCTTCAGAGACAGAATCGGTTTTGTGGCACAGACGCATGGCTCATTTGAACCTAAGGAAAATGAACTACATAACGAAGAATGGTTTGGTGCAAGGTGTGCCTCTGAAGAGCTTTCAATTTGAGGATAAGTGTCTACCGTGCATGAAGGGCAAGCAACATAAAAAGACACACAAGTCCAAGAAGCTGAATTCCATAACCTCGACATTCGATTTGTTGCATATGGACCTTTTCGGCCCCATCAACAAAAGGAGTATAGGAGGTAGTTGGTTTTGCTTAGTTATCACTGACGATTACTCACGGTTTTCATGGGTTTTCTTTTTAGGTACGAAGGACGAGACGGCTACAAAGCTCATCGGGTTCTTAGACCAAGTGGAGAATTCCTACGGAACAAGGGTTAAAAATATACGTAGTGATAATGGGACTGAATTTAAAAACTCTGTAATTGGTGTATATTGCCTATCAAAGGGCATCGTGCATCAATTCAGTGCACCATATGAACCTCAACAGAATGGGGTGGCCGAACGTAAAAACAGAACTTTGATTGAGGCTGCAAGGACCATGCTTTCGGATTCAAAGCTTCCTACCATGTTTTGGGGGGAGGCAGTGACTACCGCGTGCCATATTTTAAATAGAGTCCTTACAGTCAAATCATTGAACAAAACATGTTATGAAATTTTGAATAAAAGGCCACCTAACTTAACTGGATTCGAACCGTTTGGAGTACCCTGTACACTTTTAAGAACAAAACATCAACCGAAGTTTGGTGAAAAGGCTGACGAAGGATACTTCCTAGGTTATGTGCCAAACTCACCAAACAAACGGGTTTTTAACAAAAAGAGTGGTACTGTGGAGATTGTGTATAATATTGAAGTCACAAGTTATACACATGAACCCCAAACTGGTCCGGAATGGATATTTGACTATGATAAATTATTTGAGTCATTTAACATTCCTTTGGATGATACTGCAGGTACAATCGATAAAGACATGGCGACGTTGCACCTAAATGACGATGGCCATATTTTTCCAAGGACCACGTTCGAATCTACGTCCGAGCCTACTGCGACTGTAGATGGGTCTCCAGAAGTTGCTGATCAAGAAGAACCTAACACTGAGAATCAGACTCAAGCATCAAGTTCTGCCTCTGAGGAAAACGTCCGTGAGGAAGAGAATGTGGAAGCTGAGCCTGTTCCCCCTTTAGGTGAAATAGGATCCAACTTAGGAGATAATCTATGGGTAGACGAAATAGAGACCTCTAGGATTAACAAGAACCATCCTATAGATAGCATCATAGGAAATCCTAACGAGGGTGTGAGGACTCGGAGTAGTGTAAATAACAACACCGTGTTGTTGTCGATGATAAACGACTCCGAGGCATATCATACATGTCTATATTCGTGTTTCATATCGCAAGTAGAGCCCAAAAATGTGCAAATGGCACTTAAGGACAACTCCTGGGTTGAAGCGATGCAGGAAGAACTTTCACAATTTAGGAAACTAGAAGTGTGGGAATTAGTTCCGTTACCTCGAGGGGAGATTGCAATAGGAACCAAATGGGTTTTTAAGTGCAAAAGAGATGATCGGGGTATAGTCACGCGCAACAAGGCGAGATTAGTTGTAAAGGGTTTCAACCAAGAGGAGGGAATCGATTACAACGAAGTGTTTGCACCAGTAGCAAGGTTAGAAGCAATTAGGTTGTTTTTAGCTTTTGCCTCCTTCAAAGGATTTAAGGTATATCAACTGGATGTTAAGAGTGCTTTCCTGTATGGGAAAGTGAAGGAGTTGGTGTATGTAGAGCAACCGCCCGGGTTTACAGATCCTAAATATCCTGATAGAGTATATCGATTAGATAAGGCTCTTTATGGATTACATCAGGCACCTAGGGCATGGTATGAGACTCTATCCAACCATCTTTTAGAAAATGGCTTTGAGAGGGGTAGGATAGATAGTACTCTATTTGTGAAGAGAAAGGGAGATCATTTTATCTTGGTACAAGTGTACGTAGATGATATCATTTTTGGATCATCAGACGAACAGATGTGCAAAGATTTCGAGAAGGTTATGAAGTCTAAGTTCGAGATGAGTGCTATGGGGGAGTTGAATTTCTTTTTGGGGTTACAAGTTGACCAGAAGAAGGAAGGCATGTTTATCCATCAGACCAAGTATGTCTATGACATATTGGAACGGTTTGGGATGGAAGGAACAAAGTTGACTGCCCACTTTAGCACGCCGATTCAAGTGAATCACAATCTCGGGCCGGGTACTGATGGTGATATCGATGTGGATCCGACTTTATATCGGGCCATGATTGGGTCACTTATGTATTTAACTGCTTCAAGACCTGATATTATGTTTGCTGTTTGTATTTGTGCTAGGTTTCAAGCGAATCCGAAGGAGATGCATATGAAAGCTGTGAAGCGGATTCTACGATACCTCAAGTCGAAACCGAAGCTGGGACTTTGGTATCACGCGGAGGGAGATCTAGAGTTGGAAGCGTTCACAGATTCTGACTACGGAGGATGCAGCTTGACGCGCAAATCAACGACTGGAGGTTGTCAGTTCCTCGGAGGGAGATTGGTGTCCTGGCAATGCAAGAAACAAACATCGGTAGCCGTGTCATCGTGCGAGGCCGAGTATGTTGCTGCTGGTAGTTGCTGTTCACAGGTTCTGTGGATACAACAACAATTGCGGGATTACGGTTTGGCTTATACTCAAACTCCAATTAGGATAGACAATCAATCTACTATTGCGATAACAAATAATCCAGTTAAACACAGTAAAACAAAGCACATAGACATAAGACATCATTTTATTCGTGATTGTGCTGAAAAGAACTTGATCAAACTGGTAAAGGTGGCAACTAAAGATAATAATGCTGATTTATTTACCAAAGCGTTTGATAAGTCACGTTTTGAGTATTTAATTCAACTTAATGGAATGCGCAACCCAGAGTAAATTGACCTTAGTAGTATTTTATTTCCTTTTATAGTTGTTATATTTCTTTCTTTTTCAGTAGTCTGCTAATTTAAGAAAGTTTCTAATTTAGGAAAGTTTCTATTTTTAGTAAGTTAGTAGATTAGCTTAGTTTAATGTGTTTTGCTATGAAAAACAAAAGAAAAAAAAAGAGAAAATTACAAAAATACAAAAAAAGAGAATATCAGAAAAGGAGTTAAGTCTTAGATACATAGGTTCAAAGTGACGAACATTAGCACCGTCGTTACAGACTCTAAGTGTTTAGACTTTCACACATAATGCAACTAAATCCTAAGTGTTATACTTTATTTAGTTTGATGTGTTGGTAGGCATAATACATATAGGGAATCTCAAGGCTAATAAAATATTCTAGAAAAAGTCAAGCGTGTCACTAACTTAGATGTACGACCAATCGGTCTTAATTTTTATGTACAAGACATACAAACTTTGAGTCTAAATGAGGTATGCAAACTTTTTGGGGATGTATGGCAACATCAAATACATCTTAAAATGGAAAGAATTGAAGTATCATACAAAACTGAGAGTCGAAAACATGCAACTCTGTTGTACGTAAGTACAGACCTGTTGTCTCTGTTTAGATTCGGGTTAGCAGACATGTCGCTTTGTTGTACGTCAGTACAGACCTGTCACCGCTATCTGCTAACTTTAACAATAAACCTTAAGTCGAACTAAGACACTTTGTTGTATGAGAATACAGACCTGTGTCCGATGTTTGTCTTTTAAAGAAAGTTTGCAAATACCAACAAGTTAGAATTTTTGTCTGTGTTTCTTGATCATAAAAGTATGTCTATGTCTGAGTCACGTAAGATAATTTCCTGATAAATAAAAAGGCCAAGGGATATTCCGAAATGTAGAATGTTTAACAGGGTAAAATACCAACAATCGGCTAAGTGGGTATGTCACGAAAACAATCAAAGGAATTCAAAAAATTCCTAAGTGTGAAAGTTTAAGTACTGAAAGTTAGTATCGGACATCGCTATCTGATTGAACCTTTCTTAGACTATACTCATCAAAAATATGTTGTTTGGTATTTAGCTTAGCTTGTAAATTTATTTATATAACTTAAGTCTAGATTAAATTTTTTAGTCAAAATTTTATTTTATTTTATTTTATTTTTACCTTAGCTTATTTTATTTTAGTTTAGTTTAATTTTTACTTAGGTAAAAGGTCAAAAATTACTAAGGGTGCATTCGAAGTTGGATAAAATAAACATTGCGTGAAATATCTGTTGCTTAGGGTAAAAGAATTGGCATAGTTTATCTGGTTACACAATACCGTAGAAAATAGTTGGAAAAGTTGAAGTTATTTCAAAATTTCCGAAATTCTTCTAAGTGTTGGTAATTTCGAATCTAAGACAGACTCGAAGTGAAGTATTTCGAATCTGTCAGTAGACTCGAAACTACACATAGACTCGAAGGTAGGTAGTATATATAGGTCAATAGTGAAGTCATTTATTACTTTACTGTTGTCGAATCTATACTCTCGAATCTATTCAGGCGATTTCGAATCTAATTTCTCGAGTCTACCATATTGCTCCTAAACGACATTTTGTCGACTCTAAGGCTACTGTGTTCGATTCTACACTCACATCTAGGTATAATCAACCGGATTGTACAAGATTTTGGTAGTTTTATACACCATTTAAGGACAAATCGTCGATTTTTGAAGTTTTATTGGTCAAAATTGGGTTTTTGCTAAATAACTAAGTTTGGACCTATAAAAGATCAAATTAAAGACATAAATCAATGATTAGAACCTAGTTGAACTAATGTATGTGATTTACCAAGTTCAAAATGGTTAAAATCTTGGGTTTTGGTTGAAACAATGGCCGACGGCCCTTCGAGTCTGTTCATGCACTTTCGAATCTGTTCATGGGTGTCTCGAATCTATCATTAGATTCGAGATGACCATGATATTCGAATCTGTCCGTTAGACTCGAATAGGGACTCCTCGAATCTGTCCATTAGATTCGAAAATGGACACTTCGAATCTGTTCCCTTCGAATCTGTACTTTATTTATTTTGTCTAATTTAAATTTTATTAAACTTGTGGAAATTTAATTGTGCTAGATTTTGTATTTGATAAAGTACAAAATAAAGCAAATTTGAATTTGAACAAGTTTATTGATTTTTAATGAATCTAATGGTTTTATTTATTGTGCAGAAATGGCTGTTCGAGCGTTTGTTCCTAAGCACAATATGGTGCTTCATCCGGATCATGACCTCCCTGAGGCGCAGGGATACAGGCAGATGCTAGAATTTCTTGTGGAATCTAGGATAGGATTTGCACTATCTCATAATGTTCAGCTCGTATTACCTTATATCCGTCAATTTTACGATCATCTTCAAGTAGACTGCTCGGTCACTCCGACAGTGCTACGAACTCGCATTGCTGGACAACCGCTAGTTTTTTCGGCGGATATGCTGCGTCAAGTGTTGCAGCTGGGCACTCAAGAAGAAGAGTCTGGACCGATCGAATTTCCTCTGAACATCAGGCAAGCGGCCTTTCAGAGAATGGGATACAGTTTAGACGTGTCGAAAGTGTCCTATATGAAGAGCGGTTTAATCGGGCAATGGAGATTTCTTGCTCATGTCTTCATGGTATGTTTTGCACCAAAGAAAGCCGGGTTTGACTATATAGTTGCGAAGATCCAGTCTGGGATAGTCGCGATGGTGTACAATCGACCATACAGTTTCTCGGAAATGTTTTTCTCCGAATTTGTTCATCAGATCACCGCTCCTGAAAATCAACAATTCCTGCTATATCCGCGGTTCATCATGATGTTGATCAGGCACTTCTTGCCAAATCTGCCGCCATCAAATGACGTTCAAAACGTAGCTATAATGGACAAAAGGATATTTGCTGATTGTTCCTCACATAGAGGAAGATTGGCTATTCCGATCGAGCGACCGTTGTTTGGAGCTGTCTTAGACAGGAACTTTGTGGCACCAGATATTGCCAACTGGGCAGGTGAAGTAGAAGTTCAGCCTCAGCAGCAACAGCAACAGCAACAGCAACCGCATCAACAACAACAACAACGACGTGAACAGCCTCGTGCTCGTCCCCGTGATCCAAGGCGAAGACAAAGAGCTACTGCGAGTCAGACTCAGGCGTCTAGGCCTTCTACGAGTCAGCAACCAGAAATGCAGGAAGCCGGGCCGTCAACTGTCCCAAATGAAGCTGATCAATTGTGCCAAACGCTAAATGAAATTTGGGAGGCGGGTCCACATGCAAATGAAGATATAGCTGCTGCTTTAGTGGGAGAATTACTTGAACCTCCAGAAGGAGAAGAAGATGTGCTGAGGGATGTTGAGAATTATGAGCCAGAGCAGGCTGATGACGTTTTGTCATCTTCAGCAACTGAGTCAGAAGAGATGGAGGAGGTAGAAGCTGAAGCTCCAGAGTCAAGGTCTGCCGTTCCTGAAGTTCAGATTGGAACTTATGGTTCGCGACTGATTATTAATGAACGTGGTTCTAGAAGGCGATGGGACAGGGAATCGGAGGAGTCTGATTTCGAAGAAGACGTAGTTTCTCAACTTGTGACGAGGCAACGGGCCAAACGTCACAGGTTCATGCAAGGATCCTCGTCAGTCTCCGCAGAACAACCAGAAACTTCTCAATCTCAAAACCCTCAACCTCAAGAACAAGAACCTCAAACCAACATTCCACCACCACCACCTCGCGATGAACCATATATTCCATCGCCAATACTTCCTACTCCGTTACAGTCCATTCCATCAACCTCATCATCATACGCTGACAATCAAAGATTTTTGCGCTTAAAAGATAGAGTTGACTTCCAGGAAATCCAAATCTTTGGGCTAACAACAGCAATCGGTGAGCTTCAGAAGCATAACGCAGATGTCGATAAGGAAAATGCCGTTTTAAAGAAGATTGTGGAAAAGGTCCAGGAAGAAAACACAGAGTTAAAAACATTTGTTTGTGATCAGTCAGCCGAGATAAGGTCGATGCGCTCCCTTATTGAGCAGTTAATGAAAAATCTACAGGCTCAGGGGGAGACATCGTGCCGTGATCAGGAAGCACAGAGACCGAGAGATGAAGATGATGAAGACAACCAAGGCAATGATCCCAGCCCACAAAGACAGAATGAGCCAGTAGATTTTTCTGCTGCTCAGACTGCTCAATCTGAGGGGGAGCCTAGTACAGGGGGAGAAGTAGGAGGAGCGGGAGGAGAAGCTGGTTCTTCAAGGACTTTAGATAGCGACATGATCGATGCGCTAAAAGATATTGAAGAAGAGCTGATGGAATTTGATTTTGAAGAGGATATTGAAGAATTAGAGGAAGGAGAGTTTATTCCAGAGGACGTCGTCGACTGGAAATCAGATGATGAAGTGATAGATGATGAAGATGATCACGTTAATGAAGTAATAATCAATTCACAACCAATCACAGAACTGTATGAAAGCCAAGATCATAATGTGATTGATATTGATTACATCAAGGTAGCCTCAGCTGAAGATAAAGACCTTGAAGAGGCTGAGAAAGAGCCATCTAGAGCTGATCTGTTAAATCTTTGGTTCAAGAAGGAAGAAAAGAAAGATCAGCTGAAGATGAAGAAGAAGATGAGAAATCCAGGCGCTGGAAATTTTGCTGGAGGGATTATTAGCTGGTTCTTTGACAGAGAACTGCAGCTGTTTATTTTGAAAAGAAGAGATGGCCTTCAATACTTGAGGCGGACACTGAAAGCTTTTAATTCATTGCCCAAGATTGAAGTTAAAGAGTTAGCCTGGAAGGAGCTGATTAATATTGGAGATGATCCCTACGCGAGCGTTATTGAAAGAATTATAAGGAAAGAAGGGCGATCAGGCAAATTTGAGAGGCTTAAGCCAAGATCAGGCAAAAGGGTCGAGGATGGATCAAGGATAGATCCTCATACTGGAAGACCTTGGGCCAGAATGGTGTACAAGCCAGTCAAATGTCTGAAGAAAGTACCTATGAAACCAATGCCACAGAATGTTTTGAGCAACATGAAGTGGTGGTACCTAGAGATTGACACTGCTGAAGCTATCATGGAAGATCAAGACGAGCAGGTCATTTTGAAAGTATATGATCCTCTGCATTTGATAAACCTATCTAAGGACGACCTGAAGAAGCTTCACGATCAGCCTATCTTCTTCACTGAACCATGGAGATCTGAAGCCAGGAAGTTCCAAAAGGTAGTTAAAGTTTGTACAGATGCGAGATTATATGCAGGTAGTAATATATATAGCTCTAGTACTTAAATTTGATGTCATGTAATTAATTAGAAGCTATCGTCAAGGGGGAGTCTGTTGGTACACCCTGTGTGACGATAGCAGTCTAATCGATTATGATTTAGGTAATATTCTGAGTTAACCAGTATTTTGATATATATGCTTAATATGTGTTTGTCTGTTATTGATTGTGTGTTTGAACTTGATGTAACATATTACAAGAAGTTCAAACATAAAGGTCAAAGATTATGTCAAGCATAAGTTAAAACATAAGTTTCATCACTTAAGTGTTTAAGTGTATTGGCTAGATTCAAATAGGTTAAGGATGGCATTCGAATCTGTGATAGATTCGAATGTATCCTTAGATTCGAATGGGCTAGATTCGAATCTGTCAGATGGACAGATTCGAATGGGCCTTAGGCCAGATTCGAGGTTGGCCCACAACAGACTCGAATCAGGGTCTATAATTAGGGATAGACTCGAATGATTAGAAGACCTTTGGCAAAATTCGTGAGGAATTAAGCAATAGGCGATCTCGAGTTTATCAGCTAGGTGAGTCCCGTTTCGGAGAGAATTAGTACGTAGGATCGTTCGTGTGTCGTTCGTTCAGCGTCTAATAGTCTCCGTGTTTCCGTTGGTTGAGAGTTGTCCGTCTGACCGTAAACGAGGATTCCGCACTCGTTCACGGGTCCGCGTCTAGATAGATCTGTCAGTGGTAGACCTTACATACAAACTTATGAGACTTAACTTGGTGGCCTATGCCTTAAGAACTTATTTCTCCTAAGTTCATTACCTCAAGAACTTAACAATCATGAACTTAATCCATAAATATGAACAACTAAATATGACTTGTATTTAATTAAGCCCTATCTACTAAATATGACTATCTATTACATATCTAGACTGTTATCGTCACTCCAGGTGTACCAACAGCAAATTTCCTACACTTCCCATTTCCCAAACCACAAAATTCACCAATACTAAAAAAAACAGTGTAAAGTAAACATGTAGTCAAAAAATAAACCAAGTTCACAAAATACAAAGCTTGTAGACGAAGGCAAGAGGAACTGAATGCTTTGCTCACAGAGTCACCGAGACGTGAATAGAAACCCGGTAGACGAAGGCAATGAGGAGGTGTGAGCGGTGATTGTGTGGAGCGGCAGAGAGAGTGGAGAATTGAGACACTGATGTGAATAAACCCTAGGTGGGTATTTGGGTTGAGAATAATCTTCTTATGAGTTATGATGGGATGTAGAAGTGCAGATACATTACATACACATAAAAGATATATTTGTTTTTTTTATTTTTTTGTTAATCGGGTTTTCGGGGCCCAACAGAAAAAAAAAGTTAAAACCAAACCGCCCAAATAACCAATCTGTTATTCGCTTTTAACCGAAACCCAACACCCAAACCCGATTAATCCAAACCGATTAACCCGGTTCGGTTTTGGATCGGGTGGTTTTTCGGGTTTTTTGGTTTTTTTGCACACCCCTAATCTCAACTCTCTGAGATTCTTTCCATTCCATGTGAATTCATTCACTCTTGAACTCTTTCGTGTCTGAATAGCATTTAACTCTTATTCTTTCACTCAGATAATTCTCTCCCTGCCCTGATAAATCATATCTTTTTGAATCCCGAATCCTATTCAAATTAGAATCTCTTGTTCATTCTTAATTATCTCTTTCTGATTCTTTCTGATTCATTCACTCATCTCCATACTCATCTAATTCATTTCATTGAGAGTCAATCTCATATCATTAAAGCAGTTCTTACGAGCATATTATGTTATCTGCTATAACTGTGATTCAAAGAACTCAAAGTGCTTCACGTTTGATGAAATCTGCTAACTCTAATGCACCATATGAGCGTATAGTCATATATATAATTCCTATGGTCTACCCAGAAATGGATGACCTACCCACGGAGTAATCCTTCCGATAGATTAGAGGTAGGGGTCTTTAGATCTAGTTAAGGAGTATCAAACACAATAGGGGTGTTGATCGGGTCGAACAGAGATAAAATGAAAATGAGAGGGATATAATTGAAAGGAGATGTGGGTGCATCAAATCATTCCAATGAAAGTGAGTCGGAGGGAACTTTAGTTGAAAAATGCATTTGAGAGCTTGAGGGGAGAGAAAGGATTTAAAGAAAAGAAAATCCTATTCAAAATCTACAAATAGCTGGTTTCCTGCATACGCTATCGAATACTATTCGTTGAGATTTGGTATTGAAAAAGAAGTCATGGAACTAGTGACGCAAGCACTTAACCCCACTAGCTACTCAGTTGCTTCTTAAAAGGCTACTGTTTCATTTCTCACGGATATATACCTCATATGCTATCGATTTCTCATTAGGAGGTAATTGATATTGAAACTTGAAGATATCTGCTCTGGTCTCTCAACATCATTTGATTGCACATTGTGTCTAGAGCTTATTGATTATACACTACTTAAGACACTTATCGAAGTCATGTCTTTGTGACAATAAATGCTTGTCTAATGTGACAAAGTCGGAACAACTATAGTGGTGCTTAATATAAGTATTTCACGATAATTAGTTGGAAATCCTACCAGTGTTAACATCAAGCCAGCGCTGAACGTAGGTCACATAGTTCGTAACTATTGTGTTAACAGGAAACCTAAGTGGTCCTAGTTGTTATTTTCCCTATAGTTCTTATTTTCAATGTCACAGGTTGCAAAGCCTAATGACTATCTATGATGATGAAGAGCAGGCATTCATATTTCGAGGGGAGTCAGCATCTTGCCAAGAATATCTGGGAGGTTTACATGATAATCAAGATTCTCTTAATCATCATGAGGGGGAGAATACTAAAGGAGAGATCTAACTTAAGAATTTTGGGGGAGAAAGAAAGGATCAACCAGAAAGAAAGTTAGTATGATGAAACATATGTGTTCGGTTGAATTATCAAGGGGGAGAGAACAGAGTTAAAGTGAAAGAGTTCAGAGAAAGTCAAAGTTTTAAAGTTTTAAAAGCTTCGAGTGATTTCAACATTAAATCTGAAAGAAGAAATCATTCTACAATCTTCTGAAGCATGTGTTAAAGTAAAGTCTTGTGATTCTCAAAGTGACAAATTTCATTGCAAGTTCGACTGAAGATTCTTATCTAAGCTAAAGATCAAGTTCACATCAGTTAAAAGTTTTCGCTATAGAGAAATCTCTTAAAGCTGTTATTGAAAGAGAATATTTTTAAGGGGAGATTATTCATTAGAATGTCAAGCTTAATTTGAAGAAATCAGACTTGATCACAAAGGGGGAGATTGTTAGACGTTATTAATTGTAATCAAGTCTGGGGTTTAATTGTACTTATTTAATAGTTCATAGGTTATTTATGTACGGGCTTTAAAAGTTTAACCCACGGGCTTAGGCCTCATTAGGTTTATTATATAAAGGGTTAATTAGGTTTTAGTGTGTATAATTTGAAGGTGTTAGGAGTGTGTGTAGCCGTTCATGCTTAGAGAGAAAGAAACTTGTGTTCTTCATTCAAGGTTTATTATATTCGGCTATTGGTATTTAATCTCATTCGTAATCTTTATTATATATTGTTTGATTGCTTTTCTGATGGACTATTCATGACCTACAATGCATGGTTTTCTTCTTCGTCCTCAAAATCTATCAAAACTAACTAGTAATCATCTTCCGCCAACAGCCCTTTTCCAGACTCCATTTGCTTTTCCAGAAGTAGTTTATTCTTGTAGTACTCAGAAGTTTTCACAATCTTTCTGCAATCCTAGGCAAAGTGTCTGGGTTTGCAACACTTAAAACACATCCTTTATACCTCTCCACTCTTCTTATCCCCTTCCTTGTGACTAGTCTCACATTTTAAAACACGGATCGATCATATTTATCCTTTCGTGATCCAGAAGAGTATCTCAATTTGTTGGTGGCTGGCTTATAGAATTTCTTTCATTGATCATAGGCTTTGGAAAAAAGATCATACCCTTCTTAAAATTGTCTTCATCAGAATCAGGGTCATCACTGGAGTTAGATTCATTCATCAGTTCGAATCTCTTGTTCAACTTTAATAACTTCTTGTTAGCAGACAGAGCTAACGGATCAACCACTGGCTTTTCTAGTATCTGAACAAGAGCTTGAGCTTGAGCTTTAACTTATAGAGCTTTAGACACTTCTTACTGGATTAAGATTTAGGCTCTCAAATACCATGTGAAATTTTAGTTCTTCCAAATTCTTATTCTAGTTATGTTCGATACATATGACTTCCATTCATCTCCCGGATGCATAAAGAATTTCACATTTATCTCCAACTTCCCTTTCTTAACATTTTTCTTGTTAGTCTTATTTAGAATATTCCAGAGCCTAAGATATGTTTCAGCAAGTTGCTCATTCTCTTTAGCCTTAAATCCCTCATAGCTTTGAAGGAGTCCAGTGACTTTCACTCTCGTACCCAGCTCAGTAAACTGCATCATATTCGCAATGTTCTCCCACATCATTTTAGCATTTTTACTGCTATCAATGCTAGTGTACATATCGTTGGTGAGAGCTTGCATTAAAAAGGAATGAGTTGTCTCATCAGCTTCATATCTCAATTTCTCACCAGGCGAATTAGGAGATATGGCTTTCAGTCATGTTGAATTAGGAATTGGTAGATTCGAAGTTGGAACACCCTCAACTATCTCATACACCTCAAATGGTCTTTCTTTTATTGAGAGTAGTATGTTTTTCTGATTGGGTTGTCTCTTAATGAATCTTTGGAAATGATACTCCCACTGTGAGTATTCCCTTCCTGAAAAAAATTGGTGCTTTCGCATCATATCTGATTACCATGGCCTCACGCGACATGATTGCAATTTCTAAGATTTACTGTGAATTTTAATATCTGTGAAACAAGAATTAGACTATATCAAACAAATAGTCAAGAAAAGTCAAATAATAGTAAAAAAAATATTCAGTTAAGTCAAAATTTAAGTCCTTGGTAAAATTTCAAGATTAAATCAACTCGAACTCGAGTCAGTTGCACTCGAACGCATGTCAAGCCAAAAGCTATGATAACCTAAGTTTAACACAAGTAAATCCATTTTTGAACTTGAACCTTGATTTTGACATACTCGAACTCGACTTCAAGAAATAAAGGACTCGAGTTCGTGTTGAATGACTCGAGACAAGAAATGAAGGACTCGAGTTCGCCTTTGATCAACTCGAGTTCGAGTTTCTCTTAAAATACGAAGTCCACAGGCTGAACTTAAACTTCGAGTATTTTACTAACTCGAGTAAGTCTAATTCAAGTTCGAGTCTTACTAACTCGAAATAAACACTTGGTGACTTTTTCAAATGAACTAGGGTTTTCACGAGTTTAAGTATACCATTATTACAAACAGTAACTGTTTTCTTCAAAAAGTTAACTTTTTAGCTAAAATGCTTAAATCTGAACCAAATTCAACGAATTAGGTTCAATGGACTCGGAAAATGATTTCTAATGAATTCAAAACATTTTCAAGCCAATTAACAATATAAATTATCCAAAAATCACAATTTTCAGAAAAAATGGTTCGAAACCAAAAATTCAGAAAAATTTGAATTACTCTTTGATGGTTTAAATTTGAATCTGAAACTTTCCAGATCAGTTCAATGATCAAAAACGCATACTCGAAAGTAAATTTCAGTCCAAATAAACTTCCTGAAAAAAAGTTCTTGATTTGGAACCCTTAGGGTTCAAGAACTTCGAAATTCTTAGAAAAATTCAACAAATGCGAAATCAATTTTTGTTGTCAGGATCTGATACCAATTGATAGATCACAAAATTGATACAAACAATATGCAACAAATAATTAACAATCAGATCGAACAATCACCTAAATAATTTCAAGATCAAAAGTCAAAGCGTAAATTCTCATTACTTGGACAACTGTATACAAATACATGAGAATTGGCTATATATACTAGAAATTACAAATTTAAGGAAATTACAAAATAGTCCCCTAACTTTACAAAATAACCTATCTTGATTTGCAACCTAACCAAGATCAATATCAACCTTATCATCATGTGATGAAATGGACAAGGGATCGTCCTCCTGAGAATATTATTGGAGATACATCTGCTTCAGTCCAAACCCAAAGAGCTACCATCAATGAGTATTTGTTCTCCAATTTTCTAGAGCAAGATTAAGCCAAAGATAGTAAAAGAAGCTCTTCAGGATTCTGACTGGATTGTGATGATGCAAGAGGAGTTGAATCAATTTTAAAGTTTGAGGGTATGGAGATTGGAAGAGAAACCAAAAAAACAAATCAATCATTAGAACCAAGTGGGTCTTCAAGAACAAAAAAAGATGAAAATGGTGTAGTAGTCCGTAATAAAGCTAGATTCGTATCTAAAGGGTATAGCTCACAAGAAGGAATTGATTAAGATGAAATGTTCACCCTTGTTTCTAGGATATAAGAGATTAGGATGTCCTTAGCTTTTGTTGCTCATAAGAAATTTACAATGTATCAAATGGACGTTAAGACGGCTTTCTGAATGGGGAACTAAAAGAAGAAGTATATACATATCAGCCAGAAGAGTTTGTGGATCCTTCAAAGCCTAATCATGTATATATCTTAGATAAATCATTATACGGACTTAAACAAGCTCCACGAGCCATATATGATGCTTTAACAATTTATCTTATAAAATGTGGCTTCAGCAAAGGTACAGTTGATACAACCCTATCCATTAATGTCAAGGTCCTGACATTATTGTTATCCAAATATATGTAGATGATATAATATTTCAATCTACTAATCCTAAATTTTGTAAAACAATTCACGTTTTTAATGTCTCAAAATTTTGAAATGAACATGATGGGAGAAATAAATTTCTTTCTAGGGTTACAAGTTAAACAATTGGATGACGAAATTTTCATCAATCAGTCAAAGTACATTCAAGATTTACTCAAAAAGTTTAACATGTGTAACAATACCCCAATGAAAACTTTCATGGCTCCAGATTCTAAATCTAAACTCGATGAGGATGTTTTAGGAAAACCTGTAGATGTTACTCATTTTCGAGGTATAATTGGGTCATTAATGTACTTAACAGCTTATATATTTGATATTAATGTTTGCTACATGTCTTTGTGCTCGGTATCAGGCAAATCCAAAAGAATCTCATTTGGCTGCTGCCAAAAGGATTCTTAGATATTTGAAGAGTACCCCAAACCTTGGTTTATGGTATCCTAAGGAATCTACTTTTACAATGGTTGCTTACTCTGATGCTGATCATGATGGTGATAAGACGGATTGCATAACTACACCGGTAGCAGTTCAATTTCTTGATGATAAACTAGTCTGTTGGTCATCCAAGAAGCAGCACTGTGTTTCATTGTCTATAGCAGAGGCAAAATATGATGTTGTGTCCTCTTGCTGCTCTCAAGTCATACGGTTGATGAGTCAACTCAGAGACTATGGGTTTACACCAAAAAAGATACTAATTTACTATGACTCACAGAGCGCAATTGCTATTGCATCAAATCCTGTGCAACATTCCAAAACAAAGTACATAGACATTCGATATCATTTTATTAAAGATCATGTTGTAACATCCCTGATTTGAATTATATGTAATAAACAATTAAGACCCAATTTATGTGTTAATGAATTAATATCTCGATTAAGTAAAATTCCGCTTCATGAATTTAAATATGATAAATAATGATGAGAAATCATCATTGTTGTTTTTTGAGCAACAATAATGATAATGAACCATCATTGTTAAGATGAACATTGAGCGATATTATTTATGATAAATGATGATGAGAAATCATCATTGTCATTTTTTGAGTGACAATAATAATGACAAACCATCATGATTGTTCAAAACAAAATCCAAGGTATGGATATTTAATAGTTGCATACCGAATGGAAATAAAAAAGGTTATGATGGTAAAAATATAAGTTGAAGGGGGTATTTTGCAAATAAGGCAAACTCGATTTAATAAAAGTGGTGTGTGACCGTTCACACATTATCTTGGTAAAGAAGTCACTGTTACACACACACACACACACTCTCTCTCTCTCTCTCTCTCTCTCTCTCTCTCTCTCTCTCTCTAAACCCACAGTTTCTGTCACCCTCTCCAAATCATCTTCACAAAATCGTTGGAATCAAAGGTTGAAAAGTTGAATTTAAGTTGCTAGCAAGGAACCACAACTACTGCAACTATCAATTTGAGGTAAGAAACACTTAAATATCTCGAATTTATGGATTTTTCCTTTGGTTTTTATGAACACCGAATCATAGATTTGAGTTGTAGATGTTAATGCATGTTGGAATTAATGGTTGAAATATTTAAATCGAGTTATTGGCAAGATATATGGCCTAAATAATCTGATTTTGGTACATAAAAATGTTAACTTGGTGTTAATAAGCGTTAAAAAGGGGTATATTGGATCTTGTACCGATAGACTTCAATCACAGGACTGGTACAAAATGAACGAATGAAATTTGGAAATTATGAACACTGCTAAGTATGAACTTTGGATGAGAAGTCCGGATGACATGAAGTTTGGACCATATGAACTTCGGATCATTACCGAAGTTCGGATTATATGTACTTCAGATGATGAAATTTTATAAGTTATAAGTGAAATAAGAAACTAAACTTCGGATCACGGGCATCCGAACTTTGGATCAAATGTTAGAGAAATCATAACGTTGAGAAACTAAGGATTAATCTATGGCATCCAAACTTCGGATCTAACCGAACTTCAGATGAGGTCCAAACTTCGGGTCACTCTAAGAAATTTAAAGTTAAGTCTTATAAAAACTTAAAAAATAAACCAATATGAATATCGATACCCATTTACATTGACATAACAGGATCTTTGTGGGGTTGACTAACACACATTGATATATAATTGCGGCAAAAGCCTGTGTTGACAAGTCTAAAAGCCTACCGGTATTGTGTAAAACCCTGTGGTATCCTTCCAGGACATCCTTGATAAGTAAAACCACTGTGAGTGATAGATAACTATTCAAGCATTTATTGTCTTTGCATTCATATATTTATTGGCATGTTCTTATTGCTCATAAAATATCAGTTGGCACTCTTGTATGATTTATTGTTATTGATGCATACTCGTACTTGACATCTTATAAACATGGAGCATGTGTTCATTTGAAAATGCATCATTTAGTACATGCTCTAGCATGATGGTAAACTCATAATCCGGTGTGACCTCGGCTGAGGTTGACAACAGGCCACTGTCGGGGACTGATCATCCCATATACTCATTCCAGTCAGGTTGTACATCCACAATCGATGATTTGCCATTGAGACTTATTTCTCGGAATCCATGCTTCCCAGCATGATGAAAACTTGTTATATGTGCCCTCCGCATGAAGGGGCAAGCATTGCCCGTATTTACTTTTGGTTTGTAAAGAAATATTTGTTGAATGTGTAATCTGTCATCTCGCTAAGTTTATAGCATACAGTTGAATTTACATGTTTTCAGGCAAAGGTAAGGATATTGTTGGCCTTCTACTTATGCTGTCATCCAGTTTTCCGGTGATCCATAGAAGCTACTTGGTAAACTTGAAGATAATGTAGCTTTGGGATTGGGTATCGGTGATGTTGAAATAAAACAATGATGTTGTAATAGATAGATTATGACCCATAGTCTTATAAACATTATGTGCTTTAGTGATGATGTAAATATAATTCGTTCTATGTTTGAAACTTTAATTATATTTGAATATTGTGTTTATATGTTGATCCTGGAGTTTATCTTATGTCATTAAAAAGGAGGATGTTTCACATGTAGAAAATAGTAATGTAGAATTATATTTTGTATCTACTGAGTATTAGTTAGCTGATTTGTTTACCAAAGCGTTAGATGAAAAACGTTTTAGTTTTTTGGTATACAAATTAAGTATGTTGAATCATTATTTTTAAACACTCGGTTGTTCAAAATATATTTTTACAATTTTGTTTTATACTTGATCTTAATTTAGTTAATGTCTTGTTCTTAAGTGTAACTAATTTTTTAAGACTTAACTGACTGTGGATTGTCCTGTGCAAGGGGAGCTTACAAAGTTTTATCTGTGCATAATTGTGGGGGGAGCTCATATTGTTAAATGATACATAATTTGAGGGGGAACATTTAATTTACATTTTTTTATGTGCATGATTCAAGGAGGAGTAAAATTTTTTTAAGTTTGTTATTTTTTTAATGTGAACTTTTTTTGTCTGATTAATATTTTTTTATGTGTCTTGTTATTTTTTATGTGCCTTGAGTTTAATTCGAATTTTTGTGCTCATAATGTTCGAATTGTGTTTTTAGTTATTTTAGGAAAACTTCAGTAAAGAGAATGTTTCTAAATGTGTTTTTGCACTTTGTAGTGTAGTTTTTACTGTCTATATGTGTGCTTAATGTGATTTTTAGATTGTTCAGTGTATGTTTAGACTTAGGAAATTTATCAGACTTGATTTCAAATACTTTAATATTTGAATTTCAGCCTTTGTTATTCGAATTTCAATCTTTGATTTTCGAATTTCAGTCTTAGATATTCGAATTTCAGTCATTGATATTTGAAATTCAGTCCTTGATTCTCAAAATTCATGCCTTATTGTTCGAGTTTAAATACTAAGCATTCGAGATTCAAGCTTATGTACTCAAATTTTAGGCTACATTATTCGAAGTTCATCCATGAGTGTTCAAAATTCATTCAATGCACTTCGAATTTCAAACATTTTCATTCGAAATTCATTTTAAGTACTTCGAGATTTATCATACATACTTGAAAATTCATCATTAATCATTCAAAATTCATATACTTCATTCGAGGTTCCTATAACTTCATTCGAAATTTACAAAGTTTCATTCGAAACTCATGAAATTTCATTCCAGTCACATAATATCAATCGAGATTCTTCATGATTACTTCAAAAAATATTCTTCATTGTTCGAAATTCATGCTTCATTGTTTGAATTTCATTCTTTTATATTCGAATTTTATCATACATGATTCAAGATTCATCCTTAACAATTTTCTAAGTGTGGGAAACTTTATTTTTCAAAGAAAATTAACTTTTAATAAGTTAATTTTTTCAAATCTGTGTTTTATTAACATTGGTCCCTTAGTGGTTGACTTTGGAGTTGACTTTGGAGTCCTAATAGTAATAGTTTTATATTATTGTCTGGAATCCCGATGCTGTAAACAATAAACCTCAGATTTTTCTAACTTCCTGTGAAATGTTACTTTTCTTTATCCGTTTGATATTATTGTTTACCTGCAGTTACTAACATATTTGTTATTTTTATAGGTGTACAATGGCAATAACCACTCCCACCCATGTTTCTGAATCATCCGTTTCCCTATCATCCTCAAACCATACACTATAATCTAAACCTGTTAGGTCGGCATCTGTTGCTGAACCTAAACCCATGTCACCAGTGCTTGAAACTCACCTTGTCAAACCTAAACACTTTTTACTTCTTTCCGATAACAATCACAGGCTTGATCATCAGTTATTAAAGTAATTCATCCTGTGATTTTAGTGATCCTAAAAGGCCATCCACTGGGATATTTGATCCAATACAAACCTTCCATTCCTTTGATCCACCTACACCAATTCTGGCACACTATCAAATTCGTTCCTAACGTTGGTGATCATCACTTCAAATTCACCATCGATCAGGACAAGTGCAAAATCACCCTGACTAGACTTCGACATAATCTGTTCTTACCTAAGAGGATAGATAGGAACAATTTTCCTGATCTTGTTGACTACGAAGATTTTGCCACTGAGGAACAGTTGTGTCGAGATTTCATCGACCTTCGTTATACACGACCATTACACAAACTGTCCTTATTCCACAGAAATGGTCTGAGCGGTTAATGGTATACCCTATTTTGCATCGTAAATAGGTGTATGACCTCCAAACATTCTGGTGTTGATAAAGGGAGCATTCACTCACTTTGAATCTTTCATAGAGTGGCATTTAACAAGCACTATGATTACGCTCAGTGCATTTGTGAGGATCTAAAAGAAGTCGTGTTAGCAAAGGCTACTAATAGAGCTAGAATATTTGTACGTCTTTATTCAAATATTGATAAGAGGAATCATGAGGGCAAATGATAAAATACCAAAAATGTCTGCTTCATAAAAATGCCCAGATCATGTGATGATGACATTTACAGTAACAAAGATGAATAGAATGCTAACATCTTACTAATTCCTGAATCAATACTCAAGTATACGGATAGTGAGGTTGAATGTGTGAGATTGTATAGAATTGATCATGCTCCCGTGGAACCTCAAGAATTAAAGTATCCTACCCAAGGAGCCACCCTGAGCGATGGACATGGACATCAAAAGATAAGAGAATATATTAAGACGGGTGGTGAGGGTGCTGAGATGGAAGACTCTAAGAGGACATTGTCTGAAATAAGAGGTGATGCATGAGGTAGTGATGAGAGAGGTAGTGATGATGATGATGATGACAATGCTACTGGAAGAGCTAAAAGTTTTCATCTTGTGAGGAGGAGGAAAGTGATGAGAGTTGAGGGTGTATCTGAACATACTGATTGTGTGCAACCTAACCTAAACATCTGGGAAGCGACACCCACTGTTGAGTCTCAATTGAGAGTTAGCATTAAACGAACCAGTATCCCACTAGTGACTGGACACTCCTCCAGCTACTCATCCTTTTCTCAACAAGAGGATGTTTCACTTTCTCACGGGGTTTTTTCAGATCTGTTATCCGAGGATCCTTTGGATATTGAAGTAAGTACACAACTTCCCCAGTATACGTTTCTCGAGATTACACTAGTCTTAGAGGCAATACATACAAGTGCTAGGACACTCGAGTTGGTTGCATTTGTTGCAACAAGTACGGAAATACTCTGTGTACCCGTAACAATATCCATAGTGGGTACATCAGTTGTTCCATGAGGATTGGATGGAAGTACAATCAGATCTCAATCAATGTCAACTCTGACTTTAAGCCACACATATGTTCTTTTCAATAGTCAACTGGTGTGTCAACTAGGGGCGTTCTATAAATTCCAAAACTGAAAAACCGAACCAAAAACTGACAAACCTCCCGAAAGATAGGATAACCGAACCATATTTTTTCGAATATCTCGGCACAATTAACTGAAATGGAAAAATCTTCAATTTTTCAATTCGGTTACGGTTTTGGAAGGTTAACCAAAAAACCTATTTTTTTTTGGTTTTTTTAAGGTGATTTTAATAATAGTTCATAATCTATTAAAAAGATAAAAATCTGAACTTTGAAAAGCCCAAATAATAGATGGCCCAATTTGTTTACAAACCCTTTTTTTGACCTATATTTGTTTCCACTTATCCAGCCATGCTTGACACTCACAATCCACCTTCTAGGCTTCTAGTCTTCCACGATTCCAACCTTTCAAGTTTGAAACTTTGAATCCATGTTGTAGTTCGAACTTCGAATCCACGGATCCTTGTTTTTTGTTCGTCCTTGCTGCGGTTTGATTTCTCAAATTTTATTCATTTGTGCTAGACGCTAGCTGCTGTAGTTTGAATCCATGAGTTGAGTTTGATCTGATTCGTCCCTACTCAGTGCTCCCTACTGAAGTGTTGAGTGCTGACTGTTGTAGTTTGATTTCAAGACTCGTTTTTTCTCAAGCTGCAAGAGTTCAAGGCTTAATCAACAATCGTTATTGTTGTAAGTTGTTGGTTGCCTAAGGTTCTTAACATGTTATTTTACTGATTTGTTGTTGAATTACTCAAAATGTTACTTGAAATCTTGAATAACTTGCCTAAATTGATTTAATTGTTTAATGATTTGTACTTGAATTAATGTTACTAATTTGTACTTGATAAAGTGTTCTAGGTTATTGAACTAAAATATTATATTACTGATTTGTAGTTGAGTTACTCAAATGTACAGATAAATGTACGTGAATAATTGAATTAATGTTACTAACTTGTATTGATTAATGTTACTAATTTGAATACCCATATGTACTGATTTAGTGATTTGTAGGTTTTTGTTTTGAACTTTAGTTAATGTTAAAAATTTATTTACAGTCTAGTCAATGTTTAGCTATTGCGACAACGATAAAACATCAAACACTTCGAAAAGAAAGGAGCAATCTGAACCTGATGTAAGTGAGTCTCTTTGTATTGATAAAAAGCAAAATTCAATTTATTGGGAGCATTTTCAGAAAATGGATAAGCAAGATTACTTTGATTGCAAGTATTGTAAGAAGACGGTGTGTTATTTGTCGAAAATGGGACAAATGTTTGATTGAATGGGATATTAAGAGAAAATTAACTATGATGCTAGACAATGCAAGTTTAAATGATGTGGCTGTTCAATATTTAAAGAGAAGAATCAATCATTGGGGGGTTAAATAGCAAGTATTTGCATATGAGGTGTGCCGCTCATATTTTGAATTTGTGATAATCCAATATTCAACAATTCAATACATAATTATATAACAAGAACAACAATCATCAACACAATATATTGAATGATAAGATTGAGATGAGAATATTACATTCAGTTAATTGCTTGACAAACCTGCACTATCAGTTCCCTCTCAATTCGTATCTTCTGTGTTGTTCAATCCTACCTACAAATAGTATCCCTACATCTATTTATACCAAAATACAACTATTGATTATTAACATTAAGCCCCCTGGACTTCTTGCAATTAATTGTTTTCATCTCTATTTATATTTGTATCCAACAATCTCCCCCTTAGAGATGAAAGCAATTTTACAGTTAAAGTTCAAGGTAGGAACTTCAACACTTTCCTTTTATCTTCTCTTCGATCTTTGAATCTTCAAATGAAATTTCTTCTACATTGTCCCTCTCTGATCTTCACATCTCTTGTTCTCTGATCTTCTTTTTTTCTAATGAGCAAACTCTCCCCTTTGAATCAATAATAGCTTTGGATTCTCTTCCTTGATCAATCATTGACAAGTTATCATTTTTTTCATCTTTAAATCTTCTGCTTTTGTTGGAATTGTTTTGAATTGTCGTTGCAATTGTCTTCAAACGACTCAGCAGATGCCTCTGAAATATAGTTTTTCTCCCCCTCATGATGATCATAAGAATTATAAACACCATGCAAAATCTTCAGAGATGTAGATTCAGTGAAGTTACAGTAGCAGAAATACAACAACAATTTCAACGACACTAACAATTCAAAATTATTACAAATTGTCACTCTCCCCCTCAAAATGATATCCACTCCCCCTATTCTAAACAAATTTGCCACTCCCCCTCAAATGAATACTCTCTCTAAAAACAAATAAAGCTTTTCAACTTTGAGAGAAAAATGAAACAAATTCATTTTTAAGTAAAAGAGTCCATGTCCACGCAGGAGTCCTGTTTACACAATAGACATTACCTATGTGACCTACTTTCAGCGCTGGTGTGATGTTAACACTGGTAGATTTCCAAATAGTCATCGTGAAACCCTTTATCATAAAAGAATCACTCTTATTTGTTCCAGCTTAGTCACTTTAGACTAGAAATTTATATTCACGAAGACTGTTAGACTCGAAGTGTCCTAAAAGTGTATATAGTCAGCTCTAGACACAATATGCATCAAATAAAGTCGGAGACCGGAGCAAATGTCTTCCTTGTTTCAATATCAATAATATCCAAATGATATATCGATAGAAATGTGCTATGTCTCCGTGATTATTGAGACCAAAATCTTTGAGAGATAACTGAGTGGTTGGTGGCGTTAAGTGCATGCGTCACTGGGTCCATGACGTCTTTTTCAATATCAAGTCACCTAAGGCTTGATAGATTATGTGGATTACACAGCCGACACAATGTAGGTAGGATTTTCTTTTCTTCAAATCCTTGCTCAGCTCTCAGCTCTCAGCATTTTTCAACTAAGCTCCCTTCGACTCACTTTTCCAAAATAAATTCAGTCAGCTTTATAGCAAAAGCATAATCTGATGCACCACCATCTCCTTACAATATACCTCTCTCATATATATTTTACCTCTGCTCGACCCTGTCAGTATCCCATGATAACTGACACTTCTCAACTAATAGACCTAAAGAACCCTCACCCACATAAACTATAGATGGTTTGCTCCTTGTGTAGGTCTTCCGGTTCTGGTTAGATCATAGAAGTGATGTTTATGCCTATCGCACAATTTGGTGCATAATCAGAATCAGCAGAAATAATGTTCAGCATTTCAGCTCATGGGATATACCATAAAGAAAGATTTGGATTTTCAGCTCAGATGAATATGGGAAATTATGAATTGGGAGATATTAGAATGAAATGAAAATACTGATATAAGATATGAAATGAATCAGATTTTTATGAAAGAATTAGCTCATGGGAGATAAAGGGAGAATTTAGAATGAATAAATCGGAAGAATTATAAGAAAGAGAATCTCAGAAGCAATGAGATTACGAAAAATCAAAGAGATTAGATCAATTAACCTTAATGATATGTTTAGAGAATCATAAAAAAAATTCTTTTTCAGCTCAAAAACTTTTTATGTGTGCACAAAATATTTTCATGAAAAATACACACAGCTTTGTAAAAAATATGTCATCGTGAGAGTGCGTTTGAAACTCCCTCTGTAAATAAGCACACAAAGTTAGTCAACTCATAGAGAAAAATCAGGAGAAAAAAATTATAAAATAAAATTCCCACTTTTTCATAACAGCTTCAGAGTTGAATTCAAGGCAGGAATTTTAGAAAGATTTGTCTTTGACAACCGGGTTCTAATCTGAAGTGATTAGAAGCTTTTGTTTCGGAAGCTCGGGTTTCAGTCTGAAATAACTTAAAGCCTTTTGAATTTAAGATCGGGTTCTGCACTAATGTGTACAAAAACCATATCCAATGAAAACCGGGTTCTAGTCTGAATTGACTAAAAACCATATGAGGTGAAGACCGGGTTCTACTCTGTTGTGAGAGGAAGCCTGTTAAATTGAAGAACGGGTCCTGAATAGAACAGAACAAGAGCCATTAGAATTGAAGTATGGGTTCTACTCTGATGTGAGTAGAAACCTTTGATCTGCAAAAAAAAAAAAAAATCAATATGTCTTTGGTATTTAAACTGATTTGGATCCAGACTTGTTTGCACTTTTGGTACCATCTCAAAACGGGTTTTGGTACCCACTAGTACTTTGGTTTAGGTACCCATTGCAGATTATAATTCTTATCTTCTCTTTCAAACTCAGAAAGCAAGTTCCTTTTAGTATGATGAAATTGAATATCTGAATTACGAAAGAAACTTGAATTTGATTGAACAAAAATTTGCAAACTCTTCTTTCTGAAAATCTTTTCGGTTCGAGCATGTTTTTGATAATACTTGGTGTTTTTCTGTGAAGATGTTTTCTGATAAGAATAACCAATATTTTAGAAACTTTAGAAAATTTTGATTTCGAAGATTCACCAAGGTAAACCTCGACCGGAAGATTTTTAATTATTTTATCTTTGCCTTTGTGTATCTTTAAAAGATACTTAAGTTTAAGATCTGAAGATGAATCTAGATTAGAAGGTTTATCTCGATTCTTATTACTTTCTAAAGATAGATCAGAATGATCAACTTTATGATATAAACAAACATTAGAATTGTTAACCTCTAATTCATTTGAAGAAGGAGAAACATTCAATTGTTTAGAAAGATGAAGAATTTGATCTTTTAATCCTTTGATGATGACCAAATATGAATTTCTGTCATTATCATACGATTGATAATCAGTTTTGAAAGATTGTTCTTTAATTAAGAACATCTTTCTTTCATCTCCAAACAATTTAGATTTCGCTTTGAAATCTTGTGTTTTAAGTAAGAACTCATTTCTTTCCTTTTCAAGTAAATTTTTAGTTCACGAATACTCCTTTTCAAGAGAAAAAAATTCTTCGGTTTTGTTTGAATCATAACTTTGATCAGGATGATTTTGTTGGAATTAGTGTCCAAGTCACAACTAATTTGTAACTATATTGTTATCAGGCTGGATCCTTTTTGGGTGCATGCAATGAATAGTAAAAAGAAGGTAATTAACTTAAAGATATAATGTTAATTAGTTTGTTAATTTATTATGTTTAATAAATTAATTGGAAACTAAATAATTGATTATATTTGATTAGTCGATCAGTTTGTTAATTTATTAATAACTAGTAAATTAACCTGAAGCTAATAAAATTAATTGAGGAAGTACAGAGGCCAAACTGCAATTAGTTGATAGTCAACAGGGCACCCCTTAACCCTAGTTAAGGGGGCCGGCCCTTGAACCCATCCCACATGGGTTTGAGGGTGAATTTCTAGGGTTTCTCAAACCCTATAAATATGGAGCACCTGCCTGCTTCATTCCTCGCTCATTCAATTCTAAGTTATCTGACGATCACAAAGGATACCAGTTTTTGGATTCTGAGATCTGAGCTAAGAAAAGTTATAGTTATTTTCTCTTTTGTTCATTGGGTGTGAAAAACTAGAGGCGTTCTTGCTTTAAACGCTTGGCATCCGCTTCAGAGGCTGTTCGTGTAAACGTTCTTCGTGGAGAAAATTACGAATTTTCTAGGTTAGTTTTTATTGTTCATCTCTTTATTTTATAATTTGTTGCTTAGCTTGTTTGGTTAGATCCTTTAAGGCTTTAGATTCTTGCATGGTTAGGTTATTTAATTTTCCGCAAAGTTTAAAATTAAACTAGCAAGGGTATTAGAAAACCCATCAGTGGTATCAGAGCTGGTTAACATAACGAGCTTTGCACTAATTTTGAGAAATGAATTTCAAAAATTAGTTTAATAATTTCAAAATTTTGTATTAAATTATTTTCGTATTTTTTAATTTAATTTTTAAATTGAGTTTTGTTTGTAACACCCCTCCTGATCCCAGAAATGTCACGTCAACCACATATCATAAGATAAGTGGCAATATCGCAAAGAATTTTATAACACACGTGTCATAGGATAATGCAGATCATGGATAATTAAAAACTTTATACACATAGTCAAACGCAGTTAGTACATTCGCAATCCCAAATTAAACTAAACATAATAACCCTAACTATCAGATACACACTGATACATTGTTCCCAAAACAACTATCCCATACAATATTACACATTACACAAAGCAGGTATCGAACCTCCAAATCAGTTCCCAGCTCTACCTCGGCGGCTGCTGAGATCCCTTCTGATTCCCTGAAATTAGACTCGAAGACATGAGCTATAAAGCCCGTGAGCACACGAGGGTTGACACTACACATATACACATAGCACGTAGCACACAGTCCCTGTCCCTATCCCTGTCCCTATTGCCCAACACCCATCTCAGGTATAAACACACAAGTATGAGATCTACACGATAACACGAGCCCTGTGGGGACCCCTCCCCGGCCGACACACTGCACACAGCAGTGAGCAGCAATAACCCTCTAGCACAGGAGCGACCCGGCTATAGGCCCTGTCGTATATATACGCCCCAAGGACTGTTAGGGACAGTCAACCCGCACGATCCCTTTCGCGACTCACTGTCCGTATGGAACACATCACGGACCCCTGGAATCGATCTCATCTCATACATAACACGAATAAGGAATAGAATATACCTAAGGTTCACGTCCCTGTCTCGTATATATATAAAACGCACAGATAATAGCGACACCACTAAATACTCAAAGGAAAGCGCGCGTTTAGAAAATAACTCGAGTACTCACCTGATTGATTTCCCGAACTCTGAATTCCGTGATCAAACCCGGCTCGTTGACCGCTCGTCCCTATAACACCCAGAGATCCCATCAGTTAAGCACAATCCTGAATAGCACGTATCACACAATCATAATGACCCGAATTCAACCCGGACCCGACGACTTCACAAAACCCGAAACCCAACCGAGACCCGACTCGAAATCCTGACCGAACCTTAACTCGAGAACAATCCCAACTAAACCCCAAACACCCCTACAAAACCCAACTCGACAACCCGAGCAAGACCCGGCACAATTCGGCTCCCAAAACCCCCTTATGAAACTCAAACGGAATTCCCCCGTAGGTCCATGTTCGCGCCGCTAACCCTCTGGTGGTCGCGCCGCGACACTGCAGAACCCCCATTTCTGACCTGCGATTTCAGCTCTGCCCAGGAGTACCAAAACTCCTTTCAATTCGCTTTCAGCTCCCAATTAACTCATACAAACACTATATACATGACTTTACAAGCTCAGAAACTATTACAACACTTTTCACACATTCAACCCAAATTAAAACCACTAGGTTGAAGTTTCCTTACCTTCTTGGAGCTCAAGAACACAAGGAGAAGAGAAGATGGAGATCAATCCAATCTCAACAATCAATTTCAGATGGAGGATTGCTTATTGCTGCTGGACCTCTTCACACAAATACACACTACACACTTTTGGGTTCATACAATGGATAAGGGAGAAAAAGGAGATAAGCATATATGTACGTCTCTTATTTAACCGGTCCCGAACCCAATAACCCGAACCTGATATCACATTTTCAGAATTAATACCCATTTAACCCATTTAATCCCGCAATCCCAAAAATATAATCCATCAGATAAAATTATAACCCGGAGACACGCAAGCCCAATCTCGACACGTATCAATCCACGAAACGGGATATAGTTGGACCAACCCAATATTAATAGAATAATTATCCACTAAAATAATTCCACGTACCAGGTCCAAAAGACGGATGTTACAAATCCTCCCCTCTTAAAGAGATTCCATCCTGGAATCTAACTCGAGCTCTGAAACAGGTTAGGATATCTCGATCGCATTTTTGACTCGGGTCCCAGGTGGCGTTGGTACCCTTATGGTGTGTCCACTGAACGAGTACCAAGGCAATCTCTTTATTTCGCAATTTCTTGATCTTCCTGTCTGTAATGGCCTCGGGCTGCTCCACATGCCGCAGCTGATCATCGACTGTAATCTCAGATAGGGGAACGTACTGATCATCTTTAGCCAGACACTTCCGAAGATGACTCACGTGAAAAGTACCGTGCACGCCAGCTAACTCTGAAGGCAATCGCAGTCGATAGGCCTAATCCCGGGCTCTATCAATGATCTCGAACTGCCCGATATACCACGGACTCAGCTTCCCACGATGTCTGAACCGGATGACCCCTTTCCACGGTGACACTTTAAGCAAGACTCGATCCCCAACACTAAACTCCAGCTCTTTCAAACGGCGATCGGCATAACTTTTCTGACGGCTCTGGGCGACCCTCATATGCTCCCGAATCACGGCCACCTTGTCACTAGTCTCCTGTAACAGCTTCGGCCCGCTAATAGGTCGCTCACCGACCTCACCCCAAGACACAGGGGTCAGGCACTTGCGCCCAAATAGTGCCTAAAACGAAGCCATCTTGATCGTGGCGTGATAGCTATTATTGTAAGAAAACTCGACTAATGGCAAATGCACATCCCAGTTACCGCTGAAGTCGATAGCACACGCCCGCAACAAATCCTCGAGGGTCTGATTGGTGCGCTCGGTCTGCCCGTCAGTCTGCGGTCTGTACGCCGATCTCAACTGAACCCAGGTGCCCAATTCATGCTGGAAACTCTACCAGAACCGAGACGTAAACCGCGTATCCCTGTCCGAAGTAATCGACATCAGAATTCCATGCCGCGATACTACCTCATTGATGTACAATCTTGCCAACTGATCCATGGTGATAGTGCCCCGGACGGCTAAGAAGTGCGCACTCTTCGTTAGTCGATCCACTATAACCCAGATCATATCGTTCCCGCGGGCCGTGCGTGGAAGTCTCACAATGAAATTCATCGTAATATGGTACCATTTCCACTCGGGGATCTCTAACGGCTGAAGATGACCGTGCGGCTTCTGGTGCTCGGCTTTGACCCTTAGACACGTCATACACTGCTCAACATACCGGCCCACATCCCTTTTCATTCCTGGCCACCAGTAGAAATCACGAAGATCACGGTACATCTTTGTACTCCCTAGATGAACAGATAGCCTCGACCGGTGCGACTCATCAAGAAGCAACTGCCGCAGATTCCCAACCCTCGGGACCCAGACCCTATCATGAAACATATACAGCCCACGATCATCCCTGATCAATGCATCGAGTTGCCCAGTCAGACATTCCCGTTTCACATTATCACCCTGCAGGCCCTCCTGCTGCGCTAGTCTCAGAATGTCCGTCAATGTCGAGGTAATCTCAAGCCTCGAGGCCCTGGATATCACAGTCTGGCCGCACGCCCTACGGCTCAGCGCGTCAGCTACCACATTAGCCCGACCCGGGTGGTACTGAATCTCACAATCGTAGTCCTTTAACAGCTCAAGACTACGCGCTGCCTAATGTTCAGGTCCTTCTGGCTGAACAGATATTGAAGACTCTTATGGTCGGTATACACAATAAACCGAGACCCATACAGATAATGCCGCCAAATCTTCAACGCGAACACGATGGCGTCTAATTCCAGGTCATGCACAATATGGTTCTCCTCATAAGTCTTCCGCTGGCGTGAAGCATAGGCGATCACTTTCCCCCGCTGCATTAAAACATAGCCCAACCCAGATCCCGAAGCATCACAATACACTACAAAATCATCGGTACCCTCCGGCAAGGCTTATACTGGAGCCTGACATAATCGGGTCTTCAGCTCTCTAAACGCACGCTCCTGCTCCTCGGACCACTCGAACGGAACGGACTACCGTGTCAATCTCGTCAACGGCAAGTCAATCCTCAAAAAGTCCTGGATGAAGCGCCTATAGTACCCGGCGAGACCCAGAAAACTGCGAATCTCTGGCACTGATCTCGGAGGCTCCCACCTCATCACTGCCTCAATCTTGGCCGGATCCACTTTTATGCCCTCGGCACTGACCACATGCCCCAAAAGTTGCACCTCACGCAACCAGAATTCACATTTGGAGAATTTTGCGTACAATTTCTCCCTGCGCAGCACAGTCAAAACCTCTCGAAGGTGCTGCTCGTGGTCCCCAGCGCTCCTCGAGTAGATGAGGATGTCATCAATGAACACGATCACGAATCTATCCAACATAGCTCTACACACCCTGTTCATCAAATCCATGAAAGCGGCGGGTGCGTTAGACAATCCGAATGGCATGACGAGGAACTCGTAGTGCCCATAACGAGTCCGGAACGCTGTCTTCGGCACATCCTCATCCCTGACCATCAACTGATGATACCCAGACCGCAAGTCGATCTTGGAGAAGAAACTCGATCCCTGGAGCTGATCAAACAGATCATCGATACGTGGAAGCGGATAACGGTTCTTCACCGTCACTTTGTTCAACTCCCGGTAGTCGATACACATCCGCATGCTATCGTCCTTCTTTTTCACGAATAACACTGGCGCACCCCACGGTGATGAACTCGGATGGATAAATCCATGATCTAGAAGCTCCTATAACTGAGACATCAGCTCTCGCATCTCTGTCGGTGCCAGGCGTCTTCGCAATCGGCACCGCCCCGGGAACAAGATCTATACGAAATTCCACTTGGCGATCTGGCGGTAACCCACGCAACTCCTCTGGGAATACCTCAGGGAACTCACGACTCACCGGAATATCCTCTAAGGTCTTCTTTTCCTTCCTCGCGTCAACCACATAAGCTAGGAAGGTCTCGCATCCCTTAGACACATACCTCTGAGCCCTAGCCATAAACACAATCCCGATGTATCCCTTGCGACGCTCCCCGTACATAGTAACACTCTCACTGTCAGAAATGGGTATACGGATGATCTTCTTAGCACACAGAATATCAGCCCGTCTGGCATTCAACCAGTCCATACCCACAATCACATCGAAGCTACTAATCTCAATCGGTAGCAAATCGATCATAAACCGATGGGAATCTATCTCTAAAACGCAGTCCCGATATACCCGACTCACTAATATAGAACTCTCATCAACCCTCTCGACAACCAAAGGAACAGACAAAGGAGAAGGAGACACACTAAAGTACGCACAAAAGACAACAGACACATAGAAGCGGTCGGCCCCGGAATCAAACAATACACGAGCTCGAAGTCCGTTAAGAATGTACGTACCCGAAACAACATCTGTGGCATCCCGTGCCTCCTCTGCGGTTGCCTGAAATACTCGCCCTCGGCCCCTCGGAACGGAATCACGGCAGCTGGACGATGACGGCTCTGTCCTGGATCCACTCGAGCTAGCCCCCTGAACTGCTGGTCCCGGCTCCGGACTGTCCCTAACACGATGTCCCAGCCTCCCACAGCGAAAACACAGCGGCTCGGTTTCTGTACCAACAGACACGGTGTGGCCTTGCTGGCCGCACCTGAAGCAACGAGGCTGTTCTGACAAACACTGCCTAGAGTGGCGCCGATGACACTTCGGGCACTCCCGATCCCCATACGAACTCTCAATCCTGCTGTCGGTTGCTTAGGACCCCTGTCCCATACTACTCTGGCTCTGAGCCCCAGATCCCTGACTCTGGCCCTGACGTCTCGATCTACGGTCTCAGCCGCTTTCTCTATCACGTCTCTGTCCCAACCCTTGCCCTGAACCCTGCCCCAAAAACTGCCACTGGTCCGGACGCTGATCACTAGGAGCGTCCCTAGAGGACCTCCATACACTCGATGGCTGCTCAGAAGTCCCAGTATGCTGTCTCTGAGAAGAGGGCTGCTCCCTGTGCTTAATAATCTCCCGCTCCCTCATGCGGGCCATCTCAAGAGCTCTAGCAAACGTAGGGGTATCGTGCAGCCCCACAAACTCACGGATATCAGACCGAAGGCCCTCAATAAACGCATCTGCCTTACGAACCTCGGTGACGACGTGCTGAGGCGCGAACTGTGAATACTCGTTAAACCGATCAACATATTGTTGCACTGTCATACTGCCCTACTGCAGATGCAAAAAGCTGCACTCCATTTCCTGTCTCTCATCCCGAGGAATATACTGGAGCTCAAACACTGCCCTAAACTGCTCCCAAGTCATGGCATATGCGGTAGACTGGGTTATCGAAGACTCGATCGATTTCCACCACGCTGCGTACCCAACCATGTCTCTAGGATCAACATGGGCTACCCGAAATTCGGCCTCGATCTCTCGCTCCCATGCGATCGCCGCCCCCTGCTCACCGTCTCCCAGGAACTGCGGTGAGGCCCCTGTCATAAAAACCTTAAAGGACCCGCCCGCTGTGAAGACGAAGAAGTACCACCTCCGGACTCAGTCTCAGTATGCCGAACAACTGGCCACACATTCTGACCATGTTTCCGCTCTTGCTCTTTTTGCTGTCTGTAAAACTCGGTAAAGACCTCTAACAGCTCTGATTTCCGAATATACTCGTCACTGGGCGGCTTACCCGCGCCCGATCCCTCTCCCTGATCTGCCATACTGATCTGCACAAAACAAAATGATTAAGCATAAAGGATAAATCACCCAGCGTTATACACTAAGCCAGTCGGTCAATCCACTAATATAATCGCAAAACGATTCCCCATGGACTGGAACAAGGTCTAAGTTAAGCATCCACTAATGATACTCAAGCTTCAAACCGCAAGCTCTGATACCATGCTGTAACACCCCTCCCGATCCCAGAAATGCCACGTCAACCCCATATCATAAGTGGAAATATCGCAAAGAGTCTATAACACACGTGTCATAGGATAATGCATATCATGGATAATTAAAAACTTTATACACAAAGTCAAACGCAGTTAGTACATTCGCAATCCCAAATTAAACTAAACATAATAACCCTAACTATCAGATACACAACCGATACATCGTTCCCAAAACAACTATCCCATACAATATTACACATTACACAAAGCAGGTATCGAATCTCCAAATCAGTTCCCAGCTCTACTTCGGCGGCTGTTGAGATCCCTTCTGATTCCCTGAACATGTTAGACTCGAAGACATGAGCTATAAAGCCCGTGAGCACACGAGGGTTGACACTGCACATAAACACATAGCACGTAGCACAGAGTCCCTATCCCTTTTACTATCCCTATTGCCCAACACCCATCTCAGGTATAGAGACACAAGTATGAGATCTACACGATAACACGAGCCCTGTGGGGACCTCTCACAGGCCGACACACTGCACACAACAGTGAGCAGCAATAACCCTGTAGCACAGGAGCGACCCGGCTACAGGCCCTGCCGTATATATACGCCCCAAGGCTGTTAGAGACAATCAACTCACGCGATCCTTTTCGCGACTCACTGTCCATATGGAACACATCACAGACCCCTGGAATCGATCTCAACTCATACATAACACGTATAAGGAATAGAATATACCTGAGGTTCACGTCTCTCGTCTCATATATATATATATATATATATATATATATATATATATATATATATAACGCATAGATAATAGCGAGACCGCTAAATACTCAAAGGAAAGTGCGCGTTTAGAAAAGAACTCGAGTACTCACCTGATTGATTTCCCGAACTCTTAATTCCGTGATCAAACCCGGCTCGTTGCCCACTCGTCCCTGTAACACCCAGAGATCCCAACAGTTAAGCACAATCCCGAATAGCACGTATCACACAATCATAATGACTTGAATTCAACCCGGACCTGACAACTCCACAAAACCCGAAACCCAACCGAGACCCGACTCGAACTCCCGACCGAACCTTAACTCGAGAACAATCCCAACTAAACCCCAAACACCCCTACAAAACCCAACTCGACAACCCGAGCAAGACCCGACACAATTCGGCCCCCAAAGCCCCCTTATGAAACTCAAACGGAATTCCCCCGCAGATCCATGTTCGCGTCGCTAACCCTCTGGTGGTCGCGACGCGACACCGCGGAACCCCCATTTCTGACCTGCGATTTCAGCTCTGCCCAGGAGTACCAAAACTCCTTTCAATTCGCTTTCAGCTCCTAATTAACTCATACAAACACTATATACATGACTTTACAATCTCAAAAACTATTACAACACTTTTCACACATTCAACCCAAATTAAAACCACTAGGTTGAAGTTTCCTTACCTTCTTGGAGCTCAAGAACACAAGGAGAAGAGAAGATGGAGATCAATCCAATCTCAACAATCAATTTCAGATGGAGGATTGCTAATTGCTGCTGGACCTCTTCACACAAATACACACTACACACTTTTGGGTTCATACAATGGATAAGGGAGAAAAAGGAGATAAGCATATATGTACGTCTCTTATTTAACCGGTCCCGAACCCAATAACCGAAACCCGATATCACATTTTCACCATTAATACCCATTTAACCCATTTAATCCCGCGATCCCAAAAATACAATCCATCCGCTAAAATATAACCCGGAGACACGCAAGCCCAATCTCGACACGTATCAATCCACGAGACGGGATATAATTGGACCAACCCAATATTAATAGAATAATTATCCACTAAAATAATTCCACGTACCAGGTCCAAAAGACGGATGTTACATTGTTGTTTAAATTTAAAAATTAATATTTATAAGTTTAAATAATATCTGAAATTTATTTTAGTACGTCTATCCGAATTTTTTTATAAATTTTCGAAATTTTGGATTATTACTTTAATTTTAAAATAGTTTTTAATAATAAATCCATTATTTAAATTTTGAAAAAAAATTGTTTTTCAAATATTTTTCAAAGATTTCGGAATTTTTAAAATATTTTAAAAGGATAATTCCGAATTATTAAATAAATTATTGTTTTAAATTTTAGGATTTTGTTAATTTAATTAACTATTTGATTTTTAGGATTTTAGATAAACATGCCTTAGAGATAAGCTTGATTTTCTAGGTTTATCCTAAATCCTATTTATCTAAAAGTTGCATTAATTTAAATTAAGTGTTTATCCTAAAGGTTTTAGAAAATTATAATTTATTAGGATAAACTTGTATTATCCTAGGTTTAAATTTTGAGGATTTATATGGTTATATATATAGGTTTCGGATTTCATATATATAGTTAATAATTAAAAGTTTCTTATTTAATCTATTTATTAAAACCGAAAATATATATATATATATATATATATATATATATATATATATATATATATATATATATATATATATAAATATTAATTTAAACCCTAATACTTTAAATTGTTTAAAATATACTGTTGGGAATAAATAATAGAGATGAACACAATTATTAAAAGTAAAATTCACTTCAACTCTACAAATGTTGACCCTAACAATCTCCCCCTTAGAGATGGAAGAAATTAATTTTCCGACGAAAGATGATTTCAGGGACTTTTTCGTGAATCTTCTTCTTTTCTTTGATCTCTGAATCTTCTTCTTTTCTTTATTTGTCTCTCTCAGATTTTCACATCTCTTCTTCTCTGATCTTCTCTTTTTTTGAAAGCACACTCCCCCTTGAATCGTGAATAGCTTTTGATTCTCTCCCTTTATCAATTGTCTTGAAAAGTGGTTGCAGTTGTCTTCAATCTACTCAACCGTTGTCTCTGAACTATAGCTTTACTCCCCTTCATGATGATCATAAGAAGTATGAACATCATGCAAAAGTCTTCAGAGACATTAAAGCATTGAATATATAGTAGAAGAAATACAACAACAATTACAACTCAGAAATTATTACAAATTGATTTTCTCCCCCTTAAACTGATATCTTCTCCCCCTATACTAAACAAATCTATCTCACTCCCCCTCAAAAATTTCACTCCCCCTCGAATTGATACTATTTCCTTTCAGAACAAAAAACAAAGCTTTTCAACTTTGGGGAAAATGAAACACATTCATTTTGTGAAATAACGAGTACATGTCCACATAGGATTCCTGTTTGCACAATAGACATAATCTATGTGACCTACTCTCAGCGCTGGCGTGATGTTAACACTGGTAGGATTTCCAAACAGTCATTGTGAAATTCTTTATCATTAAAGAATCACTCTTATTTGTTCCGGCTTAGTCACTTTGGACTAGCAGTTTGTAGTCACGTAGACTGTCAGACTCGATGTGTCCTAAAAGTGTATATAATCAGCTCTAGACACAATGTGCATGAAACTAAGTCGGAGACCGGAGCAAATGTCTTCCTTGTTTCATTATCAATAATATCCAAATGATAGATCGATAGAAATGTGTAATATCTCCGTGATTATTGAAACATAAATCTTTTGAGAGATAACTGAGTAGTTGGTGGGGTTAAGTGCATGCGTCACTGGGTCCATGACGTCTTTTTCAATATCAAGTCACGTAGGGCTTGATAGATTTTGAGGTGACACAGTGTAGGTAGGATTATCTTTTCTTTAAATCCTTTCTCAACTCTCAACTCTCAGCATTTTTCAACTAAGCTCCCTCCGGCTCACTTTTCAGAAACAAATTCAGTCAGCTTTATAATGAAAGCATGACGTGATGCACCACCACCTCCTTTCAAATATGCCCCTCTCACTTACATTTTAACTCTGCTCGACCCTGTCAGTATCCCGTGATAACTGACATTTCTCAAATAATAGACCTAAAGAACCCTTACCCACACAAACTATAAGTGGTTTGCTTCTTGGGTAGGTCTTCCGGTTCTGGTTAGACCATAGAAGCGATATTTATGCCTGTCACATAGTTAGGTGCATAATCGGAGTCATCAGAAATAATCTTAAGCATTTCAGCTCATGGCATATCATACAATGACTGATTAGAATTTACAGCTCAGATGAATTGGGAGATGAAATCCAGAATGAATTTGGGAAATGATGAGTTGGGAGATATCAGAATGAAATAGAAAATTTGATATATGATATGAAAAAATCAGATTTTCTTGAAAAAATTAGCACTTGGGAGATAACAGGAGAATCCAGTATAAAATGGAAGCATTGTAACAAAGAGAATCTTAGAAGAAATGAGATCATGAACATCAAAGAGATTAGATCAATTAATCTCAATGAGAAATTCAGAGAATCAGAAGAAAAGTTTTCTTTTCAGCTCAAAAACAAAATTTTATGTGTGCATCCTATTTTTATGAAAATCACACACAATTTTTGTGAAAAATGTCATCGTCAAAGAATGTCTGAAACTCCCCCTGGAAATAAGCACACACAGTTAGTCAACTCATATAAATGAAATCAGGAGAAAAAAAATTATAAAAATAAAACTCCCTCTTTGTCAATTCAGCATCAGAGTTGAATGCAGGGCAGGAATTCCAGAAAAGTTGAAGCACGGGTCTTGACCTGAAGTAATCAAGAGCCTATTGAAATGAAGAACGAGTCCTTATCTGAAATGATAAGAAACCTATAACCTCCAAAATATAAGATGTCTTTGGTATCCAAACAGATTTGGATCCAGACTTGTTAGCGCTCTTGGGTACCCATTTCAAAACGGGTTTTGGTACCCACTTGTACTTGGGTTTAGGTACCCATTGCAAGTTATAACTATCAGCTTCTCTTTCAAAAGCAGAAGACAAAGTTCTTTGAGCATGAGAAAATTGAATATCTGAAATTCTAAAGTAACTTGAATTTGAATGATCAAACTTTTGCAAACTCTTCTTTTTGAAAAACTGTCCGGTTCTTGCCTGTTTCTGATAATACTTGGTATTTTTCTGTGAAATTGTTTTCTGATTAGAATGACTAGTATTTTCAGAAACTTCAGGAAAATTTGACTTCGAAGATTCACCAGTGTAAATCTTGACCGGAAGTTGTTCAACAATTGTATCTTTGCCTCTGTGTATCTTTAACAGATACTAAAGTTTAAGATCTGAAGAAGAATCAAATTTAGAAAATTCAGTTGGATTCTTTTCACTTTCTGTAGATAAATCAGATTGATCAACTTTAGATTTTGAACAAACTGAAGGATCTTTAACCTCTGATTCTTTTGAAGAAGGAAATTCATTAAATTGTTTAGAAAGATGAAGTATCTGATCTTCTAATCCTTTGATGATGACCAAATAAGAATTTATGTCATTATCAAATGATTGGAAATCAGTTTTAAAAGATTGTTCTTTTATTAAAAAGATCTTTCTTTAATCTTCAAACAACTTAGATTTTGTTTTAAAATCTTGTTCTTTCAATATGAACGCATGTCTTTCCTTCTCAAGAGAATCTTTAGTTAAAGACAACTCTTTTTCAAGAGCAATAAATTCTTCCAATTTGTTTAAAACACAATTTTGATCAGTACGATTTGTCTTAGAAAGTAATTCTTCAAGATCTTTACTTTCTTGTGAAGATCAGATCTTTCAGGCAAAAGATGTTTCAGTTGAGTTGCATTCTGAAAATTTTCTTGTTTCAGCTCATCAAGTTCTTTAAGTAATTCAGATATTTTCAATTGATGAGCACAACTCTCAGAGTTTTGTTTTTCTTTTAAGCTCTGGATTTCTTCGTTCAATATTTGTACGTCACGTAACGCCAAATGTTTATTAGTATTTAACTGAACGAGAATGTCGTAATTGTTCTTACGAATCTTTTCAGATTCAGTAAGTTTGGCAATCAGCTCAGACTTTGAAAAATTTTCGTATGCCATTTTGAATTGCTTGAAATTGAATCTTCCAATATCTTTTATAAAAAAAACTGAGTGAATTCTAACAAAACTTTGAAAAATTATTTCAGTAAATGATAACTTGTGAAAAATCAGCTCTGAAATGACTTTTTGACGTTAAAATTTCAGCTTTTCTGCATAAAATTGCCCGTAACTTTTTTCTGGAGTGGAATTGGGCCTCGAAAACTTACCTAGATAGGCCTACCGAAAATGTAGATCTCTGTTTAAGCTTCGTTTTGGCGTATGGTAGGCCTTCTAACGATGTTCCAGTCAAAAGTTATGGTCAATTTAAGCAGCAAAGGTCAAATAGTCAAAACTCGAATGGTATGGGATGAAATTCGAATGTATAATAAACAAACTCGATTGATGTAGCTCAAAACTCGATTGAAGTAGCTTGAAACTCGAATGAAGTAGCTTGAAACTCGATAAAAGCTACTTGAAACTCAAATAAGCCTTAACTAAACTCGATTGAGTTACAAATGAAACTCGGGTGATGGAATACTAAAACTCGAATTGGTCTATGTAAAACTCGAATGATATTATCTTGCAACTCGAATGATATATGATGAAACTCGATTACCACTTTATAAAACTCGATTGAATCATTGATCAAACTCGAATACTTCTTTGTAAAACTCGATCAAAGCTATGAACATAGAGTTGCCCGAGTTTTAACAAAATATTTCAAAAATCAAGTTCAAAAAATCCAATTTTCAACAAAAATCCACAAATTGATTCCAGATTAAAATCGAAGCTGCGGTTTTCACACACAAACACTTTTTGTGAAAACAACTTGACCAATTTTAGATTAAAATCCTTGAATTTGACAAAAAAAAAACAGTCAAGAACACAAACTTTTCAAAAAATCAGAATAATCCAAATTAAATTATGATTGTTTGGAATTAAAATCTGAGATATATCTCAATAGATTTGACTTTAAATGCTCCACCTTCGATCCAATTTTCAGGACATTTCATCCCCAAAATCAAAATCCAAAATCGATTTTCTGAATTTTGATAAAAACCAATGTAACAGTGTTTGACTATTTTTCAATATTAAGATTCAAATTCACTCAAATTAAGCCATATTTGGCTCTGATACCAATTGTGAATTCATATTTCTAGCAATTCATACAACATTAAACAATTCACATGAACAATTATTAATCAAACACAATCTATTGAATGATTAAGAGAGAAAGTATTACATTGGAGATTCTCGGCTTTCTTGCAAAGCAATCTTCTTCTCTCTTTACTGTTTTCTAACCGTATGTGTAATCTGAGATTTGTTAATTGTATTCTCTCTTCATCAACAGTACACATACACTTCTATTTATACTTAATACACAAGTATTAAGTATTTACACAAACAACCCCTATACTATTGAGTATTTACAAACATATACACTATAATTGTTTCATCTCTATTATTTATTCCCAACATTCTCCTCCTTAGAGATTAACACAATTATTAAAAGTAAAATTCACTTCAACTCTACAAATGTTGACCCTAACATATACACTGTATTTTAAAATGTTTAAAATAGACGCCTTAATTTTAAAAGTTTAAAATTAAACCCCTAAGATTTAAAAGACATTTATATATCTATTATTGATTATATATATATATATATATATATATATATATATATATATATATATATATATATATATATATATATATATATATATATCATTTAAATCTAATTACATCGTCAGTCAATTGATAAATCGGCTCACCCATAGTGAACAAACTATAAACGAGGTATAAGGTGGGTCGCTCTGCTTCCCTAAAGGAGTAGGTTTTTAACAGCTTCGCGCTGACCTGCCTCCTCCGCTTCGTTGTGCTTTCAATGGAGCTACCGAGGACTTTTGATAGGATGATGTTCAGATTAAAAGTATAATCTGAAGTACTAAAAGAAAATCCCGTTTTAGATATATCAAAAGTGAATTAGTATGCTAACCCATGAAAAATGCACATCTCTTATATGTACTGTTTGTGGAGCGTGTCTGGTTTACCGGCAAACTAATGTGAGGACATATTAGGAAGTGATGTAGGACTCGCGATTCCCGGACTGATCCATGCCGGGTCTTACGCAGTTTTGCATGGTTAGATTCACCTTCTTGTATGTGATCCTCGGCAACCCAGTCACGGATAGTAGATGAGCATAACCAAGATTAACATGCCATTGATAAGATTCAATGAATCTCAAAACATATAGGAATTTCATAGAGATTGAAATCAACAAGAGTTTTGTCCACCTAAAATAAATTCGCGGAGTGATTACGACGACCCTTTTCATAAAACGAATCGAAAATATGGATCCTAGCCTTAATTCAAATTGGGTAAATTGTTTAAGGAATACTTCATACTAACTAAAACCTTAATTCACAGATGTCTACTTCTAATGATACACCCACTCCTACTCCCAACCACGCATCGAACTTCTCACTCCTTTCCGTTTTGGGTAGGGAAAAGTTATCCGGTCCGAACTATGTGGACTGGATGTGAAACCTCAGGTTTACACTGAGGTATGAGAACAAAGAGTATGTTCTCGATGAAAAGATTCCCACACTGAGTGAGAATCCCACCCAGGAGGAAATTGTCGCACACCAGAAGCATTACGATGATGCGAACAAAGTTTCTTGCATCATGGCGTCATCCATGGTTCCTGAGCTTGCTAAAGACTTTGAGAATACATGGGCCTTTGAGATGAATCAGCAGCTTAAGGAGATGTTCGAGGCTAAGGAGAGCAAAGAGCGCCTTGATGTGGTAAGATCCCTCATGGCCTATAAGCCGAAACCTGGAGTATTTATCTGTACTTTCGTCCTTGAGATGAAGGGGTACTTTGATAGGCTGGAGGCACTCAATATGGTGTTCGACTCTGAATTTTCCACCAATATCATTCTTTTTGGATTGCCCGTTATCTATAATCAGTTCGTACTCTCCTATCAAATGAATATGAATCAGAAGGTGACGTCCATTATGGAACTGCATAATCTGCTCCGAACCGCTGAACAGGGCATCAAGAAAGATGAGACCCTGTGGCCCCTGTGCTGACTGTCAGTAAGGCTTCAAAGAAACGGAAGTCGTCCTGGAAGGCCCCAAAAGGAAAGTCCAAGAAAGGGTCTCAAGGGAAAACAGAGTCCGGAATTGTGCCCGTAAAAGACCCGAAGGAAGCAGTATGCTTTTACTGCAATGGCAAGGGGCATTGGAAGCGAAGTTTCCCAGCATATCTGAAGGACCTTAAGGATGGTAAGGTCGAAAAGGCTAGCACTTCAGGTATGTTCATGATCGAAATCCATAACATTTCTATCTCTAATTCATGGGTTCTTGATACAGGATGTAGTACTCACATTTGCTCTATATTGCAAGGACTAAGGGAAAGTAGAAGTCTGAAGCATGGGGAGCTAAACCTAATCATGGGAAATCGAAAGATGACGCCTGTGAAGAAAGACGGAAGGTTCCAGCTCGTGCTTAGATCAGGATTAGAGATTAGTTTACATAAGTGTTGTTATTCACCCGATATGAATCAAAACATCATTTCTCTATTTGCCTTGTATAAGGATGGATACACTTTTAGCTTTGATAATAATAATGGAAGTATTTTGGTTTATTTGAAAGATGTTTTTATATTCAAAGCTTGTCCTTATAATGGCATATATGAAACTGTTGAGTGTGATAACAATTTATTATTTAATGTTGATTCTAACGAAATTGATAAGTCCAAATTGTGGCACTGTCCTCTTCGGCACATTAACAAGAAACGTATCGCCCAACTCCAAATGGATGGAGTGTTGGAATCATTCGACCTAAAATCGGATGATGTATGTGAATCTTGTTTACTTGGCAAGATGACTAAATCACCATTCACAGGAACGTGTGAAAGAGGTGAAGGACTATTGGACTTGGTCCACACAGATGTATGTGGGCCATTCCGATGTGCTACAAAAGGGGAAAATCGGTACTATGTCACCTTTACAGATGACTATAGTAGATTTGGATATGTTTATCTAATTAAACTAAGTCTAACACTTTTGAGACATTCAAAGATATCAAAGTGAAGTGGAGAATCAACTGGGCAAAAAGATAAAGGTTCTCCGCTCTGACAGGGGAGGAGAGTACCTTAGTATCGAGTTTCTCGATCATCTTAGAAGTTGTGTAATAGTTTCCCAGTTAACTCCCCCTAGAACACCACAACTCAATGGAGTTGCAGAAGAGGAGAAACAGGACATTGTTAGACATGGTCCGATCTATGATGAGTCGAGCAACACTTCCGGTAAGTTTTTGGGGTTACACAGTAGAAACAACGACACATATCCTAAATCTAGTACCCACTAAGAAGGTTTCAAAGACACCATACGAGATGTGGAAGGGAAAACGTCCACCCCTTAGTCACATCAAAATCTCGGGTTGTGAGGTTTTCGTTAGACGAGAAACTCCTGACAAGCTCGCACAAAGATCTGAAAAGTGTCTGTTCGTCGGTTACCCACAAGACTCTTTTGGATATTTATTTTACAGACCACATCAAAATGTAGTGTTTGTATCTCGAAGAGGAGTGTTCCTCGAGAGGGAAATAATGTCTAAAGAGGACAGTGGGAGTAAGATCGATCTTGATGAGATTCAAGATTCTACCGATGAAGAACCAACTGCAAACACTGACCATCAACGTGAGGCTGAGATACCTGTTGAACTTAACGACATATCCTTACCATTGCGCATATCCGGTAGAGTTAGCAATCCTCCTGAGTTCTACTATGGTTTCCATATTGTATAGGATGATATGATTAGTGACAATACACTAGTCGACTTAGACGAACCAGCTAACTACCGGGAAGCGATGGCAGGCCCTAAAGCAGCCAAGTGGAAGGACGCTATGGATAGCGAGATTGAATCCATGTATGGCAACCAAGTCTGGAACTTGGTTGATCCCACACCCCGTCTGAAGACGGTGGGTTGCAAGTGGATATTCAAGAAGAAGACGGATATGAATGGGAAAGTGCACACTTATAAAGCCAGGCTGGTGGCAAAGGGCCATGCTCAAACCTACGGGATTGACTATGTGGAATCCTTCTCACCAGTAGCTAAGATTAAATCTATCAGGATAGTACTAGCCATAGCTGCATTTCATGACTATGAAATTTGGCAGATGGATGTCAAAACCGCTTTCCTTAACGGGAAACTGACAGAAGATGTGTTTATGACACAACCCGAAGGTTTTGTAGACGCAAAGTATCCTAGGAAAGTGTGTAAGCTTCAGAAGTCCATTTATGGACTTTAGCAAGCTTCTCGAAGCTGGAATCTTTGCTTTCATGAGAAAATCATAGAGTTTGGATTTTCTAGAAGCGAAGATGAGTCCTGCATATATGTCAAGGTCAGTGGGAGCACTGTAGTCTTCCTGGTATTGTATGTCTGATGGACCCAGTCGTATGAGTATCAAAAATAACCCAAAAACACTATATAGATAGGGTAAGTGGGATCGAATCCACAGGGAATGTTAGGTTGCTAAACTAGTCTGAACACTGTTTGGATTGAATTTGGAATCATTTGTTTTGAACTAATTTCCTACTGTAAAGTACTATTGTAGCAATGTCACACACAAGAATTGAATTTAAGAAGTTTCACTAGAGGAAAGAGGGTGTTTGCTCTCTCGTTATACATACTATGGCAATTCAGAATGTTATGGATTCCATTTACATGAATTAGTACGGATCTACAACTTATGCTCCGAAGACAACGTATACCACTCTATTGATTGTCTTCCTCCCCTATAGAGAGTGGGCACAACCAATGACATGGATATCAACCGTTCCAGATACACTCATTGTTCATTCATATCTATTCATGCAAATATAATCCCTTTTACAGTTTCCATATAAACAACTGGTTTTCACAACAAATACTCTTAAGACGAAATATGCAACGTCTATTAATTGTCTTCCCCATATTAATGAGCCGGCACAACTAATGATATCACTATATCCCGTTATATACAATACCCATTGATTACAACCATTCATTCATTCACAAATAAGATCCACAACCCCTTTAAGCACGAATGAAAACTGAATTTAATTAAACATTCATTCAAACCATAGTATGCAAACTAAAGAACAAACACCACAGAGTTTTTAGCCAAGCATGGCTTGAACTAACGTACTAACAATGTCAAACATGGATGAAAACATTAAAGCTACCGATAATGCATAAATACAATCGATTGGACGCCAATGCTTGATCTTCGTTTGATTTCCGTTGCTTTTCTCCTCTGGTTCGCCTCCCAAAATCTCCCATTTGTGTGTGTGGAACTCCAAAATTGCGAACCCTTTCAATTGTGTAACCTCCTCCCTCAAAAACTGCAGCTCTCACATAACTGTCGCACCAGCGTTGCTGCTGGCGTCTGGGACGCTGGCCAGGACGCTCAGATTCTGTCTCAGGGGGTTTTTAGCGTTGCCTCGGCGTCTGGGACGCTGGCTAGGACGCCCTGCACGAACTCCACCTCCCTAGCTGCCATTTTTCCTACTTTCTTGCCAAGCAACTGAAATTACAAAAACCTACATTAGCAGTACCAATTATCTCACATTTACACAATAAAACATAGCAAAAACACATGAAAATAGAACTGATTATATCCCTGATCAAACCTCCCCAACTTACACCTTGATCGTCCCGAACAAGGCATCAAAATAGAGATAAAAAGGATTAAACACTTGAGTTTTCCAGCCTTAAAAGTGTTAACTTTTAACATGATAAAACAGTGAACGATCAAATTCAAATGCCAGCATGTTCAAGTTATGGGCTTTTCCTTCTTAATAAATCCTTAGACATTAATTTTCAGCTCAAGGTTATGAGTTACTTCACTTAACACCCAATTGCACACTTTATATTGGAGCACTTTTCTGCTCTTTTATTTCAAGTTTATACTAACACTTCAATCGTGACTTTCTAGCAAGTCCATGTAACAGGATTTAGGTCAATCGATCCCAAACCAGACGGTCTTAGGTGATTAGGCATGACGGTACCCCACGGACTTAGTTTCCCGAACTTACTAGGCCACATGTTAGTTTATTCCACCCTTTTTTTTTCTTTTTTTTCTTTATTTTTGTTTTGTTGTGCAATGCATATATTACTCTCCCCCTTATTGCCATCAATACCAAAAATTTTTCAAAGGAGGAGTTGGCCAATATCTTCCATGCTAAACACTCAACTTCTATCACATTTACCTTTTATCAAACCAAAAGCTACTTTCTTTTAAAACTATCAAACCCACTATGCTTACCCCTCTTAACTCTCATTTTCACACTTTGCATAGAACAATTCATGCACAAGCAGTTAAGGAATGATCATGATACCATCACTATAACACACATTTGTAAAATAAACTAACACCTAAGAAAATTACTAAGACTAGAAATGCAATAACTTAAACAAACGGAAATGAAACGAAAATAGCCGAGAATGGAGTAGCCTCTCATCTATGATGGTGGCCCAAAAATGCCACTGAAGTAGGCCGCAAAACCCTGTTAATCTCTTGTCTGGGGTGTGGATGGAGGCTGATGGAACGGTGCCAAAGCAGGATGTGGTACTGAGTTACCCATGCTCCTGTCAATCATTTCATAATTTGGAGCCTGATACCTATCAATTGGTGTGTAGGGCAAGTTAGCCCTATAATTGCCATAGTGCCTCAGCTCATCCTCATACTGCCACTGCTGACTGTATAAGTAGGCATTCATGAATGTACCGGCCCTCACACCTAGGTAGATGTCATCCAACTGCCGCCTCTATGCTCCTACTTCAGACTGCAACCAATTAATTTGCCTTTGCTGCTCCTCCATCACTCTATCCTGCCTCTGTGATCTCTCTCGCTGCTCATTCCTCATGCTGGAGACCTCGGTGCTTAGGTTGGATAACATTTGTACAATGTTACTCAAATCTCCTGCCTCACCTCTCCGAACCGCTCTGCTTTGTTGTCTTTCCGTCCTCTCCTCCTCAGGGTATGGTGTCACTACACTTCTCTTCTTCTCAGTGTCATAGATCTCATACTCGTCGTCTGCTTCTCTTAATACGATGTTTTTCATGGAGTTAACTTTGATCCAAAGACTACTTTCCTTGATAAACTTGGCGGGGGTATTTTCAGCCATAGCACCTTTCACCTTCAGGTATCTGGACAACAGCCACATATGAGGTATTACCCGTCTCTCTCGGGTGTTGTACATGTTCCACAGATCATCCATCACGATCCAGGAAAAGGACAGTGGTTCTTCCACTGTCAGCAAAGCATGCATAATACTCACATCCTTCAATCTTACCTTGCTCAAATCCCCTGACCTTGGTAAAATATTTGTGATCACGATCTTGTGAAGTACTTTGGCCATCGGCTGCAAATCACCTCGTTTGAAGTCCCTGTACTTAGATACTTGTTCTCTGGGAATATCGAAGGCCACCATCATCTTCCTCAACCAGACTTCAGAATACATCATCCCATTGCCGGCTAGATATCCCTCAGTTCTGTACACATAGGGCTGCCTCTCCGTCCCTCATGCACCCGGTATCTAATGTAAAAACTTCCCTCAAGTCTGCGGCTGTCATCCTGATCTCCACATTACCCACTATGCCGATCAAAGTGTAATTACAGTCGTCAACTCCTCTTCCGAGTCTCAGGTTTGACATCCATTCTGCTACCACAAAAGGATACAACTCCTCACCTCCTAGATCCAAAACTTTCTCCCAGCCCAATGCTTGGAACAACTCTACCACACCATAGTTGCCGAACTCATCCCTATCCAGCTTTTTCTCATAGATGAACTTCGTGTCCTCCCCCCATTTTTCCATAAACAATTCTGCCCTAATCCTTTCGTCGTGTTCGGACAGAAGCTTTGTTGAATCCCATACAGCAGGGGGGCGAATATCTGGTGTGGCTGAAGCTGTTTTCTTTCGTTTTGCTATGCTTTTCACCCTTTGTGATGACGATGATCCAGACATGGCGAATCCTGAAATGCACAAACAATAAACGCAACCATGGTAATGAACTGTTAGTATCCACATACTCATTCACACACATATAACCTGCAGTTCACAACACGGTTCCCTATCATACATTCATCTAGCTTATGCTAAAAGTCACCAAAATCAAAAAATTGGACACCCCCTCCCCAACTTAGAGAGAAGTGATGTCCTCATCACAAATAACACATGTAGGAAACACATAGAAACACAAAAGCATACAATCATAACAGAAAAATATCAAAAGGCACCCAAACATGTTATAGACAAGAGCAAAAGAAAGAAGGTGTCAGAGTTAAGTACACATAGAATTGTTCGTCGCCACACACGGCGGAATTAAACGTCAACCAAAAGAACCAAATTGTTTTCATCCAACAACCCACTAAACCAAGTCCATATCCTCATCACGCATCGGAGCTTTGTCTTTACGGCTGTGTTCCATCCTTGCCAATGCCTACTCAGCTTGCATCTCAGCTTCGTGGTTAGCAGCAGCATTGATAGCCTCGGCCATCGCGTACAACCGATCCACTTTCTTTTCCATTATTTCCAGAGAAAGCATCACTCGATGCTGCGGCTGCTCATGCATTTTGCCTACCATAGCAGTGAGGTCTTGAATGCTCTTCTGCATGCCCTCTAACGCGACAGCAGTGGTGGTAGTGGATGATGACTCCCCAAAGACACGCTCGGGAGACGCCGCAGGAGAACGAGGACGGTCCAGGGTAGTCTCATAACCACTCATTAAGTCCCTGATAATGGATTTGTCACCGGCACGAATGAATTTGCTACGACTGAAAAGTTGCTTCGTGAAGTGTTTCTCTCGATCAGGTATGACAGAAAAGCGAGGGTTAGGCGGGAGAGTACCCATACGTTCCAAGAGCTCAGAGATCATTCTGGCATGCACCAGTTCAGTTCGGTTGGATGAGAGCACGGCGTTCCAAATATTACCCAGTACCAAATGGCTTAAAGAGATACAAGGGGACCCAGTCAACAATGCATTAACAACCACAATTTCTTTCACCTTAACGCTAGTAGTATCGGCATTTCTCGGCAGAACGTTGTACAGAACCAGCTTCCATAATACCTTGGCCAAAGGCCTGAGATCTTTGCGCGCATTTGCAGTGTATGTCTTAGCTTGAGTAGGTGTGAGTTCAAACACCGTTGTCAGATAGGTTTGCCAAACTTCTGGAGAGACTAGCGGGATCTCTTTTAGACTCTCTTCGTCCCAGATCTCATGCTCTAAAACAGTTCCATCAGTTGCGGTGTTAGCATCGAAACCCAAAAGTTGCTGTAGCTTCTCTGCTGAAAGCTCAATTTCTTGACCTCCTACCGTTGCTTGAAGGGTCAAAGGTGCTAGAAAATCACCTCTCTTCCTTTTGACAGTGTTGCAGAACTCCTCTAGAGCATCTTGGTAAACTATATCTTTAGTCCAATCCAACGCCGATAACCATCCCAACCGGCCAAAAGCATCAAATACTCCATAATCTTTGAACTCGTCCCTAAGTACTCCCTTTTCTAATAGAAACTTGAAATCTGAGTCAACCTCGAATACTTCCATTTGTTGCTCCACCTCCCGAGTTGGAGATATGGTCTGGCGAGGACGCTTACGCGTGCTTGAAGTTGCAATTTGTTTCTGCTTTCTAGCTGAAGCCCGAGTCATGGCTATAGATAGCGATACAGATTATATCAGATGCTATGCCCAACGTCATGGATTATATGCATACTATGAATGCCTACTTAGAGTGATGATTGACAATGCACTGCAACCCTAGGTCAACTAAATCCTTTGCTTTCTGAACACTATGCCCAATGTGGGTTTGCGTGTTTTAACCTTAAAGCATGTACCCTAATGGTTGGTGTAGCAACAACTTGCTCAACAAATCACCCCTCCCCAACTTAGTTGTGAGGGGGGGGGGGGGGGGGAAGTTACTACCTTTGATTTGCAACTCCATAGGCAAAATTACCCAACACACTCCTAAGCTAGAGCATACACAATCAACACTTTACCATATGCATAACTACCACTAAGAGCATACATACTCAAACCCACGTTCAAACCATAACATACAACTTTCAAGCAAACCCTAACTTCCGAAATAGGAACCCTAACTGCATAAAACCGCAAATGTGCGTGATATACATGCAATACATGAGAGATATAACCACATACACACATGAGCAACATATAATTTCAAGAGTCGCATACAAATCTACAAAAAAAACCCTAATCGGTTCACTACAACCACAAGAAAGCCATGAATGCAAGAGATGAACTCAAGATGGTTACCTGATCGACGGAAGGAACGGAATGCGTGAGAGACGAGAGCAACAATGGTGGACGCCGTTCGATATCCGTAAGAGAGAGAGGTGAGAGCGTTTTTAGAGAGAGAGAGAGAGAGAGAACGGTGGGTGTGAATAAATGAGGTAGATAGGAGTTTAAATGGCCAAAATTCGCTCGGGCGTCCCACTTGGCGTCTAAGACGCTGCCCAGCGTCCGTGCGGCTACTTTCGGCGTACCAAGGACGCTAACCTTCTGTTTCATAATTTATTCCAGCATCTAAGACGCTCACTCAAACGCCGCCCACTTGAGCTCACATCTGCCCGCGTCCCCAACGTCCAGCCCGGCGTCCCAAACGCTACCCAAGCATCCTGACCCCGTTTTGAGCGTCCCAAAGACACTCACACTCTGTTTGATAGTTAATTCCGGCGTCCCCGACGCCCCCTGGGACGCTGGTACTCACATACGCTCAATTCTTGCACCAAAACACTTTCCAACTTCCATTTGCTCAATAACGACCACTCCCGCTCATTTCCAAATTAAATACACACATTAAATTAACTAGACACAACTTTAGACAAACACAACAATAACCATTTTCGTAGGGAACACGACTATACTTAGCACGTATAGCAAGCCTTTAAACCACCCAATTACTTAGATGGACGAGTTTAGTCTCGTGAGGGTTTGCAGTGAATATACCCACAAAATTCATACATGTTTTACTTACAGAGATGAGTCGATTGGCTCTTTGAGAGCCACTACCTCAATCAAGGTTGCTTCATTACCGTCAGTGCTTATCGGATCTTCAACATACATCTTAAGCCTATGGCCATTCACAGTAAACGAATGTCCATGCTTAAGATCCTTGACTTCCACAGCTCCATTTTCATATACATGAATTACCTCATAAGGTCCCGTCCATTTACTCCTCAGCTTACCTGGAAACAATTTGATACGTGAGTTATAGAGCCAAACCTTATTACCCACTGCAAAAGTCTTCCTTCTCAAGCATTTATCATGGAAATGCTTCGTCTTTTCCTTGTAGATCCGTGCACTTTCATAAGCCTCCAATCTGATTTCTTCTATTTCTGCCAATTGAAACTTCCTCATTCTTCCTGCATCAGAATTGTCAAAGTTAGCATTTCGAATTGCCCAAGTAGCTCTATGCTCTAATTCTACAGGTAGATGACAAAGTTTCCCATAGACCAATCTATAAGGTGACATTCCAATGGGAGTCTTATAAGCAGTCCTGTAAGCCCATAGTGCATCATCTAATCTCAACGACCAATCTTTGCGATTAGGCTTAACAGTCTTTTCTAAAATCCTTTTGACTTCCCTGTTAGACACCTCAACTTGACCGCTCGTCTGTGGGTGATAAGGAGTGGCAACACGGTGAGTTACTCCATAATGTTTCAACAAAGTGTGGAACTGAAAATTTTTAAAATGAGTTCCCCCATCACTAATAATAGCTCTGGGAATCCCATGACGTGAGAAAATGTTCTTTTTCACAAATTTGCACACCACTTTGTTGTCATTATATCTTGTTGCCTCAGCCTCGATCCACTTAGAGACATAATCTACGGCTACCAAAATATATTCAAAACCAAAGGAGACAGGAAAGGGACCCATAAAATCTATTCCCCAAACATCAAAAATTTCTACTTCTAATATGGGAACCATGGGCATTTGATCTCTCTTATATATCCCTCCAACCTGTTGGCATCTCAGACAAGACTTAACATACTCATATGCATCTTTAAACAATGAAGGCCAAAAGAAACCACAGTCTAACACTTTGTGGGCTGTTTTCTTAGCACTAAAGTGCCCCCCACATGCTAAACTGTGACAATGAGTAAGGATATCAAGTTGGTCCGTCTCCGGAACACATCTTCTAATCAGCTGATCAGCACCAATCTTGAAAAGATCAGGATCGTCCCAGATGTAATACTTGGCTTGGGCATAGAAACTTTTCCGTTGTTGTGATGTCCAATGGCTTGGTGTCTTACCTGTCACAAAATAATTAACCAAGTTAGCAAACCACGGTAATTTAGACACAAATAACAGTTGTTCATCAGGAAAAGATTCCTTGATCAGTTCGATGGAATTTGGAACCAAGGTGGGCAGCCTTGACAAGTGATCAGCTACCACATTCTCCGACCCCTTTTTGTCTCGTATCTCCAGATAAAACTCTTGCAACAATAGAATCCACCTTATCAGTCTTGGTTTGGCATCCTTTTTGTTCAAGAGGTACTTCAATGCACTATGGTCCGAGTAGATTATCACTTTGGCACCCCACACATAGGCACGAAACTTATCCAAGGCATACACTACCGCCAATAACTCCTTTTCTGTGGTAGTGTAATTTTGTTGGGTTTCAGTTAACGTCTTGCTAGCATAGTAAATCACAACCGGCTTCTTATCAACCCTCTCTCCCAGCACTGCTCCCACCGCGAAGTCACTTGCATCACACATGATTTCGAACGGCTTGGTCCAATCAGGTGACTGCAAAATGGGAGCATCAGTAAGCTTAGCCTTTAATAGCTCAAATGCTTTTAGACACGCTTCATCAAACACGTATTCAGCATCCTTAGCTAAGAGATTACACAACGGCTTGGAAATGGTGTTGAAATCTTTGATAAATCTCCTATAAAATCCAGTGTGCCCCGAAAACGATCTCACTCCCTTAACACTGGTTGGTGGTGGCAAAGATGAAATAAGCTGAATTTTGGCCTTGTCCACTTCCATTCCTTTCTCAGAAACTACGTGGCCTAGAACAATTCCTTCCTTGACCATGAAATGGCTCTTTTCCCAGCTCAACACCAAATTTGTTTCGGTGCACCTTTTCAAGACTTGCTCCAGATGGTATAAACAACCCTCAAACGTCTTATCAAAGATGGAGAAGTCATCCATAAAAATCTCCAACGAGCCTCCTACCATATCTGAGAATATTGCCATCATGCAACGTTGAAATGTAGCAGGAGCGTTACACAAGCCAAACGGCGTTCGTCTATAGGCGAATATCCCGTAAGGACACGTGAACGTGGTCTTTTCTTGGTCATCAGGGTGAATAGGAATCTGATTGTACCCCGAATATCCATCTAGAAAGCAATAGTACTTCTGGCCTGCCAGCTTCTCAACTATCTGATCTATGAAAGGCAACGGGAAGTGATCCTTTGATGTGGCTGCATTCAACTTCCTATAGTCTATACAGACCCTCCAACCCGTTACTGGTCTGGTTGCAATCTGACCATCTTCGGTGTTTATCACTGTCACCCCAGACTTCTTAGGCATGGTCTGTGTAGGGCTGACCCACTGGCTATCAGAAATGGGGTAAATAATACCCGCATCTAACCACTTCAACACCTCCTTCTTTACCACTTCTCTCAAGTTCGGGTTGAGTCTCCGTTGTGCATCCCTTGATGGTTTACTATCAGCCTCAGTGATAATTCTGTGCATACAAATGGTAGGACTTATCCCTTTTAAATCAGAGATCATCCAACCCATGGCTGCTTTGTGCTTCCCCAAAACTTCAATCAATGCCGCTTCTTCCCCTTTTGTCAAGTCCGAAGCTATGATCACTGGCAAACTCTCTTGTGGCCCCAAAAATACATATTTGAGATGTGTGGGTAAGGCCTTGAGTTCCAGTGTAGGAGCCTGCTCTAAGGACGGTTTTTTTGACTCAGGGAGACTTTCCGGTAGCTTCTCAAACTTTATTGACCATGGAGGTTGCTTATTCGGCTTTGTCCCTCCAAACATCTCTTCCAAGCTCATCAACCAACCCCAATCAGCCTTTTCTTTCTCTTGGCATGACAATGCGTATCCCAATTCATCCCTGCTAGTCATGAGTGGTGTCTGTGATCCTGCTAACTCATCAAGATAATCAATTAAATAGCACTCTGAATCATCAGAGACATTAGGGACAGCACTGAAAACATTCAACTTCAACTTTCTATTCCCAAAGGCTAAGTCCAAGGCACCCGTCCTACAATTAATTTGGGCATTAACAGTGGCCAAAAATGGCCTACCCAAAATAATTGCGGGCTGGTTATCCCGACTTCTCTGATCTAAATCTAACACAAGAAAGTCTACCGGGTAATAGAAATCCTCAACTTTTACAATCACATCGGTTAACATGCCCCTTGGAATCTTAGTGGATCGATCAGCTAATTGTAAAACCACATCTGTGGGTGTTACGCTTCCTAAATAGTGCTGATCGAATAAGTTTACAGGAAGTATGTTAACACTTGCTCCCAAATCTAGCAATGCTTTTTTAATCCTAATATCACCAATAGTAACAGAGATAAGAGGTGAACCTGGATCCTTAAGCTTGGGTGGCAATGAACTTGAAACTACTGCACTTACCTGCTCCGTGAGGTTAATTTGCTTCGGCAAAATTGTAGGATACTTGCGCTTTTGAGTGCATAAATCCTTCAGAAACTTTGCATACGCCGGGATTTGCTGCAATGCTTTCACCAGTGGAATGTTGATCCTCACTTGATTGAATGTGTCCCATAGATCCTCTATCTGCGGCCCTTTCTTCCCATACATTGGTCTGTTTGGGTCCTCTAGAGCTGATGGGTATGGAGGTGTTGGTTCAGGCTTTGGCTGCTCTTCTTTTTGCACCACAACTTCCTCAAACTGAACTTGCTTCTTCAATTTAACCTCTTTCTCAGATTCTGAATGTGGGACTTCCTTCCCATCATCTATGATCTCCTCGACATCACTATCTACATCTTCCACTTCCGGCATCACAACTTTGTTATCAACCTTCTTACCACTACGCAAGGTAGTAACTTTCTGCAACTCACTCACATCGTTCAGCTCTTCCACCTCATGTACTGATTGCTTTTCTTTGCCTTTGGAATGAGACGGATTGACTTGGGTATTACTCGGTAATCTACCTTCATCTCTTTTCGTAAGCTGATCTGCGACCTGCCCCATTTGCCTCTCTAGACTGGCCATTGACTTAGTCTTCACATAGGATTGTTGCTTCAGGTAATCCATGAGTTGATCCATCTTTGAATCCTTGGGAGCTTCATGAACAACAGGCTCCTTGTCTTCCTTAGTACCCGATGATGTACCACCATAAAAATTTCTACCCTGTGAATACTGATTCCCTTGATCAAATCTGGGTTTTGGATACTCCTCGGCTCTTTGATCATCTCTCCAACGAAAGTTAGGATGACGCCTCCACCCAGGATTATAGGTTTCTGAGTGAGGGTCAAACCTATCTTGCCTTGGTCGAAAACCCGAGATCTCACTTGCTTGCTTGCCTTGCACATGGTAGCAAAATTCTGAAGTGTGAGTATATTCCCCACAAGTGACACACATCACCGGTAATCGCTGTTCTGTTTGCTCCTTTTTCATCAAAACATCCAACTTCTTGCTAAGAGCTTCCATATTTGTTGTGACATCTCTTTTCCAATCATTATCAATTCCCAACACTTGGACTCCAATTGGCGTATCAGACCCGACTTGTACCTTTGACCCCTTAGCTAACTGTGCCAATAATTCTCATGCCTCATCATGCTCTTTAGCCAAGAATGTACCCCCCGAGGCTGCTGTGATCATGTTTCTGCTCTCTTGGCTGATTCCATCGAAAAAGTTCTTCACTAACATCCACTTGGGTACCTCATGATGTGGACATGCCCGTAACATCTCATTCAACCGCTCAAAAGCCTCATGAAATTGTTCCCCCGGCTTCTGCTTGAAACTAGTAATGTTGTTCCTCTTTTCAGTGGTTTTACTAATCGAATAAAACTCGTTGAGGAAAGCTCTCTTCATCTCCTCCCAATTATGAATGTTGTTAGCTGGCAGAGAAGTGAACCAGTGCTTCGCTTTGTCTTTTAGAGAAAATGGAAACAATCGTAGTATGAGTATCAAAAATAACCCAAAAACACTATATAGATAGGGTAAGTGGGATCGAATCCACAGGGAATGTTAGGTTGCTAAACTAGTCTGAACACTGTTTGGATTGAATTTGGAATCATTTTTTTTGAACTAATTTCCTACTGTAAAGTACTATTGTAGCAATGTCACACACAAGAATTGAATTTAAGAAGTTTCACTAGAGGAAAGAGGGTGTTTGCTCTCTCGTTATACATACTATGGCAATTCAGAATGTTATGGATTCCATTTACATGAATTAATACGGATCTACAACTTATGCTCCGAAGACAACGTATACCACTCTATTGATTGTCTTCCTCCCCTATAGAGAGTGGGCACAACCAATGACATGGATATCAACCGTTCCAGATACACTCATTGTTCATTCATATCTATTCATGCAAATATAATCCCTTTTACAGTTTCCATATAAACAACTGGTTTTCACAACAAATACTCTTAAGACGAAATATGCAACGTCTATTAATTGTCTTCCCCATATTAATGAGCCAGCACAACTAATGATATCACTATATCCCGTTATATACAATACCCATTGATTACAACCATTCATTCATTCACAAATAAGATCCACAACCCCTTTAAGCACAAATGAAAACTGAATTTAATTAAACATTCATTCAAACCATAGTATGCAAACTAAAGAACAAACACCACAGAGTTTTTAGCCAAGCATGGCTTGAACTAACGTACTAACAATGTCAAACATGGATGAAAACATTAAAGCTACCGATAATGCGTAAATACAATCGATTGGACGCCAATGCTTGATCTTCGTTTGTTTTCCGTTGCTTTTCTCCTCTGGTTCGCCTCCCAAAATCTCCCCTTTGTGTGTGTGGAACTCCAAAATTGCGAACCCTTTCAATTGTGTAACCTCCTCCCTCAAAAACTGCAGCTCTCACATAACTGCCGCACCAGCGTTGCTGCTGGCGTCTGGGACGCTGGCCAGGACGCTCAGATTCTGTCTCAGGGGGTTTTTAGCGTTGCCTCGGCGTCTGGGACGCTGGCTAGGACGCCTTGCACGAACTCCACCTCCCTAGCTGCCATTTTTCCTACTTTCTTGCCAAGCAACTGAAGTTACAAAAACCTACATTAGCAGTACCAATTATCTCACATTTACACAATAAAACAAAGCAAAAACACATGAAAATAGAAGTGATTATATCACTTATCAATGTCGATGACATATTACTCATAAGAAACGACATCCCAACATTACAAAGTGTAAAAGATTGGTTGGGAAGATGTTTCGCTATGAAGGATCTAGGAGATGCATCTTTTATTCTGGGTATAAAGATTTATAGAGATAGAACGAGACGTCTAATAGGACTGAGCCAGGATACGTACTTGGACAAATACTGAAAAGGTTCAATATAGAGAAGTCTAAGAAAGGGAACCTTCCCTTTGCTCATGGCATAAAGATTAGTAAAGACATGAGTCCGAAGACACAGAAGGAATGAGACAGAATGACTCGAGTTCCATATGCTTCGGCCATAGGATCTATAATGTATGTCATGACATGTACAAGGCCTGATGTCTCATTTGCTTTAAGCATGGTGAGTCGACATCAGCAAGACCCTGGTGAAGGTTATTGGACGGTGGTCAAGAACATTCTAAAGTATAATAACAGGTTCTTGGTCTATGGTGGACAGGATGGACTCAAAGTAACCGATTATTGCGATGCAAGTTTCCAAACAGATAGAGATGACTGTCGGTCACAGTCTGGTTGGGTGTTCTTATTGAACGGTGGTGCCGTGACGTGGAAGAGTTCGAAGCAGGAAACTGTGGCAGACTCTACTTGCGAGTCAGAGTATATTGCGGCCTTAGAAGCCTCAAAGGAAGCCATCTGGTTGAGGAATTTCATTGGAGATCTTGGAGTTGTCCCAACGGTTCAAGACCCCATCGAAATATTCTGCGACAACGAAAGTGCTATTTCGTTGACTAAAGAACCCAAGGATCATGGAAAGTCCAAGCACATTGATCGGAAGTACCATTTTGTCCGTAGCAAGGTTGAAGAAGGACATGTGATTGTGAATAGAGTGCGATCAGAGGAGAATCCAGCTGATCCGTTCACAAAGCCACTTACTCAACCGAAACACTGTAGTCATGCTATAGCATAGGATTAAGAGATGATGTAAAGTTTAGTAGTTAGTTTGAATTTGAAACATTGTAACCATGATTTGAAATTGTAATAGATTTGGTGATTAAATAATGGAGATTTATGTATTTGCAAAGTGCTACCATCTTCTATTAGTTTATCGTTGTGTTTCCTTTTGCATGTTTAGAACCAACTTCCAGAGTAATTAAATTTATTCAAATACCTCAGTCGTTCGTACTACCGGGAGTTAGTATTGAATTAAGACTGTCATGGAATATTAGTAGATTGTCAAGAGTTTGACATAGCATAGAGATTGCTGCAACATTCATGGGTACTTAATGGAGATTTAAGTATAGGGCACTCGCATTTGGAAAGATACTTCATGGATTAAATCAAAAGTATTTCCAAGATGATAATATCCTCTATTCTTCAAACGGAGATACATTGAAGTTGCGGTTTTCTTACCTCAATCTTCAAGAACTCAAAGGATGTGGAGGAGAAGATCAAATTCAACACTCAAATATGAAGTAAAGAAGCTTTCTCGCTTGCTGTTGATACATCACGAACACACACACACTTTCACACACTGCACGCTTCTTTCCAAATAAAGAAAGAGAAGAAGAAAGGCACAAGTATATAATTTCTATTTTCGGCGGGTTCCAACCCACTAACCCGAACCCGATATCACATTTTCACAATTAAAATCCACTTAACCCATTTAAATCCATGAACCCATAAACATAATTAATCCACTAAATTAATTACCCGGTGCCACGTAACTCATAAACCCGACACGTATAATCCACTACTCGGGCTTTTATTGGACCCACGCAATAATAATATATTAAATATCCACTAAAATAATTACACGCAATATCTTAAAAATGGGATGTTACAAATCCTCCCCTCTTAAAAAGATTCCGTCCCAGGAATCTATCGCAAGCCATTCGCAAATACACATCTCTATATCAAATCCCCGAAACATTAACTCATAAATCCCGATACGATTACTAACAACTTTGTCAAATTCGCATTTGAACTCTGAGTGTCACAATCATCACTAATACACGTCTTCGCTTCACAGTTAGGCAATCCACTAATAACTCAGTTAAATCCCCTAACTCGCATATCTACAACTGGTATATCCTCTATTCGCAGAATCTTCTAGTGACGTTACCTCATAAGCCACCGGATTCACATATCATCTCAATCCATCGATCTTCATTCTCTTTCATCACATCCTCGCATAGCTCTATATAGACATCCACTAACACAGTAGATATTTAAATCCACTCACGGCAACACATAAGGACATCTCCGTCGAATCACTAAACGCAATATCATAGATATGGATAGCACACACAAGAATTTAAATCCACTATCAATATGATAATCCACCATCAGTATGATCAATCCACTAGCACATCACAAACATATTCGTAATAATCACTCATATAGCTCACATAACCCAACAGGATTAATCCACTTAACATAGCACAATCCCGAACTCGAAAGCTCTAATCACAATGTTCCCCAATTTAACATATTAACACCACAAACGTACCCCAAACATGACAAGCCCACATAACCCATACACAACAATCCCACATCTCTGTCACTGAATCACATAATCACAGACACAACGAAGCAGTCACACGCAACAGAACACATACACTTATCACAGACAAAGACCAACAGCCCGCCCCACAACTGACACACACTCAAAGCAAGCTCAGAAAGACATACCCGAAACCATATCAGTAGCATCTCGAGCTTCCTCTGCAGTCTCCTGAAAGACCCGACCACGCGCCCTAGTATCATGACGACTGGATGACGATGGCTCCGCTCTGGCTCCACTAGAACTCACACCCTGCACCGCTGGTCCCGGCTCTGGACAGTCTCACACTCTGTGCCCCGGCCTCCCACAACGGAAGCACAATGGCTCTGGAACAGTACACGTAGCGGCAGCATGCCGCCTGTGACCGCATCGATAACACCTAGTGTAACATCCTCGAATTCAATTACTGTAATTCGGACCTATTTAAGTGGAAAAATTTATAATTAAGTTGAAATTTGAGCAATGATTATGTATTTAGGATATAAAAAAAGTTTGTTGTTATTTTAAGAAGTTACGACAGTTTGAGAAATTATATTATTATTATGGAGTTATTATGAATTATAAAAGCTGAGTTAATGATAAATTTAAGAATAATCAGTATTTAGATGGAAACCGAATAATAACGCAGGCAGCGGGGGAAAGTGTGCAAATAATGGGAAAGATGGGAATAAAAAGGCCAAACTGCCTTTCATTTATTACTTTTCACTCTCTCTCTCTCTCTACTTTCTCTCTCTAGAAAACGCTCTCTACTTCTCTCTAAATTATCTCACAAACTGACCGGCCGATTATCGATATTTATACGTCATCGGAAAGATCTCGAGGAGTACTACAACAATCTACGGTTGGATTATTGATTTCGTACGAATTGAGGTAAGAATCGACCCCTTTTTAAGTTTATTATTTTGGTTTTTGAAAGCATAAATTAGAGTTTATCGTTTATTGCGTGAATAAAGCTGATTTTGCTTGAGCTTTAGCTAGAATATGATCGAGTATGCATAATATAATCGAATCTAGGTTTGATACTTAACATATTCATGATTTTAGGCTTAGAAATGAAGGATTTAAGTTGTAGATATGAACAAACTCGAAAATACCAAGAACATAGTCGAAATGCAAGAACAAAGTCGATTTTTGTACTAAATTCGAGTATATATTCGAATTTAACACATGGAATTCAAATTTAATCACCTAAATTCGAATGATATTCGAATTTAACCCCTAAGGGTTCGAGTTTGTCCTCAAATTCGAAGGAAATTCGAGTTTAACCCCTTAAATTCGAGTTTAATGCCTAAAAATTGAAAAACCCACTCTCTAAACTCGAATATTTTGAATGAAACCCATAGACAACACATAAATAACAAAAGTTATTCAAATAATAAGGTGTGAACTTGAGATGGTTCAAACTTAGTTATGGTTCGAATTTGGATATGGATCCGAAATGGAGGAAAAATATTGCAAAACTTACAAAACTTGGTCTTATAGATTTAAACAGTTTTTGACTCGAGGTATTGTTGCAACTAATTTAACAGGTCCCTTGTGGTGTTGTTTAACCAACAGTGGGGTACTTGGTGGATCCGGTTGTAAGCCCGAAGAGAAATAATATTGAAGTTTTATTTACGCACCCACTGTGAGTACAGTAGATTTCGCATGTTTATATCTGTTTTATGTTAAGCTTTGCCTGCTGAGACCTGTTGCTTCATGTATTATTTGAAATTCTACTAATTTGCATAGATTTAGATGCACATTCATACTTGTTGCATGTCCTTTCGATTGTTGTGCATCTAGTGATGGACCGGTGGGTCGCATCAATCTCCGATGTTACTGCGCTATATGACCCGGAGCTGATCCCTCCGAGGTTCTGGTAGGCAGTATGTCATCCCCGATCGTACGTTTGTCTCAGATGGTATGTTTAATGCCGAGCTTTGGGCTCGAAGGGGTTGCGGCTCTGGTCTGTACTTGGTGTACGAAGAGGGTATACGATGTTTGTCATCAGTGTTACCTTGGGGCTTCATAAAAATTTATAAAAATGCGTAATCTTTGTATTCACTAAGCATTCGCTTACCTCTCAGATGTTGTATTTTTACAGGAAAGGGAAAGTCTACTGCCGGACCTTCTAGTTAGGTCGTTTGTGAAGATTCGGAAGATTTGATACTACTTAATCGGTAATCATGTTTTGGGACAATGTTGTATTATATTATGGATGTTGTAATAATTGTATTGGGTATGTAGACTTAGATATGGTACCTTGTAGCACCGTAGGGTGTTTGATACTGTTGCACTACTTTAATTATGTATTATAATGCTTCCGCACTTAAACTAGGTTATCAGATCATTATGTTATTGTGTTTGATGAATAATCCTGGGTGATATGTAAATGGTGGTTGTTGTGGCAAGGGTGTCACACGAGATGGTATCAGAGCAGTAGTTTGAGATTCAAGTGTCCGTGAGGTCTTGGTCTCAAACATTAAGTGATGACTTGTAGTGATTTTAAGTAATGATCTGAACTAAGATAGGTTACGATCTAGTAATCATAGGGATTGATTATCATACGGGACAATTGGGTGGTGTCTTTAAATTAATGACATGTTACTAAACAAGTTATATGTTTGTTATTTTAGAACATGTCTGGAGGAGGAATGACACCTGAAGAAACAAGAGAAATGATGCTAGCCATGATGGCTGAGCAGAACAAGATGATTCAAGAACAGTTTCGGGCTCGAGATGAGGCCGAGGCTAAGAGAAGAGAGGATAAGAAAAAGAACAAGGAAAAGGAAGGGGGCAACAATGAGGAACAAGATGACAATACTGGGTCATCTAACAAGCCCAAAGGTTGTCGGTTTAAGGATTTCAAAGGAAATGGGGCCGTGGAGTTTAATGGATTGGGAGACGCTGTTGCCGCACTTGAATGGATAACAGCAACCGAACGAACATTCCGAATCAGCGACTGTGCTGAGAAGGACATGGTTCGGTATGCTACCGCTATGTTCACCAATGATGCAATCATGTGGTGGAACGCTATGGTGAATGCTTTGACATTGGAAAAGGTTTCTGTGATGACTTGGGCTGAGTTCACGGACTTATTCACTCAGCAATACTGTCCGGTTGATGAGCGTCGAAGGCTGGAGGCGAAGTTTATGGCACTTATGCAGGGGACTAAGACTGTGTCCCAATATGCTGTAGAGTTCACGAGGCTGAGTCTGTTCGCGCCTCATCAAGTCGATACTGAGGAAAGGAAGGTGACCAGGTTCGAGGCTGGTCTGGATATTGAGATTAGGACGGTCATGAGCAACGTTCGTTATCCTACATTTGCTGGCTTACTCGAGGCTGCCAGAAATGTAGAGCAGATTTTGATTATGTCGGGCTATTCGATTGGGTCTGCTGCTGCTTCCACCAACCCGACACAACCGTCGCCGCCGAAGCGCCAGCGTGAGGGAGGATATTCAGGTTCTTCCCGGTCTTCACAGTATTCGCCTCAACAATCATATCGCCGACAGTCTGGTTCTTCTGATCGTGGTCGTGCTCGTGCTTATTCCATCAACACCGAGCCGCAATATTGCAATAAGTGTCATCTGGAGCACTTTGGCAAATGTACTAATGGACGTGCTTGCTTCTGCTGTGGAGAGCTGGGCCATTTTCAGAATGAGTGCCCAAGGAAAGGAGATGCTTGCTATAAGTGTGGAGTGTGGGGACATTATAGTAGGAACTGTAGGAAAAATGCTCCAGCAGCCGCTGCTCCATCATCAACACGATCTTCTGGAGGTTCAAGTGGTGGTTCAGTTAACCACCGGGGTGAGTCACAAAGGGCACCGGCTCGTGCTTTTCAGATAACGGCGGAGGAGGCCATGGAAAACCCAGAGGTGGTTACGGGTACGTTCATAGTTAACTATTTGCCTGCAAGAGTTTTATTTGATTCTGGTGCAAATCATTCATTTGTATCTACTATGTTTGCACAACAACTTGCCATGCCACTGTCTAAGTTATCTGCCGTACTTGACATAGAAACTGCTAGCAACACTCTAGTCAAAGTAGATCACGTATACCGTAACTGCACGTTAGTGATTGAAGATGTAGTCTTCAATCTAGATCTGATTCCAATAGAGTTCAGCAAGTTTGATGTGATAATCGGTATGGACTGGTTGATCGAAAATGAAGCACACATAGTTTGTAAGAATCGTATGATAAAGATAACTACTCCGGAGGGGCGTGAGATATGTATTTACGGGGATAGGAGAAGCGGGGATCTGTGTTTGCTGACTATTGCAAAAGCTCGAAAGCTTGTTGCAAAGGGGTGTAACGCTTACTTGGCTTATGCGATTGATGTTAAGGCTGAGAAGAGGACTTTGACCGATGTGCCTGTTGTTTCACAATTCCCGGATGTGTTTCCGGAAGACTTGTCTGGCGTGCCGCCTGAGAGACAAGTGGAATTCCGAATTGACCTGATCCCTGGAGCTGCACCGGTAGCTCGTTCTCCATATCGCCTTGCCCCAACCGAGATGCAAGAGATGATGAAACAACTCCAGGAGTTGTTGGATAAGGGCTTTATTCGATCGAGTTCGTCGCCGTGGGGAGCTCCGGTACGTTTGTGAAGAAGAAAGACGGCACAATGCGAATGTGCATTGATTACCGGGAGTTGAATAAGTTGACTATTAAGAACAAGTATCCGTTGCCGAGGATAGACGATTTGTTCGATCAATTACATGGGGCGAGCGTGTTTTCCAAGATTGATTTGAGGTCGGGGTACCATCAGTTGAAGGTACGAGAAGAGGATGTGCCTAAGACAGCATTTAGGACGCGTTATGGGCATTATGAGTTCTTGGTTATGCCTTTCGGGTTAACCAATGCCCCGACTGTCTTTATGGATTTGATGAACCGAGTTTGTAGACTGATGTTAGACAAGTCGGTGATCGTTTTTATTGATGACATTCTGGTATACTTTAAGTCTGAGGCTGAGCACGCTGATCACCTAAAGGAGTTATTGGAGTTGTTAAGAAAGGAAAGGTTGTATGCCAAATTCTCAAAGTGTGAGTTTTGGCTACAACAGATACAATTTTTAGGGCATGTGATTTCGGGGGCTGGGATTTCTATGGATCCAGCCAAAGTTGAAGCAATAAAGAACTGGGAACCGCCGTGTTCAGCTACTGAAGTTAGAAGTTTTCTGGGGTTGGCATGATATTATCGGAGGTTCATAAAGGATTTTTCTAAGATTGCAGTTCCTTTGACTGCATTAACAAAGAAGAATGCACCTTTTGTATGGGAAACTGTGCAGCAGGAGGCATTTGAAATTTTGAAGAAAACGTTAAGCGAAGCACCGATACTTGCTCTATCGGAGGGCAATGAGGATTTTGTGGTTTACACCGATGCTTCGAGGTTGGGACTAGGCGCTGTACTAATGCAGCGAGGAAAAGTGATAGCATACGCCTCGAGACAGCTTAAGCAACACGAGAAGAATTATTCAACTCATGATATTGAGTTGACAGCGGTCAAATTTGCATTGAAGTTATGGAGGCACTATCTGTACGGTACTAAGTGTCAACTCTACACGGATCATAAGAGTTTGAAGTACATTTTCAGCCAGAAAGAACTCAATATGAGGCAGAGACGATCGATGGAATTAGTAAAGGATTATGACTGTGAGATCCTTTATCATCCCGGAAAGGCTAATGTGGTAGCCGATGCTTTGAGTCGCAAAGCATATTCTAAGGATTGTTGTTATATGCTGACATCCACGATGTTAATCTCCACTATTTTTAATGATGTCAAGGCCGCTCAAGAGGAAGCCTTGAAAGATGAAAATGTTGGTAATGAGGATATAAGGGTGCAAATGAAGAATATGGAAACTAGTGAATCGGGTTTGAAAGGGATATACGGGAGGATATGGGTGCCGAAGTTTGGGGGTATGAGGGAGGTAATCATCGAAGAAGCACACCAGTCTAGATTTATAGTACATCCTGGAAGTACAAAGATGTACAACGAGTTGAAAGCAGACTTTTGGTGGCCGGGATTGAAAAAGGATATCGGCCAGTACGTAGAACGGTGTAGGACTTGTAGGCTTGTGAAAGCCGAACATCAGCAACCTTATGGCAGTATGCAACCACTTCTCATTCCGGAATGGAAGTGGGAACATATTACGATGGATTTTGTTACAAAGCTGCCGAAAACTAGGCGTCAACACGATGCAGTATGGGTGATAGTGGATAGATTGACTAAGTCTGCTCACTTTATACCGATTAGAGAAAATTATTCGCTGGAGAAGTTGGCTCACATTTATGTGGACGAGATAGTTTCTAGGCATGGAGTGCCTAAGTCCATAGTATCGGATCGGGATAGCCGTTTTACTTCAAACTTCTGGTCAGCACTACAAGAAGGGTTGGGAATAAGGATTTCGATGAGTACGGCTTATCGACCACAAACTGATGGTCAAAGTGAAAGGACTATCCTGACACTTGAGGATATGATGAGATCATGTGTGTTGGATCTCGGTGGCAATTGGGATGATCATCTGCCACTAATAGAGTTTTCGTATAATAACAGCTATCACGCAACAATCAAGAAGGCACTGTTTGAGGCGTTGTATGGGAGGAGGTGTAGGACTCCTACTTGTTGGAGAGAAACTGGGGAAAACACTGACTGCTGGGTTGGCATTGCTTCAAGAAACAAATGAGAAGATACAGTTGATTAGGCAAAACATGAAGGCGGCCCAGGATCGTCAGAAAAGTTATTACGATAGGAGACACAAACCGATCAACTTTGAGGTAAATGATTGGGTGTATCTGAAAGTATCACCTATGAGAGGTGTTACTCGTTTCATGAAGAGAGGAAAGTTGGCTCCGAGATTCGTCGGACCATTCAGGATTGTTGAAAAAGTTGGAAATCAGTCTTATCGGTTAGAATTGCCTGAAGAAATGTCGGGCATACACCCGGTGTTTCATGTTGGGAATCTCAGGAAATCGTTTAATACTGGAAATGAGGATTGGGCAGACCACACTGAGCTACAAGTTGATGAAAGGCTCTGGTATGTTGAGGAGCCGGAGTGTGTGTTAGATACTAAGATAAAGAAGTTGAGAAGCAAAGAGATCGAAATGGTGCTTGTACGTTGGAAGCATCATAAGGGAGCCAATCATACATGGGAGACGAAAGCTGATATGTTAAGGAAATATCCGCAGCTGTTTGAAGTCGAATAACTTCGAGGACGAAGTTAGAGCGTGGTGGATCCCATGTTGTAACATCCTCGAATTCAATTACTGTAATTCGGACCTATTTAAGTGGAAAATTTTATAATTAAGTTGAAATTTGAGCAATGATTATGTATTTGGGATATTTAAAAGTTTGTTGTTATTTTAAGAAGTTACGAAGTTTGAGAATTTATAATTATTATTATGGAGTATTATGAATTATAAAAGCTAGTAATGCTAAATTTAAGAATAAATCAGTATTTTATGGAACCGATTAAGTTGAGGGGTGAAATGTGCAAAATGGGAAAGATGGGAATAAAAATGCCAAAATGCCTTTCATTTATTACTTTTCACTCTCTCTCTCTCTCTCTACTTTCTCTCTCTAGAAAACGCTCTCTACTTCTCTCAAAATTATCTCACAAACCGACCGGCCGATTATCGAGATTTATACGTCATCGGAAAGATCTCGAGGAGTACTACAACAATCTACGGTTGGATTATTGATTTCGTACGAATTGAGGTAAGAATCGGCCCCTTTTTAAGTTTATTATTTCGGTTTTTGAAAGCATAAATTCGAGTTTATCGTTTATTGCGTGAATAAAGCTGATTTTGCTTGAGTTTTAGCTAGAATATGATCGAGTATGCATAAATAATGGAATCTAGGTTTGATACTTAACATATTCATGATTTTAGGCTTAGAAATGAAGGATTTAAGTTGTAGATATGAACAAACTCGAAAATACCACGAACATAGTCGAAATGCAAGAACAAAGTCGATTTTTGTACTAAATTCGAGTATATATTCGAATTTCACACATGGAATTCGAATTTAATCACCTAAATTCGAATGATATTCGAATTTAACCCCTAAGGGTTCGAGTTTGTCCTCAAATTCGAAGGAAATTCGAGTTTAACCCCTTAAAGTCGAGTTTAATGCCTAAAAATTGAAAACCCACTCTCTAAACTCGAATATTTTGAATGAAACCCATAGACAACACATAAATAACAAAAGTTATTCAAAGAATAAGGTGTGAACTTGAGATGGGTTCAAACTTAGTTGTGGTTCGAATTTGGATATGGATCCGAAATGGGGGAAAAATATTGCAAAACTTACAAAACTTGGTCTTATGGATTTAAACGGTTTTTGACTCGAGGTATTGTTGCAACTAATTTAACAGGTCCCTTGTGGTGTTGTTTAACCCACAGTGGGGTACTTAGTGGATCCGGTTGAAAGCCCGAAGAGAAATAATATTGAAGTTTTATTTACGCACCCACTGTGAGTACAGTAGATTTCGCATGTTTATATCTGTTTTATGTTAAGCTTTGCCTGCTGAGACCTGTTGCTTCATTTATTGTTTGAAATTCTACTAACTTGCATAGATTTAGATGCACATTCATACTTGTTGCATGTCCTTTCAATTGTTGTGCATCTAGTGATGGACCGGTGGGTCGCATCAATTACTCCGATGTTACTGCGCTATATGACCCGGAGCTGATCCCTCCGAGGTTCTGGTAGGCAGTATGTCATCCCCTATCGTACGTTTGTCTCAGATGGTATGTTTAATGCCGAGCTTTGGGCTCGAAGGGGCTGCGACTCTGGTCCGTACATGGTGTACGAAGAGGGTATACGATGTTTGTCATCAGTGTTACCTTGGGGCTTCATAATAATTTATAAAATGCGTAATCTTTGTATTCACTAAGCATTCGCTTACCTCTCAGATGTTGTATTTTTACAGGAAAGGGAAAGTCTACTGCCGGACCTTCTAGTTAGGTCGTTTGTGAAGATTCGGAAGATTTGATACTACTTAATCGGTAATCATGTTTTGGGACAATGTTGTATTATATTCTGGATGTTGTAATAATTGTATTGGGTATGTAGACTTAGATATGGTACCTTGTAGCACCGTAGGGTGTTTGATACTGTTGCACTACTTTAATTATGTATTTTAATGCTTCCGCACTTAAACTAGGTTATCAAATCATTATGTTATTGTGTTTGATGAATAATCCTGGGTGATATGTAAATGGTGGTTGTTGTGGCAAGGGTGTCACACCTTGGCACACATGCCCCACTGTGGCGACGGTGACATCTCGGGCACTCCCGATCTCCAGCTGAACTATCTTCCCTATCATTTCTATCTCGAGACCTCTGTCTTACACTGCTCTGGCTCTGTCATGTATACCGCGAACTCTGCTTCTGACTTTGACTATCTGATCGCTGGCTCCGTCCCGGTCCACCCGACCTCCGCTCCCTGTCGTTATCTCTGTCTCTGTCTCTATCTCGTCTGTCTCTCGAACTCTGGCCCGAACGTCTCTCCCTGGAATTGTCTCTGGAATGCCTTCGGTCTCATGAGGACCGCTCGGGAGTCCTCGCACGTCGATGCTGAGAAAATGGCTCCTCTCTCTGCTTGGCTATCTCCCGCTCCCTTATGCGGGCCATCTCCAGTGCTCTGGCAAATGTGGGAGTCTCGTGCATCCCAACGAACTCTCTAATATCATCTCGTAATCCATCAATGAATGCATCGACCTTTCGCTGCTCGGTGGCGATGTGCTGGGTAGCAAACTGCGAATACTCATTGAATCAATCCACATATTGCTGCACTGTCATCTCGCCCTGCTGCAGATGCAAAAACCGACGCTCCATCTCCCGCCTCTCGTCTCTTGGAATGTACTGCAGCTCAAACACAGCCCTAAACTGATCCCACGTCATCGCATAGGCTGCAGAAGATGTCATCGCTGACTCTATAGACTTCCACCACTGTGACGCCCCTCCCCTCAATAGATAGGTCGCATAACCGACCATATCCCTCGGATCCACGTGCGCAACTCTAAAAGCGGCCTCCACCTCACGTTCCCATTACATAGCCATCCCTGGCTCACCCTCACCTCTGAACTGGGGTGGATCTCCAGTCATAAAGTCCTTAAAGGACCCATGTAACATCCTCGGATTTATTTTAATGTATTTGGGTTATTTAGAAGTTTGTTGCTATTTTTAAGAAAATTGAACTCAGAATCATTGTTATGGAATATTAAGGAATTAAAAAGTTATTTATGATAATTCTAAGATTAAATCAGTATTTTATGGAACCGGTTAGTTCGAGTGGTGAAATGTGCAAAAATGACGAAAGTTGTATATAAAGGGCAATAGGCTTCATTTTTCTATTTTACACTATCTCACTACTTTATCTCTCTAGAAATTCTCTCTACATCTCTCTAAGTTATCTCACAAACCGACCGTCAGATTTTTGAGAATTATACGTTATCGGAAAGATATCGAGGAGTACAACAACAATCTACAAACGGATTTCAGATTTCATACGAATTGAGGTAAGAATCGACACCTTTAAGTTTATTGTTTCGGTTTTGAAGAACTAGAAATTTCGAATCTATCATTTTATGCAAATTGAAGCTTGTTTTGCTTAAAACATTGCTGGAATGTGATAGTATATGCATAGTAGAATCGAATCTAGGTGTTATACATGATATATTAATGATTTTAAGCCTTAGAAATGAAGGATTTAAGCTGAAATGATGAACAGACTCGAATATGTCAAGAACAGAGTCGAAATGCAAGAACAAACTCGAGTTTGGTACTAGATTCGAGGGTGTACCCTTAGATTCGAAGGGTGTGAGTTCGAATCTAAGCCTAGATTCGAAGCTTAGTTCGAATCTGACATAAGGGTTCGAATCTGATGCTAGGAATTCGAATCTGATGCATGGTTTCGAATCTAACCCATTAAATTCGAGTTTAATGCCTTAAAATTGAGAATGCTACTCCCTAAACTCGAGTATTATGAATGAAACTCATATACAACACATAAAATGATATAAAATATGCAAAGGACAAGATATAGACTTGAAATGGGTTTCAAACTTTAATTATAGTTCGAATTTAGACATGTACCCGAAACGGGGGAAAATATCGCCAAATTTACGAAACTTGATTTTATGGATTTAAACGGTTAATGATATGAGGAATTGTTGTAATTGATATAACAGGTCCCTTGTGGTGTTGTTTAACCCACAGTGGGGTACTTGGTGGATCCGGTTGAAAGCCCGAAGAGAAATAATATCGGTTAAAAGATAAATTACGCACCCACTGTGAGTACAGTAGATTTCGCATGTTTATATTTGTTTTATGTAAGCTTTGCCTGCTGAGACCTGTTGCTTCAATTATTTGTTTGGAATTCTACTAACTTGCGTAGATTTAGATGCACATTCTTACTTGTTGCATGTCCTTTCGGTTGTTGTGCATCTAGTGATGGACCGGTGGGTCGCATCGATTACTCTGATGTTACTGTGCTATATGACCTGGAGCTGATCCCTCCTAGGCCCGGTAGGCAGTATGTCATCCCCGATCGTACGTTTGTCTCAGATGGTATGTTTAAATGCCGAGCTGTGAGCTCGAAGGGGCTGCGGCTCTGGTCCGTACTTTGTGTACGAAGAGGATATCCGATGTTGGTCATCTGTGTTATCCTTGGGCTTCATAAAAATTTATAAAATGCGCAATCTATGTATTCACTAAGCATTCGCTTACGTTTTAGTTGTTGTATTTTTACAGGCAAAGGAAAATCTACTGCTGGACCTTCTAGTTAGGTCGTTTGGAAGATTTGGGAGACTCGGCACTATTTAATCGGTAATTGTGATTTGGACAATGTTGTAATATATTCTGGATGATTGTAATAAATGTCTGGGTGTGTAGACTTAGACTTGGTACCTTATAGCACCGTAGGGTGTTTAACACTTGTTGCACTATTTCATTTATGTTTTTAATGCTTCCGCACTTAATTTAGGTTATCAGATTATTATGTTAATGTATGTTGGTGATTAATCCTGGGTGTATTGTAATTGGTGGTTGTTGTGGCAAGGGTGTCACAACCCACCCCTCCTCGTAGTAGACGGCGAAGCACGTCACTGTCGGCTGAACAGCCGTCCCCGGACTCGGACCCAAACCCTGCTGCCTATAGAACTCTGTCAGTACCTCCAGAAGCTCTGACTTGCGGATAAACTCGTCCCCTGCCGGCTTGCCCGCGCCGGATCCCTCGCCCTGATCTGTCATGACGATCTGCACAAACCGAAACAATTAAGCAACAGATAGATCACCCAGCGTTATACACTAAGCCAGGTTAGTTAATTCCACTAAAATCAATCGCAATTGATCCCCCACGGATCGGAACAAGGTTTAAGTTAAGAATCCACTAATGATACTCAGACTTTAAACCACAAGCTCTGATACCATGCTGTAACACCCTCCCCGCTCCTAGAAATGCCACGTCAATACAATACACAGGTGGCAATATCTCAATACTCTATCATGCACATGTCATAGGGTAAGCCGAATTCACTGATAATTAAAAACTTTACATAAACATCTCAAGGCTACAATTATTGTTAACACTAACATATCCAAAAGCAAAAGCAGACGCAAGGGTCTTCACTAACAGCAAGCTCCTAATCAACAAACCTATCGATCCCTCCTCTGATACCCTGACATGGTAGACTCGAATACGTAAGCTCGTGAGTACGCGAGGGTTAGACTCTACACAATAAACACATAGCATGCGTACACATAGCACATACACACAGCACAAGCTCTACCCCTGTCCCTGGCAATCAACATCATAATGCAGGTATGAACACACAACATGAGATCCGAAGCCCTGCACACAGAATCACTGAGGGGGACCCTTCCCCAGCTAACGACCGTGCGCACCGGTGGTTAGCAAAAACCCTGTAGCACGGGCGCGAACCGGCTACAGGCCCTACCATATATACACGCCCCAAGGACTGTTAGGGACAGTCAACCCGCACGATCACACATCGCGAATCACCGTCCGTATGGAACTCATCACGGACCCCCGGACTGGATCTCATCTTATGCACATATATCACATATGTAAGACCAGAATCATACCTGACATCCACGTCCCTGTCTTGCACACGGTATAGCACAATATACACAGATAACACGATACAACGCAGAAAATGGAGCGCTCGTTTGGAAAAAGGCTCGGGTACTCACCTGACTATTAAACAGCTCGTCTCAATCTCTGAACCCTACGGTCTCTGATCCGTCTCGCCCCGCTGTCGACTCGACCCTGAAAACATACACAATCCCTACAATTATTTCACATTTCAACCAACACACATGACCGAATCACACTAAACCCAACTTACTCAGACTCGTAACACTCTCAACAGAACCCCGAAACCCGACTGAAATCCTGACCAAAATCTCAAACCGAATCCCGAAACCCCGACGAAAACCCGACTCAAAAAGTAATCCTAACGGAACCCAAAACCCATCGAATCCCAAAACTCGGCCAAATCCGACTCCAAAACGACCTCACGGACCCAAATACCCAAAATCAATCCCAAAGTCCACAAGAACCAAGCCCAAGACTCCAAACAGAACCCAACCCCTCATGCCCCGAACGCGCCCGCGCCCCTTCTCCAAACGCGCCCGCGCCGGCCTCCTGGCGTCGCGACCGCGACTGCGGTGGCCTTCTTCTTCCCTGCTTCGCGTTTCAGATTCTGACCAGGGGTAATCAACTCCCAAACTTCGATTTCCAGCAACTTAAACCCGTAATATCAACACATATAAACTATTTACGGACTACTCAACCATTTTCCAAGGATTCCCAACATATAACACGAATTAACCCTAGAATTTAAGCTTTCTTACCTCAATCTTCAAGAACTCAAAGGAGGTGGAGGAGAAGATCAAATTCAACACTCAAATATGAAGTAAAGAAGCTTTCTCCCTTGCTGTTGATACATCACGAACACACACACACTTTCACACACTACACGCTTCTTTCCAAATAAAGAAAGAGAAGAAGAAAGGCACGCGTATATAATTTTTATTTTCGGAGGGTTCCAACCCACTAACCCGAACCCGATATCACATTTGCACAATTAAAATCCACTTTACCCATTTAAATTCACGAACCCATAAACATAATTAATCCACTAAATTAATTACCCGACGCCACGTAACTCATAAACCCGACACGTATAATCCACTTCTCGGGCTTTTATTGGACCCACGCAATAATAATATATTAAATATCCACTAAAATAATTACACGCAATTATCTTAAAAATGGGATGTTACAAGATATAATGTTCATTAGTTTGTTGATTTATTATGTTTAATAAATTAAATAAATTTATTAATAATTAATAAATTAACTGGAAGCTAATAGAATCAATTGAGGAAGTACAGAGGCCAAACTGCAATTAGTTGATAGTCAACAGGGCACCCCTTAATCCTAGTTAAGGGGGCCGGCCCTTGAACCCATCCCACATGGGTTTGGGGGTGAATTTCTAGGGTTTCTCAAACCCTATAAATAGGGAGCCCCTGCCTGCTTCATTCCTCGTTCATTCAATTCTAAGTTATCTGACGATCACAAAGGATACCAGTTTTTGGACTCTGAGATCTGAGCTTAGAAAAGTTATAGTTGTTTTCTCTTTTGTTCATTGGGTGTGAACAACTAGAAGCGTTCTTTCTTTAGACGCTTGACATCCGGTTCAGAGGCTGTTCGTGGAAGCGTTCTTCGTGGAGAAAATTGCGAATTTTCTCAAGATTAGTTTTTATTGTTCATCTCTTTATTTTATAATTTGATGCTTAGCTTGTTTGGTTAGATCTTTTAAGGTTTTACATTCTTGCATGGTTAGGTTATTTAATTTTCCGCAAAGTTTTAAATTAACCTAGCAAGGGTATAGAAAACCCATCAGATTTGTCTTAAAAAGTGTTTCTTCAAGATCTTTAACTTTCTTGTAAAGATCAGATCGTTCTGGCAAAAGATATTTTAGTTGAGTTGCATTCTGAAAATTTTCTTGCTTAGAATCGTCAAGTTCTTTAGATAATTCAGATATTCACAATTAAAGCATATGAATCTCAAAATTTAAAACTTTCTGGTTTTCTTCAAAATTTAAAACTTGTTCTTTCAATCTTTTGACATCATTTAAAGCAAAAGCTTTATATGTATTTAATTGAACAAGAATCTCATGATTGTTCTTATGAATCTGTTCAAATTCAGTAAGTTTGACAACCAGCTCAGACTTTGTAAGATTAAAAACTGATTGTGATCATGTGCCATTTTAAATTGCTGTTATTAAATCTTCCAAGATCTTTTATGGAATTATGAGTGATTTCTGATTAAAGCTCTGAAAAATGTATATGTGAATGATAACTTATTGAAAATCAGCTCTGAATTGACTTTTTGACGTTGAAATTTCAGTTTTTCTGCAGAAAAATGCTTGTAACTTTTTTTCTGGTGTTGAATTAGGACTCGAAATTGCCCGAACTGGCTTCGCCCATTCTAGAAATCGTAGATCTTGGTTCAAGCTTCGTTTTGGTGTATGGTAGGCCTTCTAACGATGTTCCAGTTAAAAGTTATGGCCAATTTGAGCAGCAAAGGTCAAAGGGAAAAACTGGTGATTAATGAAGAAACTCGGATGTATAAAGAATCAAACTCGGATATTGAATGAGCAAACTCGATATACTAATGATCAATCTCGAATGAAAGAATATCAATCTCGAATGCTTAATGATCAATCTCGGATACCTAAGACTAAAACTCGAGTGCTTAATAATAAAACTTGATAAAGAAGGATTAATCTCGATTAAAGAAGTTTAAAACCTCGATTAAACAAGCAACAATCTCGATTGAAACTATATTAATATCAGAAAATGAATACTCAAACTCAAATATCAAATGTTCAAACTCGAATCACAGTTCAATTAAACTCGAAAATCCCTTGATCAAACTCGAAAGACAAAGGATCACACTTGATCAACAAGTCACAAAACTCGGTCAATACATGATGAAACTCGGTCAAAGCTTTATAAAACTCGATTAAAACGTAAACAAACTCGAATAAATCTTTGATCAAACTCGATTGACTTCTCTGTAAAACTCGATTGACACTATGGACTTAGTTTTGCCCAAGTTTTATCATTTTTCAACAAAAACAAGTTCAGATTCAAATTTTTCCAACAAAAATTCATGAATTGACCTCAAAATGATATCGAAGGTTTGTTTTACACATAGAAATACTTTTTGTAAAAAGACTTTGTCTAATTTCATATTAAACACCCAAAATTAATCACAAAACGTGAAGAACACCACTTTTTTCGAAAATCAGAAAATTCAAGATTAATTTTTGTGTGTTTGGAATTAGAAATTGAGACTTATCTCAATGAAATCGTCTTTTAAAAACGCACCTTCGATCCAAACTTCACTCCAAATCATCCAGTGAATCAAAAACCCTTAATGATTTTCAGATTTTCAAAAATATAGGAATGTAACAGTGTTCGACCAAAAACTTTTTCGGATTCAAAAATCACTAAAAATTAGCCATATTTGGCTCTGATACCAATTTATAATCTAATATTCAACAATTCAATACACAATTATATAACAAAAATAACAATCATCAACACAATATATTGGATGATTAGATTGAGATGAAAATATTACATTCAGTTTCTTGCTTGACAAACTTGCACTATCAGTTCCCTCTCAATCTGTATCTTCCGTATTGTTCAACCCTACCTACAAACAGTATCCCTATATCTATTTATACAAAAATACAACTATTGATTATTAACACTAAGCCCCCTGGACTTCTTACAATTAATTGTTTTCAACTCTATTTATATTTGTACCCAACAATTTGGTTGTTAAAAGAGGATTACATGATCTTGCCACTTCCATAAAAAAAGTTCATGCTGCTGTTAGATATGTTAGATCCTCTCCGGCAAGACTTAATAAGTCAAAGATTGTGTCAATGAAGTGCTGATACAAAGCAAAAAACTCATTTGTTTGGATGTTGAAACTTGTTGGAAGTCAATGTTTTTTATGCTTGAAAGTGCTTTAAGATTTAAATTGGCATTTGATAACATGATATCTAAAGGTGTCCTTATGCTAAAGATATTGGAAAGTATGGAGGTGCATCAAATGATGATGATTGGAATGTGATTGGTAATTTCTTACCTTTCTTGAAAATTTTTTATGATGTTACATTGAAGTTGTCCGGGTCTAGATATGTGACCGATAATTATTAGGTACCGGAGATTTACGTTGTTGGATACTTGATTTTAACTTATTGTGAAAATGAGGATGACAACATTATGAAGATGGCAAATCACATGAAGGTCAAATATGATAAGTATTGGTCTAATGTTGATAATATCAATATTTGCTATTTATTGCTTTAGTTCTTGATCCAAGGCATAAATTGCATTATGTTGACTAGGTTGTCAAGTCTTCTTATGATGACACGAATGCTAATATGATAATATCAAAGATTAAACTTACTTTGCGATCTTTGTTTGAATATTATGCTTCTTTTATGCCTCAACAAAAAAAAATAGAAAACGGAAGCATAGGGTTGCACTTTTTCAATGAGTGATTCTCGTTATGATGAAAGGGAAAGAAGTGGGGATGTGATGAATGTTCAAAAACTTTTAAGTATGAGATATAAGATGGCAAAGGGAACTTTTGAGAATTGTGAGAAGAAAAATGAGTTGGAGAAATATTTACAAGATGAGTGTGAGCAAGTGGATTCGTGTTTTGATATCTTGCAATGGCGGACGGATCAACAAAAAATGCATCCTATTCTATGTAGGATGGCTTGAAATGTGCTTGTGATACCGTCTCTACGGTTGCTTTGGAGTCCGCTTTTAGCACCGGTGGTCGTGTTCTTGATTCATTTCATACTTCTTTAACTCCAAGAATGGTGGAAGCTCTTATTTGTACTCAAGACCGAAGGACCTCTAATAATTGAGGAATGTTTCCTTCAATTGGGAGAATTAGAGGAATGTAAGTTTTGTTTTGATTGTTTAATTTTAAATAAACTATCATGTGTTATTATAGATTTACAATATTACGTATACTAAATACTAAGTTACTAACGACTAAAATTATATTTTTTTTCCTTTAAATTGTAGGTATGAAGGATTTGACATTGGAGCAACCAACAATTGAAATTGATGAATCTTTCACTATGACGGAAGACATTTGAAGTAGAAGATGCCAAGACTCGAGAGAATGACGTTATTTGTCATTTAATTTTATTTATTTCATTGAAAATGTTTTTGAATAATGAAGATTTTTAAATTCCACTTTCTTATGATGACACTTTTGGACTTATGAACTCTTAATCTATTATGATGTTGAAACTTGTAGTCTCGTATTGTATTGTTAATATGTCGGATCGAGAAGTTAATTATAGACTTTGTTAAATTTTTTGATCATGTAATGGTTAATCGGTTAACCTGAAAACCGAAACGAAAAACCAGGTTAATCGAAAACCGGTTAACAACTACTTTCGATTAAGGTTTAGGTTCAGGATTTTGCCAAACCGAGTGTTTCGGTTAACCATCCGAAACTCAAATTCGGTTCGGTTAACCATCCATGAACAACCTTAGTGTCAACTGGTACTCTTCGTGAGCTAAGAGTTTCTGTTAGTTCACCCTTTTTTTATGAATCCCATCTTGATGAGGCGATTAAAGGAGTGATTGCTAGTATGGAAAATAAGTTTGAGATGATGATGGAGCAGATGATGAACATACAGAGGCTACTGAAAGGAAAAGTTGTAGAAACTGATACTGCTCAAGTTGATTCTAATGTTGTATTGAGAACTTATTGTGAAGATCAGTTAGCAAGTATGAATGCTAGAATGTCAGGTTTAGAAGCTATAGTTGTGAGTGCATTAGGGATGCTTTCTGAGAGGTTTTCATGATTAGAGGAAACATGCAAGTCCCAAGCCTCTGGTTTCAAACGAAAGCATGATGATCATGATTCCGATGATCATCATGAGGGGGAGAAGAGGCAGAGGCTTGGAGACTTTGATAAGTAGTTAGTTTTATATGTTGAGAAAGAATCTGAAGGAGATGTTGTTGAGCCTGGTTTGGGATTTGAAAAACCAGCTGATACTCAACGAAATCTGGGATTGATTTTTTTATGAAGATGTTCCAGATCTGGTGAGTATGCAGTATGAATTTGAAGGTATATTTGATTTTGAAGAATATGGTGAGTCTGATAAAGAGGATGTTGTCTTGATGATTAAAGGTGTTGAAGCTGAGACTGAAAAGGTTGAATGTGCTAAAACTGAAACGACAAGATTTGAGATTGCTGAGAGTTTAGTATTTGCTGAGAAGTTTATAGAAGAAGAGGAGTTGGTAGAAGATACATTGAAAAAAGTTGTGTTGGAATCTGAACTTAAACCAACGCTTGAAAAGCATGCGGTTGCTGAGTATGACGATACGTTATCTTAGTTTTTTGGGTTACAGTACAACCCTGAAATGAAGAAATTGACGAAGACAGTGACTTAGTCTATGTTACTAATAAAAAGTATGTTACTATTAAGGTTGAAGAAGAAGATGTTCCATTAATCTATTTTGCTGAACCAGAAATAGCTGAAGAACTAAAAGTGAGTGATGATGAGTTGTTGGAGAAGTTCTTAAATGAATATATTCTGGCTGATGAGACTAAAAAAGAGCATAGGCCGAGAAAGCCAATTCAAGTGAAATTGAAAAGAGAAATTGATGACATGTTGTCCTTACCGGATTAGGAAGAGCTTAATAAGAAGATATGTAAGAAGAAAGTTCTGAAACTGTTAAAACATCAAAATGAAGAATTCATTATAAAGAGAAATAGACTGCCATATCTTGAAGATATTTTGGAAAGAAGAATTTTCTGTAAGAAGCAAGCTCCTCTGACAATTCTGAAGCTATTCCGAGTAATTGAGCCTAACATGCCACATATGGTGAATTATGCTAGCTTTATGCAATACAAGGCTCAACCTCTGGAGAAAGTTCGTGTGTGGGAAATGATTGTTGAATTGAAAAGGATTGATAAAGATAGATTTGTGAATATTTTTTATCCAGTGTTCACGGTTCTCAGATCAGATCAGAAAGAATCATATCAGATCATAAAGATTAGATCAGAAAGAATACTATTTTAGTGAAGCAAAATTTTTCCATGTATTCATTGAAGACATAGAAGATCCGTTTGGCGAACTTTGTAGAAACAAGAGAGAAGAGAACTGTAGGTTTGCACTTAAAGCCGTTTTCCACTTCATACACACTAAAATGATATTGGTGTCTATTCAAGACACACAGATTGGAGTGGAACGAGGTATGAGAAGAATAAATATAACGACTCCGAGAAGAGAAGTGAGAAATCTTGAACAGTGCTTAGAATTTCAAATGGTTTTTGAAGATGTAATCTGCATAATTTACAAGAATAGGGATTGGCAAAAGAAGGCTGTGAGAATATATGAGCTGAACAAGTATTTCAATGGAACCTTTAAAATAATACTGATGTCATTGAAAGGGATTCTTGATGAAGATAAAACAAAATGAACAAAAGATACTATGTCGCCCAATGAGAGATTAATGATGGCTGAGTTTGTAGCTGAAATGGAAGTTCGACTTAGTAGCCGACTCATGATAAGAAGATTTGAGAATAAATTGAGCTATAGGAAGGATTACTAGACTTTTAAATCATAAAAGGAGAGATCGTTGAGAACATTATTTTATTTATGGTTTTTAAGTCTAGGGACTGAACTGTAATTTCTAGAAAGTATGTGATAGTATAAATAGATTTTCCAATGGCTTGAAATGTAAGAATTTATAATTTCCATTTTTCATGTACCGTAAACTATCTCGTAGCATTCCGCTATTGTTGAATTCATTTTTTTTGTGTTTTTGATATTGACTATATGTTGGATTTGATATTAACAAAATGTATTTGATCTACTAGATCATGTTTATCATAACCATTTTGAGTAACCGATCGGTATTTTGAGATACTCATTTTTATTGGTAAAATGAAGAAATTAAGCCTAAAATAGTTAGGACATGTTTGGTACAGAGAAATGGAATTTGAATAAATTCTCTTGTTTGTTTGGGTTTGAGAATCACAAAATGAAAAATAAACCTATTACTTTTCCTTACCTTCATTTCCAAAGAAATGGGGAGAATTGAGAATTAAGGGTGCGTTTGGTTACTGAAATTTTTAAAAAATTCCATATCACTTTAAAAAAAATGAAAACTTGTTTACTTAACAACAATTTCATAAATTTTCATTTTATTTTTTAAAATATCACTTTTCATATTCTTTCTTACTTTTATATTATTACCCTATATTTCTTTATAATACTCTCTTTCTCTCTTTTACTATTCTATCACCTATCTTATTTTTTTTATTTTATAATCACTAATCTTATTTTTCTTAAAACTTAATAATCTAAACAAGTTTTCACTTTTCAGAGAATCCTTTGTTTTTTTTCTAAAAACTATAACTTGAAAACTGAAATTGAAAAATGACTAAATTTCGTTAACTAAACGCAACATGGAGAATTGCCAAAAAAAAAAAAAATGGGAGAGTTAAAACGCAGTCTTTTCCATCTCCATCACCTTGTTAGTCTTTATCTTTTTGAAAAGGGATTTAAGCATATCCATATGACCATATCTATAATGACAGCAAATACGAAAAGTTAAAACGTACAGACCAATCCCGCCACGTCAAAGGCTAGAAGCGCGGGAATCCGTCAATCCGTCATTCACAAAAGACTTTTCAATCAAACCCTAATTCACAAAACTTTTCGAGCAAATACGAAGGCCTTGTTTGTTTTTAGTTAAGAGGTCTTAATAACCTCTGAAGTCTAAACTTCAGATCTATAAACAAATAAGATTGTTTGTTTTTAGAGTTTAGAGGTTACAACCTCTAGATTTACCTCTTAAACTTAAAAGGTTAAATTTTGGCTGAAAAAAATAAGAGATTAATTTCTCTCTCCTGCGTACAAGTTACAACCCTAATTCTAATTTAAAAATATATATCATATTAATTATTTTATTTTAATTTTAATTTTTTTGAATTAATTAATTATAATATACAACTTATTAGATATAATATTTTAAAGTATTATTTTTCGTATGTTTCATATTACAAAACAAACAATCTTAAGACTACCTCTTAATTTCAGATATCAGATCTTAAGACCATATCTTTATTTCAGATATGGTTTTCAGACTTCAGACATTTACCTTCTTAAAAAAACAAACCGAAAAGTTAAAACCCGTCAATCCCTCATCCACAAAAGACTTTCCAAAAGCGCGGGAAAATAATGAAATTGGCGCCAGTAAATTCGATCAAACCCTAATTCAGTGTCGTAGATTCGAACTTCAGTTTCTCTCTTTTTTGAATCAAACATTTTCATTTCGATCCCTGGAACATCAATTTCTGTTCTTCAATTTATCGTCCCTTGGTATATTTTGTGATCTGTTTCCCAAAACCTAAAACCCTAAATTCACAGAAGCTATGGAAAATTTATCGTTTATCTGCGGTGGTCTTGGTATTATTGAAGAGGATGACGATGGCAATCAGATCGCCTACGCTCCAGGAGAATACTGTTTAGGTACTTTTTTTCTTTAGTTCAGTCACTTGAAAAATTTCAGTTTTACAATTGTAAGTTAATTTGCATACAACATTATCTCTTTAGTTTGATAATTTGTTAAGTTGTGTAATTGATGAGCAGATAATTTAAAGGATTTGCTGAGATTTCTAAGAAGAGACGATCCAGAGACTCGAGAAGTATTCAAACAAGTTTGTAAATGGAATATAGTGGGTAAAGATATATTACCCATAATTCAACACTGTCAAAATGATACTACTTTGGTGCTAAATGCAGGTACTTACTTGTCTAATAGTAGATTTTATAATATTATATTAAAGGAGAGTATAATTTTGGTTTTAGAAATTCGAAGTTCATATCAAAGTTCAAAGTTAATCTGTAATCCTTCCATGATTGAGAGGTTTTTTTGATTTCCAATGTATGTAATGATTGATATTGAGCAGATGTGTAAATTTGGCTTTATATTTTGTTAGGAAAGTGTAACATTGCAATTTTTAGGACAATCTAATAAGGATAATGATGATCTGCTTTTTTTTTTGAACGGAAGAGGTATTTATGTTTTTTAATTCAGTTTTTCAAAGGTTTAATCAACGTAACTCATTGTAGTTTATTCATATCAAAACAATGTTACTAATCTTTTAACTCAAAAAGTGAATTTGTATGACTTTTAAATTCGGATACAGACTTCCTTTTTTGAAAGACAGAATTCGCATTATGTGCTACAAGAAGACTTGCAGTTGTCAGTAATGCTTAGTCATCTTCTGCCTTAACTATGCAGTGAAGGTTTTGGTGTTCCTTACGATGCCAGTTGATCCAACTTCAAAAGATATACCACAGCAGATTGAATATCTTTGGAGTTTGAAGTCATTAATTACTTCTAGTCATGCTATTCCAGTGATAATTACCCTTCTTGAGAGCCCCCTTGAACATTTGGAAGGGTATGTAGAACATGTTTAGAAATTTTGCATCTAGCATTTTATTTAAATACCATGAATGAATTTCTGTTTTCCTGTATTGAAATATTATGGTTGTAATCCTAAGTAAATAATTAAAATAGAGTATGTTTTTGTTTCCATGGAGTTACATCTGCATGACTTGATCATGAATGGAATTTAAAGAATAATGGTATTCTTTGAAGAGTGGCAACAAAAAACAAAGACAACAAATATGAGCTTCTTTTTATAAACAAACATGTAGTTGTTTTTAGGCTGTAAAATGTTGCTAGAAAGTTCTATTGGTGGTGAGAGTAAGACTTGACTTGCTTGTCAATATTAGGGAACCATTATATTTCTATGTATTTTGTTTGCATATACTTCTGATCTTTGGCTATATATCTTCAGGTTGCAATTGTATTAGGATGTAAACTATAGTGCATCATTTGGGGAAATGATTAGTAATTTTGATTGGACCTCATATGTGTGGCAAATTCTGTGTTAAGAACTTACTGTATTAAACTTGGACACTATGGTTCAAATTTGATGTCATATATGTTTTTCCCCCTTCTGAAAATGGCTTTGTTTAAAGTTTCTTTCGATCAGCTTGTATCTCAAATCCCAATTATAAATTGTTTAATTCTTGTTTCTGATTAGTGTAGGATAACTAATATTCTTCTGGCTATTGTTTCTTTGTTTTATTTCTGATAAGTTGTTCAGATTCTTTTCTGTTTTATGTTTTTAATTGTCCCTTTGGTCATTTCTAAACTTGAAACAGGGATTTGTTTACGGAGGATGACTGGAAATTGGTTCAGCTGGTCGTCACCTTATTTCGCAACATTTTGGCTGTTCAGGACATCACAATGCAACAGAGAGTTTCTGGATCAGCTTCTGAATTTATACTTCTTAGAGATAGATTCTTAGAACTTCTATTCGAAGAGAATGTGATGGACTTGATCTTAGTTTTGACACAACATGTTGGTGGCTCATGTGGCATATTTCGTCAGGATAACTTGCTTTTATTGGAGACTTTCTATTACATATATAAGGGTCAAGTTCCGGAGTTGATTGCAAGAGCTCATTTGGATGCTACTAAAGAGGTGGTTGTTCTTGTTGTCATTTGAATAACTCTTATTGCTATTACCATTTTGTTTTCACAAGGATGCTCAATGCTGCATTGCTGCTTTTTGAGCATCTAGTTAGCTTATGTCTTTGTGATTAGAAGGTCACAACTTTGCGTTAAGAAATCCTTTTGCAATATGCAAGGGAAAGGTTACATACAAAAGCCTGTCTTCAGAAGTTTTGCAAAACTGAGGCATGTCATGTAATGTTATATACAAAAACCTCTCTTCTTTTCTCAAGTGTAGTGTTATGTGATATTTGGAATCCTATGATTCCGATACTCATGAATGCCATGTTGCCTTGAGTGGTGCTATTGTTAATAATCATAATAATGATATCAAGAATCTAATTATTATCTATTACTCACGTTCAAGTAGTTGTGGGGTTTTACCTTGAAATTCATTTATGCTGTTTGTTGAGACCAGAAGGCCATATGTTTTTAGTCATGGAACTGCCTCTTTGTAATATGCAAGTGAAAGGATGAGACTCCTGCACAACGTTTGCATAAATGAGGTGGCCAGGTGCACCTGTGTTGCCATTTTTAAGGAAATTATTTAGCTTCTCTTTCTTATGTCAGCAGATGAGTTACTTACCAGTACTTGCTTGGTAGTGGATGCGAATATAATATATGTTGGATTATCGAATGAAAAGCACCTGAAATAGAAGCTTTACTGCATTTGCTCATCAGGTAAGGGGAGATGCAGAAGCAACTGCCACTGATCTCAAGTCTCTTATAGAAGAGGAAAAGGCAAAAAGAAGACAAATAATGCTCTTTAATTTGGGTTCTCGATCAAAGTTCAGCGGATCATTCACCCGACTAACTATGGTACAAACTACGTAGTTGATGTTGTTAACTTGTTATTCATATAATATGATCTTTATCACTAATTCTAGTTGCCCTTATGACCAGGATGGTTCAAAAGTTTTAGTTAAAGGAAATCCTTGTTCAGAGTCTCATGATTCATTGCTCAAAGGTCATAAAAATCAACACAGTTCATCCAAAAAGATGCTATGGGACAGTGGAAGAATGCCAACAACTAACAAGAATATCCTTCGGTTGCTCCATGAGCTTACTAATCAGTTCCTGTCAGGAGGTTATAACGGTAATTATTGTATTTTCAAAGGAACTATCTGTTTGTTTGTGGTTTTGTTGCTTCATTTGGTGGTTTCTTATATTCATTTTGAACTGTATCCTCAACAGTGTTAATGCAGTCGATACGTGAAGATATTGAGAAAGAACACCATGCTATTGAAAACAACGATGTTGTTATTTTCTTTCAGGTCGCTGAATTTGTTATGTCTTTCCAGAATCACAAGTTACTTAGCACAAAGGTGAGCTACTATATTGAATACACTAGTATTCTGCTATATTTGTAAGATGCTTCTTGGCGCAAGCTTCTTACTTTTACCAGATAAGGCTAGATGGTGTGCTTCTTATTTTAGTACGGATTTAAAGCAATATTTAGTACTTTCTACATAAATAGATGTGACTGTCTAGACTTTGCACACGTAATTTGTTATGACCAAGCTAGTTTGTTAGTTTTGGTCATGTTCTTATTTTTACTTGTTAGTCCATATATGTGCATGGCATATGCTGCAGTATACCTTGCTGTAGGACGTTTCAATGATTTAGTGATGTGCCATTGTCATTGATACGAAACAGAAACTTATATTGAGTAAAACACAGGAATAGATCTGATATAGATGAAGAAGAATTACAAAACAGAAATATAAATTCCAGGGAAACCTCCCTTTCTCTCAATCGGATGATTGGAGACCCTTCAAAGCAATTAAGCAATGAATCTAACAATTCTAACAATAATTCTGCACACTTTCACTCACACCCTATACCCCTTATTTATAGATTCTCAATGTAACTAACTATTAATACTATGACTAATATACCCCTTCTAGAATATACTTCAATTACCTATCAATACTTCCCCCTTATTTAAGTCTTGACCTCAAGACTTACTTTGCTGCCATCAGAACGTCCCTTATCACAGAACCATAGGAGCCCCAGAATTCTGTCCCAAAACATTATCAGGTTGAAACAGATGCCCATTCCCATCATCTTCATCATCATCGCCCAACAAAAGAACTCGCAAATGACCATCTGGACATTTATGTGCAGGACCAAACATATTTCCACAACGAAAACAGAGGCCCTTCTTACGCCTTTCCTCCCACTCTGAACGTGTCAATGAGCGAACCCCTCTATCACGCTGTAACTTAGTTGATGTATCTGGATAATCCTTTGACGAAGGGTTCTGAGTCGAGGGCTCAGATGCGCCGCTAGAAAACAAGGGCTTGGTATCAATGGGCTTAAGTTGACCCAATTGATTAGATCGATCCATCACAGACCCAATAGGAAGCCCACGAAGATGGGATTGGCCCAGTGTTGACCCACGATCCATATTGTAATCGGAACTCAACCCACCAGGAGAATGATATCGGTAGCGGGAATGAGAAATCAGCGTATCTGATGGGTTAAGCATTTCTTCTACATCCTTAGCCAAGTACATGGCGTCCAGACGTGATTGAGGGCGATGGAGACGAACCCAGCGCTTCACCTCATCACGCAAACCAGCAATGAAGTACCCCAAAGCCTGAGATTCTGGCAATTTAGGAACGAGGGATAGCAAATACTCAAAATCATCAATATAATCATGAATTGATGAAGATTGCTTGATTGTGGCCAATTGTTCATACGGATTCTGAATTTCAAGGCCACTAAAATGCTGGAGCAGTTCAATTTGGAATTGATCCCAGGTAAGTGAGTCATGAATTTGTTGAACGATAGTAAACCAATGTTGGGCAACCCCAACCATGCTCAATTGAGCCAAACGGATCCGAAGACTAGGAGGTGTACCATTGATGTCGAAATAGAGAATAGCTTTCTGAATCCACCCTTGTGGATCAAACCCAAAAAATTCTGGAAGCTTGATTTTCTTCACTGCCCATGGTAAAATTGAAGCACCAACAGGAGGAGTTTGGCCACCCCCAGAACGACCACCAGACTCGAAAAGTACTCCAGAAGCACCTTCACCATCTGATTCTGGTTGCTTACCTTGCTGTTTGATAAAACCCATCACCACTTTGCGAAATTCAGCAGACTCCACCCTCTCTGCTTCTAAGGATTTCAGAGTGGACTTGATTTCTGTGACATCAGATTGGATTTGACGAATCTGATCGTCATGCTGATCCAGACGAGATTGGAGCTTGGTTTAAAAAGGCGCGAGGCGCACCGATGCGAAAAGTGTTCTGGAGCCCGAGGCGCGATGCGCAAGGCGAGGCGCACGCATCACGTACGCGAGGCGCCTTAGAGTAAAACACTTCTAAAATTATTTTAGTATCACATTTCATACAAACAAACACATTAAAACTATATTTAACCACTAAAATTCCAAAAAACCTAACATATGTTGTGTAAAAGTAGTCTCCTAGTTGCTGATCCACTCACTAAAATCCATAATTGTGTCAAATTAGTCACGTTGTACAGGAAGCGGCCAGGGCGTCGCCTCTCGCTTCCATGTGTTGCCACATGATGCGATCGCCTCCATGCGCCTTCTGTCATCGCATCGCCTCAAAGCCAGGATGCGACAGCACCATCGCCTGGCTGCGCCCATCGCCCAGGCGCGCCTGATGCGCGCTTTTTTAAACCAAGGATTGGAGGGAAGATAAACGAGTCTCCATTGGAAAATTCAGATGATAAATGATGAAGAACAGCTCAGAACCGAAGGGAAGAAGGTAGAGATAGAAGGGCAGGTCGGACCAATGATACGAAACAGAAACTTATATTGAGTAAAACACAGGAATAGATCTGATATAGATGAAGAAGAATTACAAAACAGAAATATAAATTCCAGGGAAACTTCCCTTTCTCTCAATCGGATGATTGGAGACCCTTCAAAGCAATTAAGCAATGAATCTAACAATTCTAACAATAATTCTGCACACTTTCACTCACACCCTATACCCCTTATTTATAGATTCTCAATATAACTAACTATTAATACTATGACTAATATACCCCTTCTAGAATATACTTCAATTACCTATCAGTCATGGTCAATATTACTTGGTCATGATGACTATTAAATTAATAATAGGGCTACTAAATATGCATGAAAATCAATGCTGATAAGACCTTGTTAATGTTATAGCATGGAGTTATTATCGCTGATTTTGATTACTTTTATGTGACTAAAATTAATGGACCCCCAATGTCGATTGATTGATGGCAAGGGGACACTCAGTCCTTGGTTATTTTTGTATCTCTAAATGGCTTTCCCTCTTCTGTTGCAATATATTACCCTCACGGGTTTTCTTGCTTTAACAGCCAACTGAGGTCAGTCCATCTGAGTCTTCTGGAGATCATGATGCTGATAGCACATTGTTCGGAGGCAGTATATGTGGGTCCATTTCTGAAACAATGAATGAATCAATGTTTCTACTTGTTATATCAAAGTGGCGTAGTGCATTTGACGGTTTGAAGGAGACAAACAACTACAAATTTCTTTCTGCAGCAGGATCTCTTACGAAAATAATGGTGAGTGATGATATGTGAACCTTTTATGTTTCCTTGAATAAGTTACTGTATGTGGTGCTTTTGTTATTCTTCTACATGGCCCCAAATTTAAAACATTTAAATATAGTCGATCCAATGGAATGTGAAACTCATCCGACAATGTGAACATGTGCTTTGTAAATGTTTCATTCATAGCCACATCTGATATGAGCATACATGTACATGACATAACAAAAATTTGAATGCTTGCTCTTGGAATTTTGAGTAGCAATTAAGCATGCAAAACATTCCTTGGGTGATGGGAACTAAACTACAATTTGCTATAGAATCTTGTATATGCTGTATCGAATGTCATAACGAACTATAGCTATGTGCATCATACAGATTTGTGAATCATAATGATATACGATCGAATAACCTCACCACGTAACCCATATTATTGTTGAAAGCATCTAATAGACCTACATAGATGCGCATGGTTAAGTATTTGTTATTCTATCTCACAAGATTTTATCATTATTCTTTTTCTGGATGTTCCAAATCCAATAGAATTTCCAATGTTATTATTTTTGTCAATATTATAAGTTGTTATTTTTAAAAATAAAATTACCCAACCTAAGTTACACGTAGTCATTATAAAGTAGTTCTGGTAATTTGGTTCAGTTGATCCATTATGTTTTTTTGATTTGAAAACAAGAGATGTTGGCATGGTGGTTGTATAAATATAGATGTGGTCAGCTATATTTATAGAACTGTGTATGGTATATTCTTGAGATTCTCATTAGAAGGAGGTAGTGTTTTTAGTTTTTTTCACTTGTCGAACTATATTTGGGAAGTTTCATCATTCGTACGTCAGGATTATCATGCTCATATTTCTTTTGTGGGAGTAGGTGATCACTGCAGACAATCTAAGTAATTAGTCTAAATCTGATATGTCGAATACATAAAGCCAATCCATAAGATGATTAAACGTCAATTGACTGTCAATTTGGCATGTGGAGGTCTTCTTCTTTATGATAATATTAATCGTTGCCTCTTTTGCAACTTTATTTAGACACAGCAGTCTGTCTCAGAAGAACTAGCTTTCTTAGAGATGTCTTCTTCATAATCTTATGAGAGAGTTTTACCGTGGCATGATACTCTGTATTAGAATGAGAAACATATTATCTATTTCTTACTGTTTCATGATACATTGTTGCTACCAACTGAACAACATAAAACATAATAACTAGTTGTAGACCTTTGTGTATCTGGGTTTCCTGCCCTGTCAACATCTAAGCAACCTGTTGTCCTGCTAGGTCTGTCCTGTGTGAAGGCTTCTACTTTATAATATTTAGAATTATATACTAAATCCACTTGCTAGAGCACCCTAGAGAGTCAGAAAGATGCATATAAAATATGGCGATAAATAAATCTTCAATGTGTTACTTGTGTTGATCATGAGACATTGTCTTTTACCGGTTAGATGTTCATTTTAGAATTACTTACAAAAGCATTTCTATTTTTATGTGGTTATAAACATGTTTTGGCTTAATAAATGCAACACACATTTTTAGAAAATATCAGCGAGGCAAGATCCAGGTAAAAATATACAGAATTGTAAAATACAATTTGATACCATGACATGATGCATAATCAAATAGTATGATTATTTGTTTTTTCACTTCTTATGCTTGAATATTTAAGGAAAATTATTAGATTGGACTTTTGTTGTGTGAGTTTTTGACAAACATGTGTACAAATCATATCTGTACCAGACATCCCATCCAAATTGGTAGCCTATGTATGCCACCCCCATGAGTTTGTGCATCTACCTATCAACATAGTATTCATTCCTAAGAATTTATTTATGCGATACCGACAGACACTTTGAACTTTATACTGAACAGTTCCATTTATAAGTGGATTGTATTCTTGTTTTTGCAGATAAACATGTTAGACTTGGTGCTTAAGCTGTCACCAGAAGCTTCTAAGGAGCCTCAAACTGCCCGTGTTCTTCTTTACAAGTTATTTTATGATCAGACAGATCAAGGGATGACATATTTCCTGTTCAATCTGATCAAATCTTTTAACGCACACAAACAACCAAAAAGGTTTGTTTTCTCTTCATGATAGAGTTATAGTTTTGTAATGTCTTTCACTATGAAGTTAGGGAATAAGCATAGTGTTATCTTCTTGATTAATCAAAATATGAGCTATTATCTTTCTTGTTCTTTGTATACAATTCGGAGCTATTTATTTCCATATATCTTGAACTTAGTTATTTTAGCCAACTTAAGGGATATGTAAACAGATTTCTAAATCGACCATATATTTTTCTGGTTAACTTAAAGAGATGATTAAAGGATATTTCTCTTTTGGTAATTCCAATATCTAGTCTTCTTTGAATAGTGAGAATACAAGTCTTAAGGAGATAAATAAATAATTAATCATACCAGACCTACAAGTTTTGGATTTGAGGTGACTGAAGACTAACAAAGAAAACCTAACAAGAAATAAGATGTCCTGATATCCTTTTTGCACCATCTTTTTATTTTTCCTCTTTTGCTCTTGTTTTTTAGATCCATATTAAGAAATCTTCACAAGGATTATGATGAAAACCATGTTTCATGACAAGTTACTAACAAAAACTCATCAATCAATTGATCAAAATATAACGTTAAATTAGCAGTTAACACCACCTTTCTTGCAAATAATGGTTGAACTGTTGTATTATCTTGATTAAAGTATTCCTTCTCTGCTACTAAAGTTAATATGAAACTATTTTATCTAACGTTCCAACTACTTTTTAACCATTGGTGTTACCTTCATAGAGTAAGGTGGTCATTTGGTTTGCCCCTATTTCCCAGCTAACTCATTAAGTTAACATTGTTAACCCACTTAGCCACTTTGGAAACATAGTCAATTCACTTTTTCAGTTCGAAAATAGTATTTCTGTGCAAGGGATAGAAACATGGCCAATTAAATAGTTTCAGCAATTGTGTGCCAAAGAATGAACAGTACAAGGACCACACAACTTTTTCTAAAAATTTGTTTCTATGATATTTCCATTTTAATTTTCTGTATCAGAAAGGTTGATTCTAGAAAACACAATCAAGCATGTGTAATTGGTAAAAAATGAACGTGTGCCTTTTCGTGTGGGGTTCTTGATAAGTTTAACATTTGTTACTCAATGATATTTTCTGCAAATAAAACATCATGAAATATTTCTAGAAATAATATGGCTACTTTTGTTTAGTTCTTCAAATATTATTGTAATTTATTGTTTATTTTTCAGTGATCTTGCTGATTTGGTTGAGACAATTCATATAGTCATACGGTTAATGGAAAATCTTCAATCGCGTGGTACATTGAGGGTATGTTCTGTTCTGGTATCTATTAAATGTGCTTGAATTTTTTTGTGTTTGTTCTTGGTTTTTTTTGCCTTTTAAAAATCATAGTGGGGGTCCATTACTTTCTTGTAAATATATCATTCAACTATGACTATCAACCCGTTGATCAGAATGTAGAGATGAAGTTATTACTTCCCCATCTAGGTGTTGGAATAGGACGGAATCAGCTAGAAAATGACAAGGTCGACAAATCATATTTTCCTGCCATAGCCTATCGAAACAAATTGTAGCTGATATGGAGATGCATCAAATGGGTTGCAAGCCACCCAAAGTGTATTTTTAGTTCATAAACCTTCTAAAATGCTTTATTCATATATTAGATTTTATTTTTGATAATACACTTCTTATAATATTATTTAATGCACTATTAATGTATGGAAAAGTAAATGATCTGGAAAATAAGTGGTTTGGGTCAACCAGTGTGACCCGTACCAAAAGTTACTTGTTTCGACTCGAATCTGATACCGTTTCCATTTTGCCACTTACTCTTAATCTGGAAAAGTGGCAATGGGTATATTTGGCAACCCTTGGGCATTCTTAAGGGCATGTTTGGTACCGTGGAATGGAATGAAATGAATTTTAAGCTATTTTGACCAATGATAGTTACAAATAACATTGAAAATGAAGAAAAAAAATATAAATTTCATTCCCTTTCTGTCTTTTTGATTCTCTCCATGTTGATAAGAAATGTGAGAATAAAATTTAAACTAAACTCCATTCTCTACTCCTAGTTGGAATCAAAGCTCTTATCACATAACAAAAAGCTTGTAAACATTCCACCATACCAAACACCCTATAAAAGTAGAAGGATGATTTGCAAGGTGGTGGTTGATAAATATCCTCCCAGAAATCTTTTTGTCTTTTGAGTATGACCAAAGTGCAGTGGTGGTACTAGGTAGGGTCATAATGAGTAGTATGTGTAACTTCAACTTAATCCTAAAAACTTAAAATTAAACATCATAATTTGGAGAATGGAATTTAGACATGATGAAGACAACAACACGAAGAGTACATTAAACATACCTGTTGAGAATTAGGAGAAATTAGATAGAGAATCTAGAGAGAGAGAATTAGAAAATAATAGGCTGAAATCTTTATTGAATGAACTGAAATTACAAAATGGAAGTCAGCCTCCTTATTTATAGGCTATGGTACTGCAAACATGCTAACTACCTGATTACTATCATTAAAGTCACAACTAACAAAATCTCCACCTTGACTTTAATTCTAGTAAAGTAATAACAGAAAATTCTACTTCCATCTATTTATGTTTAGTAGATCTAAACAGTGTCTAAATTTGTTTAATGAAACTGGTTTAGTTAGTGCATCAGCTGGATTGTCTTCTGTCTTCACCTTCTTCACTTGAACTCTTCTTTCCGAACGTATAAAGTGGTAACGAACATCTATATGCTTCGTTCTCTCGTGATACACTTGGTCTTTAGTAAGACAAATTGCACTTAGGCTGTCACAAAACACCACAGCCTGATCTTGATGAAAACCAAGATCTCCAAGCAAACCTTTCAGCCAAATACCCTCCTTTGCAGCCTCCGTAAGTGCCATATATTCAGCCTCTGTTGTGGACAAAGCAACCGACGGCTGTAAAGTAGCTTTCCAGCTCACTAAGGCACTTCCAACGGTGAAAACATACCCTGTTAATGACCTTCTAGTGTCAAGGTCAGCTGCATAATCCGCACTGAATATCCAGCAACAAAACACTTCCCATTTCCTCCATAAATGAGGCCTACATCTGCTGTCCCTTTGAGATATCGGAATATACGTTTCACGGCAACCCAATGTTCTTTTCCTGGACAAGCCATATAGCGAGAAACAACGCTGATCGCATGTGCTATGTAAGGTCTAGTGCAGACCATGACATACATAAGACTTCCCACGACACTCGAGTAAGGAACTTTGCTCATATACTCCACCTCAGCCTCCGTTTGAGGTGCTAAAGTTGTCGATAACCTGAAATTAGCCGATGAAGGAGTGCTCAATGGCTTTGCCGAAGCCATTCCAAAGCCAGAAAGTATTTTAGAGATGTAACTTTTCTGTGATAAGAAAAGTTTCCCCTTCGATCTATCTCGAATAATCTCCATTCCAAGTATCTTTTGAGCAGCCCCCAAGTCCTTAATATCAAACTCAGAATTAAGAAGGTCTTTTAACCTCTTAATTTCAGCCTTATCTCTTGCAGCCACCAACATATCATCTACATAAAGTAGCAAATACACCCGAGAACCATCAGCTACTTTCTTGTGATAAATGCAACAATCATAGGGACTTCGATTAAACCCATGGCTCACCATAAAACCATCAAATCACTTATACCACTGCCTCGGCTTCAATCCGTAAAGCGATTTCTTGAGTTTACACACATAATCTTCTTTCCCACGAACCACAAACCCCTCCGGTTGATTCATGTATATTTCTTCTTCAAGATCTCCGTGCAAAAATGCTGTTTTTACGTCCAACTGTTCCAGCTCCAGATTCTGTTGTGCTACAATTGCTAAAAGCACTCTAATGGACGTATGGCGCACTACGGGTGAGAAAATCTCATTATAATCAACTCTCTGCTCTTGGCTATAACCTCTAGCCACCAAACGGGCCTTGTATCTTACCCTTTCAGCACCGGGCACCCCTGTTTTGCGCTTAAAAATCCACTTACAGCTCACAACCCTTCTGCCTTGAGGTAACTTGACAAGCTCCCAAGTTCTATTCTTGTGAATGGACTCCATCTCTTCACCCATGGCACCCATCCATACATCTGCCTCCTTGGTTGTAATTGCCTCTTTGTAAGTGGATGGCTCAAAGATTTCAATTTCTTCAGCAACTTGCAAAGCATAGCCCACGACGTCATCAAAACCATAACGAATAGGCCTTCCAATTTGTCTTCGAGGCTTATCTAACGCTATAGAACGATACGCTATAGGCTGCTGCACTTCTTCATTCATTAAGTACTCATTTTGGGATGTGCTACTAGGCTGTCCAGCAGTGTTCTCACCTTCATCAGAATCAATCTGATCATACTCCACTTGTTCGGGGACACTCTTCTCTTGAACACTTGGAGTAGATGTATGCCGCATGCTACACAATATTGACTCTTCATCAAACACTACGTCATGACTGAGAACTACCTTTCTTTCATCAAGTGACCAGATTCTATAGCCCTTAACTCCAGCCCCGTATCCCATAAACAGCCCCTTTTTCGATCTTGGTTCCAACTTCCCTTCTCAAACATGGTAGTATGACGGACAACCAAACACTCTTAAGCCCGTATAATCAACCGGCTTACCGGACCACACCTCGATAGGAGTTTTACAACCAATTGCCGTTGACGGAGTTCTATTAACCAAGTAGCAAACCGTGTTCAACGCTTCTGCCCAAAAACCTTTGGTCAGCCTCGCATTTGACAGCACACATCTAACTCTTTCAAGCAGCGTTCTATTCATCCTCTCAGCTACTCCATTTTGTTGTGGAGTGTGCCTAACCGTCCGGTGTCTTGCAATGCCTTCATCCTTGCAAAACCGATCAAATTCTTTCGAACAAAACTCCAGTCCGTTGTCAGTTCGCAGCCTCTTTATCTTCTTCCCAACCTGATTTTCAATGAGAATTTTCCAATCTTTGAACTTCTCAAACGATTCACTCTTATGCTTCATGATGAACACCCAAGTCATCCTAGAGTAATCGTCTATAATCCATAGGAAATACCGGGCACCACCAAGTGAAGGAACTTGCGAAGGACCCCAGCAATCAGCATGTAAGTATTCTAAAGAAGACTTGGTTGTATGGACAGCCTTTGAAAAACTCACTCACCTTTGTTTTCCAAAGATACAATGCTCACAATTCACAAAAGCCCAACTCAGCAACTTTGTGACCTCCAAGCAGTCCCTGCTTGCTAAGAATTAGCATACCTTTCTTACTAACATGTCCCAGCCTCATATGCCATAAACATGTCAAATCTGACTCGTTTTTATCAGGTTTTAGGGCTGTTGCTGCTGACCCAACAACCGTATTACCTTCAAGCACGTACAAAGAACTCTTCTTGACTCCTTTCATGACCACCAACGCACCTTTTAGTGACCCGAATAACCCCTGCATCACAGCTGTACTTGAATCCTTTCGAGTCCAAAACTCCTATGGAAATCAAGTTCTTTTTCAAATCTGGCACGTGAGGAACATTGGCCAGCGTCTTTCGGGTTAGCTTTCGATCGTCGGCCCCTCGATTTTGATCGACCTCTTCCTTTCCACTTGCCTTTTCTTTGCTCTCGGCCTCTTTCTCTACCTTGATCTCTATCCCCATTCACCACCGACAAGCCAACCGATTGGCTTTCGGTTCCATTTCCGGAAGCTTTATGGCGCAACTCTCTCGAATGCAAACTTGATGTAACTTCTTCCAATGTTATTGTGTCTTTCCCAACCACAAACGAGTTAACAAAATTCTCATACGACGGTGGCAATGAAACCAATAAGATGAGGGCAGCATCTTCATCTTCGGTCTTGACCTCCACGTTCTTTAAATCCATAAGAATGGAATTCAATTCGTCAAGATGCTCCTTCAACGGCATCCCCTCCTTCATTCGTAGTGAAAATAACCGTTGCTTTAACAACAACTTGTTCGTTAAAGACTTAGTCATGTACAATGACTCTAGTTTCACCCACAATCCAGCCGCATTTTTTTCATCAGCAACTTCGTATAGGACCTCGTCCGAAAGAGACAACAAAATTGTTGAATGAGCCTTCTCATCTTGCTGATTGAAGTCATTTTGGTTCATTGTTTCTGGTCTTGGACCAGCCAGTGGGGTCCACAATACGTCACGCTTCAGCAACGCTTTCATTTTGAGACGCCACAGGCTGAAATTGTTCCCGATCGTCACAGGTTGTGGAATTAAAATCAAGAAAAGATTTCTTGAAATCAAGAACACTCCAAGAAACTTTTTAACGGGATTAGCTTCTAGAAATCGATGAGTTCTGGAATAATTGATTGCCAAGATCAGATTTGCAAACAGGGGCTGCAAGGATGAATCGATCACCAACTTGGTCGATTGAAGAACTCAATTCCCAGAACTGATTGCAGACATCCGATCACCCAAAAATAGATCAATCACCCGAATCGATACCCAATAATCGATTTTCCAGAAATCTATAGCCCCATCATGATCGCCAAAATCATTTGATTTCCAGACTTGTTCACCGCCTTCGATTGAGCACCCTTCGTCAATTTTTTTTTCTGAAATTAACCACTGAAAACTTCAATTTCACATGCTGATTGCAAGATTCAAGAGACTCCTCCTTGAATCGGCTTCAAGATTGGCAAACCGATTACCAAGATTGCAATCAGCAGTCGTGATTCCAAATTACAGAAGGCAGAAAAAAAATTGCAGAATCAAGAATGATGTTCTTGATCCACTTTTAGGTCAAGATCGATTTCCAAAAGGAGATTAAGGGAAGAGACTAGAAAATTCAGAGAGATTTAAATCAACCTGGCTCTGATACCAATTTGTTGAGAATTAGGAGAAATTAGATAGAGAATCTAGAGAGAGAGAATTAGAAAATAATAGGCCGAAATCTTTATTGAATGAACTGAAATTACAAAAATGGAAGTCAGCCTCCTTATTTATAGGCTATGGTCCTGAAAACATGCTAACTACTTGAAAACTATTATTAAAGTCACAACTAACAATACCAACACTAGGGTTGTAAAATTAAATATTCTTGACAAAGACACCTTAGCATCGATTTTCTTAAACCATCATGAAATATATATGTACATAATAAATAATTTTAGCGGTAACAATGAGAGGGTCAACCATAAAGAGTGAAACCAAATATTGTTCTCTCTTTAAAATAACAAAAGGAGTGCGATAAATTAAATAAGTTGCAATATAATGCATCATTGGTCATTAGTCATTATTATGAATCAACATGTCAACCACCTCTAACTAATGTTTGTTTTTGTGCCTAACAATACTATTTTTTGTTGCGGAGGTTAAAAAATCATATATTTTTATAAAGAATAAATAACAAACCCGAAATATTTAAATATAAGACAACATCATCAATAAATGTAAAACCTCAAAAAGCTAAACAATATTAACGTAGAGTTGCAGTAAGTTAAAATGATAAGTAACAACAAAATAACATTTGTACATTGGGTCAACTGTTAAACTAGCAACAACTTTTTGCTTTTTTACCATTTATAGCCACAAAATTTATTTTTCTCATTAGTAGCATCAAGTTTTGTCATTTTTTTAATAATTAGTAGCATCTACTTTTTATATTTTGTGTCATTAATAACATAGAGTTTTATTTTTCTTTTACCATTATTAGCATCAACTTTTTTAGCTTTTGGTCATAAACAGTAAAAAATATAAAAGCTGATGCTATTAATGATAAAAAATAAATAATGTTGCTATAAACAGTTAAAAAGAAGTCATTACTATTTTTTGTCAATTGGCACTTATGTTTAAAAGAAAAGAAATCTACTAATATGATACATTTTCGGAGACAATATATTTCAATTAACAGAGGTATCAAAATTTAGATACTACAAAATATGTTGTTTTGAATTTTGTTCTGAATTTGGTAATATATATATCAAAACGTCGATAAATATAAACCGATTATAATGGTAAAACTGTAAAACAAGATAACAGTTTATCTTTGATAGATAAGCAACTTTTCTATGTAACTGTTTATTTTTGAAAGGTAGTGAACTCTCCCAATGATGCTTACCTATTCAATCCCATAGTTACCTAATTCGCCCAAGAGGCCGCGATTTCCGTTCCAATCGCCACGAACCGAATCGCAATTCGATAGCGTTCCGATCGCCGTCCAATTCGGTAACCCAAATCGAATTCAATTCGTTTAATTCGTGTTCTAATCGTGTGCAATTCTGCGTTTTCAATTAAAGAAATTCGTGTTCATTTCGTGTGCAATTCTGCGTGTTCAATCAGTGAAACTCGTGTACCCAATTCGAACCGATCAGACCCAATTCGAATCGACTGTTCGAATTTCGTGCAGCCACAGACTGCTTGTTTCTATAATCGACTGTTCGAATTCGACTCCCTTTTCGAATTTCTATAATAAACCGCTCGTTTCCTTCACCTGCTGCTTGATTGCCTGCTGCGTTTCCTATTAATTTCTAATTGAGTGATTGGCTACTGCTGCATTTCCTAAATCCTAATTCCTATTAATTTCTAATTTAATAATTTCTAATTTCCTAACACCTTCCGATTTTAATCTATAAATATGTCCCAATTATCTATGTTTCTGTTGAATCTGTGATTCTGTTCTGTACTTTTGCTTATGTACTTCTGTTATGAAAAAATCAAGTTTATGTTTTAACTTGTAAGTTTATTATGTCTTTTAAATTATAGTAACAAAGTAATAACTAAAAAGTAAGAATATATAATATATGGTACATCGTACCTCATTATATGGTACACCGTACCGCATTATATGGTACATCGTACCGGAACGTTTGGAAATGAGCCTACCCCCCTTCGTACCGAATTTTAGGAACCTAGCGAATTGCGATTTCGTACCGCGTACCCGTACCGGATCGTACCGCGAATCAGTGGCGGATCTAGAAAAAATTTCCAGTGGTGGCACCGTGTATGGTCTAATTTCATGTTTGATCGTCGAAATTCTTCATGAATCGGGTCGGCAACTCAGATTGAGATTTTTTTTTCAACCAACTCAATTATTTTATTAAAATATTCTCTCTAAAGGTTAGGACAAAACTCAAATTTATGTTAACAATAAAATTTCTTAGGTCCTAATTTAATCTACATAAAACATAAAATCAAAACTAAGCATAAATTGACAAATCAATTAGGCAATCAAGAAAGCAAACAACTAAATAATCAAACTTGAAAAACTGCATCTATTAAAACTCTATCTATATGAATACAATTAAGATTCTAAGCACCCTAAATAATTAACAAGCTTGTATCAATTAACTAAACAAAACACTCAAAGTCTTAAAATCACAAAGCAATTAACTAAACAATTAACAAAATTAACTAAATAAAACACACAAAGTCTTAAAATCACAAAGCAAGAGGCCAAGAGGCAAGAGCCAAGAACCAAATTCGTACCTTTAGGAGTTGGAGATTTGGAGAAGCCGAGAGACTGAGAAGGGGCAGGCGAGCAGCGGCGCAGAAGAAGGGAAGAAGGGCGGCGGCGGTGGCTCGTTGTGACGGTCAGTCGGCAGTCGCGCAGAAGAAGGGAAGCGAGCAAGCGGCGGCAGGCGTAGAAGAAGGGGAGAGGGCAAGCGGCGGCCGGCGCAGAAGAACGGAAGAACGGAGGAGGGAAGATCACGCTTCATGCTTTCTGGTATGTGGTTCACGCTTCACTGCTGGAGGCATGGAGTCTGGACTAGGTTTTTCAAAAAGTGGACTCTCTATTTTGGGTTATTATAATCTGATGGGGTCACCTTAGACAATGGGCTGGATGCACTGTTATAAAATCAAAAAAAAATCAACATCTTGGGCTTGAAGGACTGGTGGCCTGGGCCACCACTAGCCAGGCCTTCCATCCGCCCCTGCCGCGAATTAGGTAACTATGATCTTGACCTCAAGACTTGCTGACAACTTCATAGCCCCTGCAGTTTCTTATCTGGTGGTGCCATTGGGGCAGGACCCCAAACTTCCTCGAATTGACAAAGATTCTCAGTCTCTTCCTCAAGTTCATCATCTCCTAACAGAAGAACACATAATTGGCCCTCTGGACACTTGTGTGCCGGTCCAAACTGCTGACCACAACGAAAACACAGCCCTTTTTTACGACATTCTTCCCATTCTGTGCGAGATAGAGAACGTAGACCTCGTTCACGATGCGTAACGGGAGAATTTTCCAAACGAACGGTAGACTTTTGAGGGTTAAAAGGTGGGCGGTGAAAATCAGAATGTAAAGGCGACCCTGAATCGCTTAATGGGAGGTCTCTACGAGGCCCTGTAAAGTAGATAGGCCCGATCGAGTAGCATGGCCTCAACGTCTTTAGCTAAATACATCGCATCTAAACGCGATTGAGGCCGATGAAGACACACCCATCTTTTAACATCATCGCGTAAACCAGCAACAAAATACCATTCAGAAAGTTTTGGAACCAACGAAAGTAGATATTCAAAATCATCGATGTAATCATGAATTGAATCTGATTGCTTAATCGATGATAACTGCTCATGTGGATTCTGAATTTTCAATCCACTAAAGCGTTGCAACAATTCCTCTTGAAATTGATCCCAAGTAAGGCAAGAGTGAACCTGCACGACGATGGTGAACCAATGTTGCGCAACTCCAACCATGCTCAATTGAGCCAATCGAAGTCGAAGAGGATCAGCAGTTTCATTTATGTCAAAAAACAGGGTAGCTTTCTGAATCCAACCTTGAGGATCAAACTCGTAAATTCAGGTAACTTGATCTTCTTCACCGCCCATGGTAATCCACCAGATGCTGGGAGGAGTTAGAGCACCGCTACCACCACCGGACTCGAAGAACACACCAGAATATTGATCACCTGAACCCATTCCGCCACCAGAATCATGGCGTTTGCCCTGTTGTTTCATCCAACCCAGCATGACCTTGCGGAATTCGCTAGCCTCCACACTCTGTTTCCAACTTTTGCAAAGTTGATTTGATCTCGGTCACATCAGCTTGGAGTCGTTGAAGATGCTCTTCATGTTGTTACAGTCGATTTTGAACAGATGTTAAACGAGTCTCCATCGGAAAAAAACCGAAATGAGAAGACGGGCAGCTCAAAAGGGTAGAGACAGAACGCCACGTCGGACCAATGATACGAATTTGATAATAAAATGGCAGAATAAAGGATTTAATCAATAGAAATATTGAGATTGATAGCTACGAAACAGAAAAGGGAAGTACAAATTGATGATTCCAGGGATTTACCCTCTCTCACAATCAAAAGATTGGAGCCCTCTCAAAGCTGATTAGCTAAGAGCCTAGCTGATCTAACAATTTTCCTTCACACCCTACCTCACTCTCCTACTCCCTTATTTATAGAATTTCAGCAACTAACTAACTATTACTACTATTACTATAATACCCATTCTAGAATATACTAATAGTCTAATAGTAAAATCCTATTACTATAGTAAAATCCTATAAGAAGTGGACTCTGATACCACTGTTAATGTTTTGAGAACAGAAATAAATCAACACTTTGGAAGATTATATATTGATGACGAAAGAGAGTTACAATAGAATTGAAGTTTGTCATATATTTAACTCTTGAACATCATACCCTATTTATAAGCTTACAAGACTTAGCATACTTGCTTTTTTACTTCACCTCTAAGTATCCTTGCTTGCTAAGCTACTTTAGAGGTAAGTTTTCTTAGTAGTTAATTATACTTAACAGTAGAACTTTTTTAACCACTAAGTTTTCTTCATGGCTAAGTTTACATGGTGACTAAGATTACAAAATATCTTCATACTAAATAAACAAAACTTAAGAAAACTAAATTCCAAAAACAATCTTAGATGCATCAACAATTTTTGATATGTGTGGTATTGTGTGGATTTTATGTTTTGTAAGGCTGAAGTTGTTCAATTGGGTGTGAGTGCAATAAATGGACCATGATGGAGTTGAGTTCCTTTATGAAAATTTTCTCAAAGGCAACATGCCATTATATCAACACAAAAAGATTACCCATTGAAAGTGGGAATGATCAAACACCTATAGAGAAATTATGATTGGTAATTTGTTACATTATGAGCTATACTGTCAACTAAACCCATAGACTCCAAGGAAACTCGAATTTGTCGAACTCACTTGTTGAGATACATGAATTTGCAAAATTGTTTAGGAACAGAATGGAACACATACACTTGTATAATCATCATATACTAATGGAAGCATCAAACATTCCATGCTAATATATTTCACTAAGTGAAGTAGTGAACTCACTGCAACAAAATACTGCTTCAAGTGAGATTACCTCTTGCAAACTACACGCTACTTTCTGTACGATTATACACAGTACACACCTGAATGCATACTGCAAACCAATGTGTTTCCATACATGATTTTCTTATGAAAGCATGTCTTTTTGTACTTAGGATTCTTGTAGAACTAGATGACAGAATTGTAAGACCTTTGTGTATCCTAATTATTACAAAATATATTGTGTTAGGTTGCCAAAAAATCGAGGAAGAAAAGAAAGAAGAAAGCCTCAACCGCAAATAAGGATGCTAATGATGCAGACCAAGTTACTGTTGAAAATGGAGATTTTGTTTCTGGGGGTGAACTAACTGAAAATGTGAGCATGCCAGTGAAGGAAATGTCAGAAGTTTCAAATGATGATAAGAATGAAAATACAGACATCATCCCTGATCATTCTGATCAGCCTGATGTAACTAAGCTGGAAACTCTAAATGCCCAATGCAATGAGCCAGAGATGGAAAACAGCAAGTCTGGAAACGTTAATGCTAATGATGATTATGTTTCAGACGATTCTTCTGCTGACGAACAGCTAGATGCAAGAAACGAAGTTGACTTTAAGGTGTCTTCATTGGTCTCTTCTCTTGCAAATAACACCATAATCCAAAACTTATGTTGGCTGCTGAAGTTTTACAAAAGCAATTCTATCAGAACGAATCATTACATTGTCTGTGCACTAAGGAGAATTTGTGAAGATCTAGAACTTTCTCCAATGCTATACCAGGTACAAATTTGGAAATTGTTTTAAAGATTAGTCAGAAGTGTAATATATAATATGCAAGTTTATGTATGGATGATTGCAGTTGTCCCTTCTCATCATATTTCATGGTATCCTGGAAGAGCAAAAGTCAAGTCCCAGCAAAGAATACGAGAATATTGTCTTATTTCTTACGAGTTTGGTTAGGAGAATGCTGAAGAAAATCAAGAGTTATCCTCTTCTTTTCGTGGAAGTTCTTTTCTGGAAGACACGTAAAGAATGTCATTATATTAATTGTGAATCGATGTTGCAAGATCTTGGAAAATTGAGAAACGGGTATAGAAATAGTGGAGCTGATTCCCAACATGGAGATTACGGTGAGGTAGGTACATCTGGTAGTAATGGATGGGTTAGAAAAAGCATTGCTGATGCACTTGGTGATGATGAAGCTGATGTTGTGGTACCAAATTGGAGAGGTGATGACCAGAGGTAAGGAGGACTTCCTGGTTCTTTGATCAAATTGTCAATATTATTTCACTTTACAGAAAGACTTTGTTTTCAGTTTCATAATTGCTGTTTGAGCTGAAAGACAGCAGCATTTGTTCCCATCTGTGGTCTTTTATATTAACAATGTTGATGGTCATTCATTTGTTCGCTTGCTTCTTAGTGAGGAAAATCCCGATGAAGCCCAGGTTCGACAGACCTTGAAAAGAAGCAATAAAAATGGTGAAGGGACAGAAAACATTAATGAAGAAACTGACACAGTGGAAGAATTTAACAAGTATTGCTTTGCCTACCATTTAGCCTTCTGTTTGAACGTTGCTTGCGTTGGTCGTTGCTTTCCTGACTCTGTTATTTCATCTTTCTTGCAGTGAACATCCTATTCAGCAGAAGCAAGAGAGGGCACGCAAAAGATTGAAGCCACTTCTTCTTGATGATGCACTGGAAGAAAAATTGAAGGACCTTTACGAAAAGTAAGCATTTTATGTCTACTATTCCTTTGATGAACAAATATATATGAATTCTTGCAACTGTGCACTTGCTGAATTTTCATCTTGCCGAATGAAAACTGCCATTGTAGATATAAAGATTATCCAGATTGCAGTCATCGTATAGTAGCAGAACTTAATTTGGAAGTTTCACCAGCTCAGATTTCGAAAAAGCTTAAACAGATGGGATTTAAATTTCCATCAAAGAAGCGAATGAGTAGTTCGGATTTCTCTAATATTCAGAGCAAAAACATGGATGCATCACTGCAACAACCTTCGTAAGTAATAGATGTTGTAGCTGTGTGTGTCATCTTGGTGAGCTAAAACCATGTATTTCTTCTCAGGTTCACTAGAAAAAGAGTGCGTGCATTCAGTGAAGATCAAGAGATGAAGATTAAAACTTTATTTGAGCAGTGAGTTCCTGAATTTTTGTTTATTCATCTTCTTGTTTCTGATGTATATGTATTAGATTATAAATTACCATTATGAAAAAATGTTTCTTTCGTTAAGGTTTAAAGATCACAAGAAGTGCAGTCACATGATTGCAAGTGCACTAGACGGTGATGACACATTCACAGCAGCACAAATTACCCGCAAGCTCAGGCAACTTGGCTTGCATCTCCGGAAACAGAAGTCAGGTGATACCATGCACTTGAGGGATGAGGATGGTAATACTGACTTCCCTCAGGAAGATGCAATGCATTCAGATGGTGAAGCACTATTATCACTAAAGAAAAGGTACATATGGAAACACTTTGGTGATTCATCATGTCATTGTATAGTTTCGGGATCCTAATCAAACATGGACCACATCATTTCTCCAGTATCCATTTAGACTTGACGGTCACTGGATTCTGTAAATCACACTTTAACCAAATTCTACTGGGAGCATCTTCGAAAAACTGCAAACACATATGGGTATGGGATCACTTGGGTAGTGCAAACATGGTATATATGTGGTTCAGCCCAAGAATGACCTACATCCATGGACGTACTAGAGAGTCTCCTATTGATCTTGGATTAGAGTTCTACTATTATGTCAGAGATTTATGTATACTGGTAAATTTGGCCAAATATTTTATACAGGCTTGTGCCTAATAACTTATCCTTCCACAAGTATAGCAGCTGCATGAACATCCAGCAACAACCAAACTTCACAACCAACATATCTCATGTATGACCCTCGAAAACGCATCGTTCTCATCTTTGGCTAGTCATTTGATACTTGCCACACATTTTGATGATCAAGGAAGAATGCACTGCTACATTCTTGTATTGCACATTTTGATGCAATTTTTTGTTTTATAACAGTAGCGTTTTCTGCACAGTTACTAAATCCTTGTATCCAACACTGAGTTTATATATGTTTCACACTTCTGTATCATTTTACAATATGAGACAAGGTCACATCAAAATTTTCCCACAATCTTTGTGTAGAGATCTTACATATGCTGATACCGAAAAATTTGGTCACTGATATTAGTTGGGTTTGAACTTTAAAGATGTATGTATACCTTTGCATTCTGATGTTTAATTCTATAGTTGGACCTAATTTACTTCTTTTTATGTTAGGAGCAAAAAGAAGCGGAATATGGAGCCAACCGAGGAAACACCAGACCAGAATAACAAACTATCAGATGATGTTGATGACATTGTACTGAGCTTGGCTTTTAAGTAAGATTCATCTGTTTTATACACACATAAGTAGACAACTGCTATGCACAGGATATTGGATGCAACAACTTGCTTTCACATGCCATGGCTGCCTTTTTTTTTTTTTTTTTTTTTTTTTTTTTTTTTTTTTTTTTTTTTTTTTTTTTTTTTTTTTTTTGTTTTCTTTTTCTTTTTTCTGCTTTTAGATATTGAAATGATGCTTTCTTGCCTTATTCATATTGTTAGTAATTGTATGCATTGCTTAACTAAAATGAGAACGCCCTATTCAGTTTTCGAGCGTTGCATCAAAGGTTTAGTATCACTTTTGGGGGTAGACAGATTTTGGTATCATCCATTCACAATTGCAGTTTAGGTATATATAGCAGGATATAACTCTTTGTTGGAGAGCAAACAAGTTTTTCTTGCATATTTTTATGTATTGAATCATTATCTGCTGTTGCATGTCAACTTAGCCTTGTAAAATGAGCCACATAATTATTTTATTTTGCATGTTAAAATTGCATGTTTTAACCATTAATGTTTGGTTATCTGCAAGTCTATCCACCAAAACCGTTTTGTACTGTTTTCTTTTTCCTAATTCTGTATAACTTGTTAGGCTCATACATACTATTTTGCTTACAATACCTTTTGATTTTGTTACTTGTTTAATTTTTATTCTTTTTTTTTTTTTTTTTTTTTGCATTTTCACTCAAACTAATTTGCTAATAATTTGCTTGATGAGAGTCATGCAATTTGAGAAATTTATATAAAATGACTAATGCTAAGCGGGAGTCTGTAATGGGGACATATGATGGGATTTTACAATAGGGGACTTAATTAAAAAAGTTGGATTTGTGTCATTATTTAACAACATACTATTCATTTGTCTTAGTAGGTCATTTTATCATTTTAACTTTTTTTTCTTGGAATCGTATTGTACTTTCAAAACATGTCCTCAATTTCTCATCATCATAAAGTGTGGTTAAAAGTGTGAACTTGTCTCTAGAGAAGTTACTAAAAGTATGTTTCTATTTATTGATTAAAAACTTAAAAAGGACTCATGGAACACATAATTGATGATTAGCTAATGTTTTTTTTCTTATTTTTTTAAAAATAAAAAACAGTATAAAACTGGTAACAAAATAATCAACCAATCATCGGATGATTTGTGTGATAATGCTTGCATGTTTTGATATATCAATCCTTGGTGAGTGATATAGTTGCGATTGAAGATGCATATACATGCCATAGCATTCTAATGTTTTTCCTATGTACTTGAAACTAATTTACTTCTTTGATGTAGGAGCAAAAAGAGGCAGAATAAGGTCCAAAGTGTGGAAATACCAGACCAGAATCGTGACCAACAGTCAGATGATTCTGATGACATAGTACTAAGCTCGGCTTTTAGGTAAGATTCTCTCTCACACATAAGTACACAGCCGTAGTAAGGTTTATTATTATTATTATTTTGTGAAAATGTTACTAAATCAGCTAACATATTGTATTTGGTTTATTTTTGTAAATATATGTTTTTTGGGTCTGATTTGGTAGTTTTATTTTATGAAAATGTCACTAAATCAGCTAAAAGTTTTGAATGGACTCAGATTTAAATTAAAAATGAGCCATTCCAAAATTTTTAATCACCAGAATAGACCATTTCAAGTATATTATCACCAAAATGGACCGTTCTAAAGTTTCCAATGTCCATAATTAATTAATTACCAATATGGAACATTTCAAAAAAGTGGTAATTACCAAATTGGACCAAAAAATGTATAATTACTAAAGTGGACCAATGACAAAAGTATATATATAGGGTTGGGATCATTGCAGAAAACTATGGAAACTATATATAGGGTTGGGATCATTGCAGTGCGATTTTCACAAGTTTTCAGGTGCATTGTGGTTTTCCATTGAACCCCCCTCTCTATATATATATATATACATACATATATATATATATACATATATATATATATATATATATATATATATATATATATATATATATATATATATATATATATATATATATAGACACACACACACACACACACACATACATACATACATAGATACATTTATCAAATCTTCTCCACCAATGAGCATTTTTTTTCTTTTTTTTAATTTTAAAAATTCTTTTTTTCTTTTTTTTTTAATTTTAAATTTAAATTTTTCGTAATACACCCTCATCTTAGTGTTATCTTTTATTTAGCTCTTGTATTTTAGTAAATTTTCATTTAGTCATCTTTTAACGTTTATTATTACAACATTTCTTACATACTTAAAATTATGATTTTAATTATAACTATGTTTGTAGTTGTGTTTTGAAAAGTATTATATTATGCTTAATTGTAAAGAAAAGACTTTATTATTCAAACGCACGATACAAAATTCTAATGAAATTGTTTTATTTTTTTTTTTTTTAATTTTTAATTTAATTTTTTCACAATACACCCTCATCTTAGTGTTATCTTTTATTTAGCCATTTTATTTTAATAAATTTTCATTTAGTCCTCTTTTAACATTTATTATTACAACATTTTGTTACATACTTAAAATTATGAATTTAATTATACTTATGTTTGTACTTGTCTTTTGAAACTATTATGTTATGTTTAATTGTATAGAAAAAGACTTTATTATTCAGATGCACGATACAAAATTCTAATGAAATTGTTTTATAATTGGTAACTATTTAATATTTAGATTTTCTTATTAAATATGATCATGTATAAGAACGAACATTAATATTATAACGTTGTCAAACTCTAATCGAAGTATTAGAGACATTACCGTTATAAATTTATTTGATTTGATTGTAAAACCAATAAATTAAATTGACGATTAAACCTAAAAAATGTCAAATTTCAAATTATGGTTATGAATATTTGATTAATTAATTCTGGTTCTGATCCGATTTAATAAAACATTGTTTGTAATTTTAGCATTGCAAAATCTAGAAAACCAATGATAAAAACCGACAACAGTATCATTTGTCTTACTTCTTGAATCTATATCGACTTTTCAATTTCACTCTTCGATGTTGGTTTAGTTGTGTTTCTTTGCTTGAATTGTTTGAAAAGTATTTTTATTTAGTTGTTTTTATATTTATTTTTGTAATTAATATTTTAGACCCCGCAGCAACGCGCGGGTGTTTAATAACTCGTTGATGTCATTTTCAATTTCTTGTTCGAATCTTTTCTAAATTTATCTTATTGGTTTACATTTGTGCTTTAATGTTAATAGTAGGATTATATCTTTACTGGAGTATAGAACACTCGATTTGGTTAAGGGCACACCAGCTTTATTCTTGCATATTCTCTTTTCGTTACAAGGTGCTCCCTGTATTGAACAGTCATCTGTTGCTAATCAGTGTATACAAATTGGACGACCAGCATAATTGTTTTTGTTCGTGTTTTCTTTCGTAATTATTATTGAAATTCGGGTACAGAGCACGAATGCTGCAAGCAGGAGAAACTAGACACCTCATCTCTTATTCTATATTCCGTACCCAAGTTGGCACAATGGCATGGGGAGTCTGGGATGTAAAACCGGATCCCAAATGTCTCTAACTAAAACTACTCATGAAGTACACAATTGATGATCAGTCATTTCCTAACATTTTCGTTCTTTCAGTAACAGAAGTAAAAGATCATTACAAACAAGAGGTGCTGAAAGTCCAAGCGAAGTAGAAGTGGATGTTAATAAAGTTGGCAGTGGACAGCACGATAATGAAAGTCCGGTGATGACTTTAAACACTGATTATATGCATGATCACGAACTTAACGATGACTTGGTTGATGAAGTAACGGATTTTGTAAACAATGAAAGTCCGGTTCAATCTCAAAATGCTGGTAGTTCAAGGCGGAAGCTGAGAATGGTCTTGGATCTAGACGATGAAGATTAATTAAATTACCTTTTTTAGTTAGCGGTGAAAGCAATGCCCAAAGGCTTCATGGTTTCGTATTCAATACTTTGTAAAGAGATTGTTTTGCCCATGGTTTTTTTTTTTTGTTACCAACGAATAACGTTTAGCGGCTTATAAAATTTCTCGTGGTTTTCGTTTTGTATTTACAGTCTGGCCCATCCTTTTTTTAGTTAGAATTGTAAACGAGTTCAAAGTCAACTTTAAGGTACTCGGCTAAACTTGATTAGATAATAGTTGAAAGTATTTTTCAGATTTCGGCTAAACTTGACTAGATAATAGTTGAAAGTATTTTTCAGAACTCTGACACGCCCATGGATATTCATAAATTAAAGAGTAAATTACATAAATGGTCTTTATGGTTTGTTCAAAATTATGAAAACGGTTCATCAACTTCTAAAGTTGCAGTAACGGTCCCTCAAACAATTTTTGTAACATCCCGAATTTGAGCCTGATAAGTGGATTTAATTTGTTGGTCGTTTATTTTAATATTATTGCGTTGGTCCAATTGGATCCCGTATCGTGGATTATACGTGCCGGGACCGAGAGAGATGTGGCGCCGGATTATTATTTTCGTGGATTAATAATATTTATGAGATCCCGGCGATAAATAGATTAAAATGATATTAACAGAGAAAATGGGATGTCTGGTTCGAATTTAGTGGGTTCGGGACTTGGCATTTATAGAAGGAATATATATATGAGCTCCCTTTGAACGTTTCTTCTTTTCCTTCCTTTGCAAAATCAAAAATACGTGAGTGTGTGTGTATGTGAATCATCTGGAACAGCAAGGAAGCACCAAGTTTGAATTTGATTGCTGAAATCCATCCTTTCTTCTTGTTTGTGTTCTTGAAGTTCAAAGAGATAAGAATCCTTGATTTGGTAGTTTAAATTCGAGATGCATATGTGTAATATTGAGGAGTTGAGTTCTCGTTATTGGGGTTGGTATTATTTGCAGGTTTTATGGGTTTTTTTGGGGTTAGAAATCGAGTTGGGGTGTCAAAACCCCCTGGTTCCGCCATGAAAAACGAGCAGGGACGAAGCTGAGACTGGCCGATCGTGGTCGCGACGCTATCGGGTTAGGCGCGACCGCGTTCGGGCTGGGCGCGGGTCGCGATGGCTGGGCCTGGTCCAGCTGGGTTTTGGGCTTGGGTCGCTCATTTGGGGCTTTGATTTGGGGCGGGTCCGCTTATGATATTGTGATCGGATTTGTGTTGTCTATCAGTTGAGTCTGTGTTAATGTTTGGGGTCCGTTATGTTTACAGGTTCGAGCCGACCGCGTACCGAGCCACGTTAGAGTTCCGGGTTACAGTTGATTTTGGGTAATCGGTGAGTACTCGAGTTCTTTCAAAACGCGCGTATACTTTTATAAGTCGTTATGTGTTGTGATATGTGTATGAGACCGAGATATGGCGCGCACTTACGATTTTATCTACCCTATATGTGCTATATGTGTTTGAGTGCAGGTGTCCGCGATATGTGATCACGCAGACTGACTGTCCTGACGGGTCGTCGTTGTGACCCGCCGTTTTAGTTCTTAAATCCACTATTTAGCTAGAGAAGTAAGGTCGAATCCATAGGGAGTGTGGTCGTAATTAGGATTGGGTTATTAGCCTTGTAAGTTTATTGAGAGCATTTAAATTGTGAATTTGTGGATTTGAATGATTTGTTTAGAGTAATGATTTCCTATTGCTTTGTAACTAAAATTAAGGACGAAGTATTCAACGAAGAATATAAACAATCAAGAGACGAATAACCATTCACGGAATCACCACGACATAAGTATTACTCACTATAATTTCATGCAACGATCACATAGACATAATCAATTGCGCGATTAACTTAATCAAACGTGTTTTAACCAATAACTCTCGGCATAGCGTATGCAACATTAATACTCGTCTTAATCCATAAACAATGGACTCGGCACGAATAATAACACCACGATAAACTATCTTGCTTTTACCAATCGCAACACATAATCATAATCTTAGCCAAATGTTTATCATTTGCATACACATAATAGATCTCACTTAATACGAATACATCAAAACATAAGAAATTAAAGAAGAGTAAACTTAGCCGTAGATCCTCCGCAAACGGCTAATAGGATTAGCCGCTCATCGTATGCTCGTCAAAACCATAGATCTGAGCCATTGAGTAGCTTGCGAATCACCGTCTTCGTTCTCGTATCGTAGATCCACTCCGGCAGGGCTTCGGCACACTTTCACACACGTCGGGACTCTCTCCAAAGCTGCCCCTTGACTTGTATTTATAGGGATATTGAGATTAGTGTTCCACAGGCTGTAAAACGCGTTTTTGCGCCGCACTAGCGCAGACCAGACGCAGGCCTTGCCCCCCCCCCCCCCCCTCGTGCCCGGATGCGGCTAGGGTTTAGCTGGCATGTGCTGGAACGTATTTGGACAGTTTGGACACTATGTGGAGAGCAGGGTAGCGCAGGCGTGCGCCCCCCTCAGCCCGGTTTGCTCTGATTTCTCTCGGATTGCTTCTTTTTAACATCTTGGCCCTGAAATACAAACTTGGAGTAATAATACGGATTTTACAAAGTACCGGTGCTTAAAATGATCATAATATGACTCAGAAACCATATAAATTATAGATTTATCAAATCTCCCCAACTTAACTCTTGGTCGTCCCCGAACAAGCTTTTGGAATCAGAACTAACTATGTAACGAGCATGTATTGGCAGTGAGTCTAGAAATTTTATGTTAAGCTAGCATTCGCACTAATGCATTAAAATTCTTAACATGTAGATTTAAGATGTTTTCAGTTAAAATATACTTCTCTAAGAATTTATACAATGTATCTCCCTTTTAAAATACCCTTTTAGCTCAAGGTTACGATACCTAAAACATGTGGGTCTTCCGACCATCTATTTCCTCTTTGCATGTTTACGACAAATTTTCTTTTCTTTTTAACACCATGCTTCTATCTATATTCTTTTCACTAGATTAGCTAGATGGTCCATGTAATGAGATTTCGGTCAACCGCTCCCAAACCAAATGGTTTTAGGGGATTAGGCATGAGTGGTACCCCTACGGGCTTAGTTTCCCGAACCATCTAGACTACACTTAACTTACTTTTGAGGCTAAAACACGTTCCAAAATCTTTTGACACATTACTTATATTTAAGCCCAAATAAATTTTAACGTACTTGAATTCATTTTACATGGCAAAAGTTTTAATTATTATTACGACTCTTTTCTTAATTATAAAATATCCTGTCACCACTAACCAATTCACTCGCACATGTTTTTTCTAAGTATCATCATGTTCCACGGCCTAATCGGAAAACAAGACTCAAATGTGGAAGAAATGACAGAGTATATAAACATTATAAACTCTAAATAGGACTCGGCTAAGAACTAAAAATAAATGAAAATTACGATAAAGAAATTAAATGCATAACAAACAAAGATAAAATAAAAGACAGAAAAGTAAGAATAAGGAAGGATAGTACCCGATCATTCAAATGGAGGAGGCGATGGAGGAGGACCGAAGACGCTGTTGAAGAAGTCGGTATACGGGTTCTGGCCATGGGTGAACTGTGCAGTCGGCGGAACCAAGTGAGGAGGCATCGGGTCTGGGAGGTGCTGCCTGCCATGCGCCGGATAGCGCTGATAAGTGTCTACGGCAGGGTTATAGGCCTGGTAGTCGGGCATCGTGTAATCTTCATAATACTGATATGGCATACCTGCTGCGGAGTCCTCGTGATGTCGGACTCCCTCCCAATATGCCCAGCTATGGTGATGGTAGTAGGCATTTTGGTATGCTAGGGCTCTCTGCCCATCCTGTAACTGATCTACCCAACCCGCTAACTGATCGACCCTATCATGAATATGGGTCATACGCCCATTCATCTCATCTAGTCTCTCGGTCACATCCTCTCGGAACTCACCCTGACCCACTGCTATATCCTCTATCCGCCTTATCATGCGGTCAAAATTAAAACTGTCATTACCTCGACTGCGCGAGGTAGACGCCCCTAGGTTCGGCTCAGCATGCCGAACTCCCGCCTCATTGGCGGCCTTCTCCTCTCTCTCTCTCTCCTCTCATCCTCAGTGTAGTCCTCGATATAAGACTCATTTGTTTCCTTGTCGAATATCTCGAACCCTTCGTCAACTTCCCTAAAAATCAAGTTAGGGAACATGGCGGCCGTAACGAACGTCGCCGAAATGGGGGATAGCAGGGAGTCAGGCGAAAGTGAGCCCGTCTTCTCAAGGAACTTGGAGATCAACCAAGCATGGGGATGATCGTCCTCTCTCTCGTGTCGTACATACCCATAAATCATTCATAATTGTCCACGCAAAGGAAATTCTGGGCCTACCCTTAAGAAGGGCGTGAAGGACTGTGATATCCCTATGCCTGACTTTGGTCAGGTCACTATCGTGAGACAAGATTTTGTTCACAAGAATCTTGTGAAGCACCTTACACCTTGGAGATAAAGCCTTTCGGCTGTAAGAAGTGGAGGACTCGGACTCCAAAATGGATGAGATAAAAACTCTATTAACCTGCTCTGTCCACTCCCCTGACCAAGTCATATCAGTGAAGGCCAACTGGGCCTCATTCCTATACTCGTACCCCTGCTTGTTAGACCCTTCGTGGCCTACCCCAGTATCTAAATGAAATAATTGGCGAAGGATTTGTGCATCCATCGCCACGTCCCTACCATGGACAGTACCTATCAACCTAAAGTCGTTCTCTGAACGACCTGTCTCCCTCTGTAGGGTAAACATCCACTCGACTACATCGGCCTGATAAATATCGTGGCCGCCCAACTCAAGTACACCTTCCCACCCTAAATAGTCAAAAAGGTATGGGATCCCGTAGTCCTCAAAATCGCTCCTCTTAACTCTGTTTTCAGTTAACACTTTATTTGAATATTTCTTATACAAAAACATGTGTGTTCTAATGTGTTCGGGGTGTTGGGATAATAGGAGGTTTGGAGACCAATCTATCGGGACATTAACATTTTGAGTTCATTGCCTCGTTCACCTCGATATCTACAATTTGTGCCAACCAACCACAATATGTATGAGATGAATTAAGTAATGTAACCTATAATTGCAAATTGCACAATTACGCTTTCTTAAAAGATGCAACTATATATATATACTCTTTTACGCTCACATTTTGCATCCTATATATATAGTCTATAAATTGTCATTATTTTAAGCACTAAACGTTTATCATATTTTAATAAAAACCAATTAGCACATAAACTTAAGTTTTAAGCTAATCACCCAAATTTTATGATTTTAACAATATATGCACATTTAGACAACCAACTTTATAACCTCAAATTAATCTCTAGAAAATAACCATGGCAAATTAATAAACTTAACACATAAACACATATCTCATAAAACATACATCAAGGATATCATCAAATTCATGCAATTTTACATACTTTGACTCTAAAAAGTCAAAATCACCATGAAAACTCCATGGATGACCATGAAGCTCAAGCTTTCATTTTTGCTCAAAAAGTATGAAATAAGTTGCAATAACTCAATAAAAACACTTACCTTGCTGATTGGAAGCTTAACTTGGTACAAATCTTTTCTTCACCACTTTTTCTACACAAAATTTTCAAAATGGATGAAACTACCCACAAAGAGGTGATTTCTAGCCTAGATCTTGGATATTTATGAAAATGTGGGTGTTTTGAAGCTTAAATTTGCAAATTTTGGGCACAAAAATGATGTTTTTGGAAGAGAGCCGCACACCCAACCGTAGACAAAGGTTCTAGGGTTTGTGAAAATGATGAAATGATGCTCAAATTGGGTTTTAAGGACGATGGGACGCAGGGCCAGCGCAGGCCTGCGCCCCCCCTGCGCCCAACTCTGTTAAAATTTTATTTTTTTACTGTTTTGGTACGCGGGGCTGTAAATCTTTCTAATTTTTGATATAGAATGTAGTCTAAATTTTTTTTGTGAGGGCTAAATTAATTAATTAATTTCATCGTTATAACCTACCCTCCCCAACTTAGACTTTTGTGACGTCCTCGTTACATCAGAATTAATTTATCGGTTTAGATTATAAAAAGATCGATCGGTACATATTCCTTATTCATAATAATCAAAATTAAACAAACAATTAATAAACAAACAGAATTCAACTTTTTTATAATTTAACTTAAGAAAAACGTCACACTTTAAAATTAAAATTAAAATAAAGTACTATTACAATCCAAATAAACATAAATTATCAAACCAAACAAAATAAACCACCACATCAGAAATAATTCAAACCATACTTAATGTTTTAGCACGCGTAATTAAAATATATATTCAAATAATTATAAAATCATCATTCAGCCGGAGGTGTGACAATCTCTTCCAACTCTCCGACTGTGATCTGAAGATTGGTGAGCCAGTCTGAGTGCGTGTTAAACAATTGATCATTCTTCTTTTGTTTTCCCAAAGCATTTGGATCTCCTTAGTCAATATATTGTTCGTGTTTACTAAATCTCCAACTGTCTCCTTCAACTTGTGCACTTGATCCCAAACGAGATCAACGGTCTCGACCCTCTTCCATGGCCTCTGATCATCTTCATCAACTTCCATTCTGGCTTTTCCTTTATTACTCTGTCTTTCAGGTACGGGTTCTGGGGCTTTGAAAGGGATTTGGGCCAGTTTAGCAGATTTTGGACAACGAATTTGGAAATCTCTCTCGGTACGTTAAAAAACTAGCCCTACCATTGTAAACCTTGTAAACCATGTGGTATTTGGGTTAAGGATCTGTATGGGAAATTCCTCAAACACAACCTTTTCTATCACAAATAATTCAATTAACATTCTACAATGAGGGTAACTTATCCCTTGGCCTAAGACATGACATTCCCACAAATTTTGCATAATAATGTACCCTAAGGATATGGTCGGGTGTCCAGTCATTAATGCATGCACTACCAGAATTTCTTGTGGTTTCACATATGTGGTGTCTTGATGACGCGGAAGTATGTTAAAGATAACAAACTTCCACATAACTTTGGCTAAAGGGCATAAATCACCTCTATTGAAGGCAGTATAGGTCCGGGCAGTTCTAATCGAAATACCAAAAAACAGTTGCTATCATTTGATCCGTTGATTAGTCCATTTGTTAACTGTACGCATCCTATCCCCCTGGGTATTAGACAATGTCCAGAACTCCATAGGACAAGGTGTTTCGGTGTCAATTAAAAATTCTTCATATAATTTTTCTCTAGAGATTAACACCTCTTTGTTTCCTACCCTTCCCACTAGTTCGAAATCATGTTCCTCAGACCTCTCAATCATACGCATTGTGGCGAACCACTGTTGGATTAAACTAGTATGAATATACAAAAGTTCCCATTGTATAGCTCTAGCCCATCCTAGTCTCTCAAAACACTCTAATATTTCAAATTATCGAAGTCAGACTCTTTTAGGGTACGCTCTATGAGAAATCTAGGGGATTTACCATTGTTAGTGTTTGGTGGAATTTCAAGGAATTCCACATTGAGTGGTTTTTCGAAACGAACATCCCTAGGGTCGTGGGTTCTCATCCTAGGTTTTTGGGAAATTCCAGGACGGTTACCGTTTGCATGGAACTGGGTTGACATCTAAAAATAGCACAAAAACAAAGGATTACAAATGTGTGGTTTTTACGTAAGTGATGCATGATAATTTTAAACACCCTTTTTCGACAATAATTAAACTAATCCTAAGTCTTACCAACAATGTGAGCCCAATCTAACCCTATCAAATGCATGAACTTTAATAATAAATAATCAATGAAAATGTAACCTTTTACGACAAAAAAGTTTATAAATTATAATAAATACGGAAAAATGCATAATTTTTATAAAAGTTTTGCAAGAATAATTTTATATTAGTTAAATGAATATTAGAAAATTATTAATAACCCTTTTTATATAAAACCATGTAACTCCCAAAAACCTCAACCCATGCATGCATGATAAATCTATACAAAACTATTATAGAATGAAGTTATGAGTGTTATAAGGCGTATATCTTGCTAACCTTTGAGATAAACAAGCGTCAGATCGAATAATTGACGTAGAAAAGATGAATTTTTGATGTTTTTAGGCTTAGAAAATCGAAATCGCCATTTTCTGGAACAGGAATTAGGGTTTTGGAGTTATGGGGATGATCATTGCCATTTTTAAAAGATTTTGAGCGCGTTGGGCCGCAGGTCAAGCGCAGGCCTGCGCTCGGGCCTCTGGATTCGCGATCTGGGCCGTGCACTGGTCTTGAAACCCTAATTCTTTAAATTTTTAATTTTTACGGGTATGCTCCCCAACTTACGCTCTTATTATCGGGTTAAAATAATTCTGCTACGTGCTTAAAAAATTTTATTTTCTGATGCGGGGTCTTATTATTTAATTTAAATCCTAATTTCTAAACACAACCAAGTACAGGAGAATGAATCCTCCCCAACTTAATTGGGTACACACAATTAAGCAAATAAACACACTTAAAAACAATTAAATTCAGATAATCAAAATACTCTTGTTTGCCTCCTAGAAAGCGCCAAGTTTTACGTCTTCAGCCAGACGTACTGCTCCTAAACTAATTAATTAACCTTAGGATTTTGTAAACTGATGAGTTCAGATACTAACATATCATTGGTGGCCCATTGAACATATAATTTAAGTCTATGTCCATTTACTTTAAATGACTCACCACCTTTTAGGTCCTGTATTTCTACCGCACCGTGTGGGTAGGTATTCGTTACAATATATGGACCTGTCCATTTACTTTTTAATTTACCGGGAAATAATCGAAGTCTTGCGTTAAATAGCCAAACTTTATTTCCTTTGGTAAATATTTTATTTTTAATCATTCTATCGTGGAAAACCTTAGTTTTGTCATTATAAATTCTAGCGCTTTCGTAGGCTTCTCTACGAATTTCTTCCAGTTCATTTAATTGGAATTTCCTATCAACACCGACATCATGTAAATTAAAATTAGTGTTTTTGATAGCCCATAGAGTTCGGTTTTCTAATTCCACTGGGAGATGGCAAAGTTTACCATACACAAGTCTATATGGGGACATACCGATTGGTGTTTTAAATGCGAGTCTGTATGCCCATAGAGCATCCTCTAATTTTTGAGACCAATCTTTACGATCAGGTCTGACAGTTTTTTCAAGGATTCTCTTGATCTCTCTATTAGAGATCTCGACTTGTCCACTAGTTTGCGGATGATAAGGCGTTGCTATTCTATGGTTAACTCCATACTGTTTAAGGAGTTTAGAAAAATGCTGATTATTAAAATGTGACATTCCGTCACTGAAGATAGCCCTTGGAATACCGTGTCGTGCTAAAATATTTCTTTTAACAAATTTTCACACAACTCGGTTATCATTAGTGCGTGTAGCTTCTGCTTCCACCCATTTGGAAACATAATCTACTGCAACTAGGATGTATTCATATCCAAATGATTTAGGGAATGGTCCCATAAAATCAATGCCCCATACATCAAATGTTTCGACGATTAATATCGGGGTCATAGGCATTTCATCTCTTTTCGCGATGCCACCAGTTTGCTGGCATCTTGTGCATCCCTTAACAAACTCGTAGGCATCCTTAAATATTGTGGGCCAGAAAAACCCACACTGCAATATCCAGTGGCCAGTTTTTTTTCGTTGAAATGGCCATCGCATGCATATGCATGGCAGTGTTTAAGAATATCTTCGTCTTCGTGTTCCGAGTTAGGGACACATCGTCTTATAATTTGATCATCTCCTATTTTAAATAGATCAGGCTCATCCCAAATGTATTTCCTTGCTTGAGCATAGAAATATTTGCTCTGTTGTGAGTTCCAGTGCTCTGGCAATCTTCCTGTTACGAAATAGTTAACTAGATTCGCAACCAGAGAATTTTAGATACAGATAATAATTGTTCATCAGGGAAGGAGTCCCTGATTTGATCAGTTGAGTTTGTTGGGATTATTTGAAGCCTTGATAAATGATCGGCAACAACATTTTCTGTGCCTTTTTTATCCTTAATTTCTAAATCAAATTCCTGCAATAGAAGGATCCGCCGAATTAATCTAGGCTTAGCATCATTCTTCGCCAATAAATGTCTTAAAGCGCTGTGGTCAGAGTACACAATTACTTTTGCCCCCCAAATATATGATCTGAATTTATCTAGGGCAAACACTACGGCTAATAATTCTTTCTCCGTAGTTGTGTAATTGATTTGTGCCTCATTAAAGGTTTTACTTGCATAGTAAATGACCACTGGCTTTTTCTCAAATCTTTGTCCTAAAACAGCACCAACTGCATAATCACTCGCATCACACATGATCTCAAATCCGGAGATTGCAGAATTGACGCTTCGGTTAATTTTGATTTAAGCTTCTCAAATGCTTTCATACAAGCATCATCAAAATTAAACTCGATATCTTTTGAAAGAAGATTGCATAACGGTCTTGAGATCTCACTGAAATCTTTAATGAATCGCCGATAAAAACCAGCATGGCCTAGGAATGATCTTATTCCTTTTACGTTGGTAGGGGGTGGAAGTGAGGAAATTAATTGAACTTTTGCTTTATCTACCTCCATTCCTCTTTCGGACACAATATGACCAAGGACTACCCCTTCTTTTACCATAAAATGGCTTTTCTCCCAACTTAACACTAAGTTGGTTTCAGTGCATCTCTTTAGGACTTTTTCTAAAAGTCCCAGACAATCTTAAAATGTTTTATCGAATATGGAGAAATCATCCATAAATATTTCAAGAGAACCACCCACCATATCTGAAAAGATAACCATCATACATCGCTGAAATGTGGCGGGTGCATTACATAGTCCAAATGGCATCCTTCAGTAGGCAAAAATGCCATAGGGACAAGTAAATGTAATTTTCCATTGATTCTCTGGATGGATTGGGAATTGATTATAACCAGAATATCCATCCAAGAAACAGTAAAACTTTTGTCCTGCTAATTTTTCCACTATTTGATCTATAAATGGTAGCGGAAAATGATCTTTTGAAGTAGCAGCATTAAGTTTTCTGTAATCTATACAAACTCTCCACCCAGTTACAGGGTGAGTAGTTATCTTCTCTCCTTCTTCAGTATTAATGACTGTAATTCCCGATTTCTTGGGCACAGTTTGGGTTGGACTTACCCACTTACTATTAGATATTTCATATATAATTCCTGCGTCCAACCATTTTAATACTTCCTTCTTAACTACCTCTCTCAAATTAGGATTCAACCTCCTTTGTGCATCCCTAGCTGGTTTCGCTTCTGGATCAGTAATGATTCGGTGCATACACAAAGTGGGACTGACTCCTTTTAAATCAGCTATCGTCCACCCTACTGCTTCTTTATATTTGACTAATACTTGCAGTAGAGCTTTCTCTTGCTCTTCAGTCAGATATCATGAAATTATGACATGCAAAGTGTCATTCTGACCTAAAAAAGCATATTTCTTGTAAGGTCACCTACCTACAGATCTGATCTTGACGCGACACCTTCCAACGAGTGTGGAATCCTCGTTAGGGGTTTAACGGATCGATCACACGCACGGAAACCAGAGACTAACACAATGATAGCCGTCACAATGAATGACCCGACACGTGTGTCTCTCCGAAACGACTCTCTGAAATCTTCACAATTTCGTAGTGCACTATACGAGCTCTGGATGCTAATCTCTGCAAAAGTCTGTAATGAAAACGGATTAACTCTTAATTATAGAGCTTAGATTCGAACTTAGCTCAGACAAGTTCGTATAGGCCCAAGCCCACAAACTTGTCCACTACATGTTCGAACTTAGCTCCTACTAAGTTCAAACCCTAGCATTTGAACTTATTCTTGAACTTGTCTTTGAACTTGTTCTTGAACTTATTCTTGAACTTATGTTTGAACTTATGTTTGAACTTATGTTTGAACTTATCTTTGAACTTATGTTTGAACTTATATTTGAACTTAAGTAAACATCAATCACAAACAATATCAAACATATATAACCAAGATCAAACATATGTATTAACTTGTAATTACAAAGCCTGAACTATTACAAAAGACTATCTACACTTAGACTGCTATCGTCACACATGATGCACTAACAGACTCCCCCTTGACGATAACTTCTAACTAGATATTCAATAATCTATAGTATAGGCTTATTTAAACTGCTACCAGCATACAAACCCTGTTCAACACAAACCTTAACAACCTTCTGGTACTTGCTGCCTTCAGATCTCTAACCTTCGTGAAAATAGATTGGTTGCTCATGAAGTTTCTGCAAGTCGCCCTGAGACAGGTTTACGAGGTGTAGAGGGTCATATACTTTCAAAATAACTCTGTCGTCATGATCTTCCATCACTGCCTCTGCTGTTTCATTGTCAACGAATCACCACTTCATATTCGCGAGAACATCCTGTGGCATTGGTTTCAAAGGAACATTCTTCAGACATCGAACTGGTTTATAAAACATCTTCATCCCAGGTTTTCTGGTCAATGGATCTATCCTTGACTCATCCATTACTCTCTTTCCTTCCCTTCGCTTTATTCTTTCAAACCTTCCAGATTGAACTTCTTTTCTTATAATTCCAGCTATCACTTCTGCGTACTGGTCGTCTCCTAGGTTTATTAGATTCTTCCATGCCAGTTCTTTTACTTCACATTTCGGCAGTGTATTGAAAACTTTTAGATTTCTCTTCAGGTACTAGAGTCCATCTCGTCTCTTAAGCACAAAAAGTTGTAATTCTCTGTCGAAAAACCAACTGAGAATGCCTGCAGATAGTTTCCCTGGACTTGGCAATCGCATCTTCTCTTTCACAGCTAACTCAGACTTCTTCTCTTCTTTTCGGAACCAAAGCTGTCTATTCTCTTCATTCGTTAGCGCTTTATCCTTTTCTTGAGTAGCATCATCATCCGATTCATCATTTATTGTTGACTTCATAACGTCTAAGTCTATCGGATTCTGGTCTGTGTTTACGTATTGCTCAGTAAATGTTTGACCCTGGATGACGAACTCGTCAGCTTCGTCTGCTTCATGTAAAAATACTTCATCGTTTGGGTCAGTCAAGAACATTTTCTGGGATGAACTCTCCTTCCTCGAGTTCTTCTAACTCATCTTCAAAATCAAAGTTCATCTCATCGTCATCATCAATATCGGCCAATGCTCCAATTATTTCTTGATCGACTAACTCTGACGCCTCTGGAGCCTTGCCTTTATCCTGACTTCCTCCTCCTCCTGTCCCTGATGATCCCGGCTCCCCCTGAAACTCAGCTTGCTGAGTAGTCTCACGTGGAAGATCTGCTAGCTCACTGTCTTTTTGCGTGCTGGGGTCACCTTCTTCATCATCATCTCTTCTTAGCTCATCTTCTCTACAACTTCTCTCCCCCTGAGCTTGAAGATCTTTCATTATTTGCTCCACCAGGGTCTGCAGAGTCAGGATTTGAGACTGCTGAGTCGTCATAGCTTATTGTTGAGTCGTCATCGCTTCTTGTTGAGCCGATACTGTCGTTTGTAGCTTCGCATTTTCTTGTTCTAGCCTTGAGTTATGCTGCTGCAACTCGTTAACGCCTTGTGATAGCTGGAATATTTGGACTGTCTGGAAGTCTACCTTGCTCTTCAACTCCGTGAACCGCTGGTTTTGAGTGAATGGAGTGGAGGTGGATGGAATCGTAGTGGATGTGCATGGAGTGGTGGTTGCAGTAGATGGAATAGTAGTTGAAGTAGACGGAGCTCCCTGATCTATGCATTGGTGCTTTGACCTTTGATGAGTAGCAATAGCTGCTTCCTCTTCTATCACAAAATCTGCGTCTCCCTCGTCTTCATCTCGGAGAGCAGGGCGTGTCATCTTTCGCCTGCTAACCAAAACTCTTGATCTGTATCTTCCAAAAGAAACTTCTTGATTAACGGGTTCAGCTTCCTCCTCCTCGGAACTAGATTCTGATTCGGACTCAGAAGCGGTCTCTACTTGACCTTCTGTCACGTCCTCCCTAATCTCTGTTCTTGCTGTCGCTTCTTCACGACTTTCTGTGCCTCCAGTTTCGGCGACTGGAGGTTGATACTCATCAATTTCTCTAAATATATCATCCATGCCGGTTGGGGTTTCCAAAACTTCATGAACAAGCTGTTCTGCTATGTTCTCTTGGGCTGCGGCTCCTTGATCTCAAATTTCTTGCAGCGTCTATTCCCGCTGATCAGGCTGTGAAGCTGATGTTGACGGTCCACCTGCCTCTGCAGTAGATTGGGAACGGGGAATAGATCTAGCAACTGGAGTTCGACGAACCGGGGCTTGTTGTGGTTGAGCTTGCTGCGGCTGTGCTTGTTGTTGCGGTGTATCACCTATCCAGTCATCCCCTTCGAGAGCAATGAAATATGGATCTATAACGACACCAAAAAGAGGAGCCACCTGTGGCCTGACTTGCTCAGCCATTCGAGCATTGTGGGACTGGCAGTCGGCAAATATCCGCTTATCTATGATGGCTACGCCAGTTTGCTCTGGCAGCGTCTGTAGCTCTGACAGGAAGTGGCGGATGATCATCATTATGAAACGCGGGTACATAAGAAACCTTTCTGTGGTGGGAGCAGAATCTGATGCAGAAACTCCCCGAAGAACCTTTTAGAGAAGCTGAACCTTTTGTTGTAGACTAGTGAGATCATTGCAGACTGCAGTTTTGACACCATTGTGTCGAATCCTGCTTTCTTTGGCGCAAAGCACACCATGATTACATGAACTAAATATCAGCACTGGCCAATTAGGCCGCTCTTCACATAAGACGCCTTGGTTATGTCCTGAGCATAGCCCATTCGCAGAAAAGGCTATCGGACGTCCACCTACTCTAGTACGCAAAACTGTAGGGGTAACTGTGCAGTCCACTTGCAGATGTTGCCAAAATTGCCTCACGTAGGTGAGAATGATCGGCAGATTGTGTGTTAGCGCATAAGACACTCTAGATTGTGTCAAAAACTCGATCATTGGACGATATGGTTGAGCCTCCAGAAGCTGGAGATCGACGGCCATTACCATATTATGCTTATTGAAAAATGCGCGGTCTCCCATATCTGCACATAAATTCAATTATAAAGTTAGAAATTAATTTAAAAAATAAATTTGTGCTATTCCAACTTGTATAACTTCGAACATGATTAATATAAGGTCTACCAATGCAAGATCTATCTAGACGCGGATCCGTTAACGAGTGCGGAATCCTCGTTGACGGTTAGACGGACAACTCTCAACCAACGGAAACACGGAGACTATTAGACGCTGAACGAACGACACACGAACGATCCTACGTACTAATTCTCTCCGAAACGGGACTCACCTAGCTGATAAACTCGAGATCGCTTAATGCTCAATTCCTCACGAATTCTGCAAAAAGTCCTCTAATCATTCGAGTCTATCCCTAATTATAGACCCTGATTCGAGTCTGTTGTGGGCCAACCTCAAATCTGGCCTAGGCCCATTCGAATCTGTCCATCTGACAGATTCGAATCTAGCCCATTCGAATCTAAGGATACATTCGAATCTATCACAGATTCGAATGCCTTCCTTAACCTATTCGAATCTAGCCAATACACTTAAACATTTAAGTGATGAAACTTATGTTTTAACTTATGCTTGACATAATCTTTGACCTTTATGTTTGAACTTCTTGTAATATGTTACATCAAGTTCAAACACATAATCAATAACAGACAAACACATATTAAACATATAAATCAAAATACTGGTTAACTCAGAATATTACCTAAATCATAATGCAAATCGATTAGACTGCTATCGTCACACAGGGTGTACCAACAGACTCCCCCTTGACGATAGCTTCTAATTATCTACATGACATCAAATTTAAGTACTAGAGCTATATATATTACTACCTGCATATAATCCAGCATCTATACAAACTTTAACTACCTTTTGGAACTTCCTGGCTTCAGATCTCCATGGTTCAGTGAAGAAGATAGGCTGATCGTGAAGCTTCTTCAGGTCGTCCTTAGATAGGTTTATCAAATGCAGAGGATCATATACTTTCAAAATGACCTGCTCGTCTTGATCTTCCATGATAGCTTCAGCAGTGTCAATCTCTAGGTACCACCACTTCATGTTGCTCAAAACATTCTGTGGCATTGGTTTCATAGGTACTTTCTTCAGACATTTGACTGGCTTGTACACCATTCTGGCCCAAGGTCTTCCAGTATGAGGATCTATCCTTGATCCATCCTCGACCCTTTTGCCTGATCTCGGCTTAAGCCTCTCAAATTTGCCTGATCGCCCTTCTTTCCTTATAATTCTTTCAATTACGTTAGCGTAGGGATCATCTCCAATATTAATCAGCTCCTTCCAGGCTAACTCTTTAACTTCAATCTTGGGCAATGAATTAAAAGCTTTCAGTGTCCGCCTCAAGTATTGAAGGCCATCTCTTCTCTTCAAAATAAACAGCTGCAGTTCTCTGTCAAAGAACCAGCTAATAATCCCTCCTGAGAAGTTTCCAGCACTTGGATTTCTCATCTTCTTCTTCATCTTCAGCTGATCTTTCTTTTCTTCCTTCTTGAACCAAAGATTTATCAGATCAGCTCTAGATGGCTCTTTCTCCGCCTCTTCAAGTTCCTTGTCTTCTACTGAGGCTACGTTGATGTAATCAATATCAATCACATTATGATCTTGGCTCTCATACAGTTCAGTGACTGGTTGTGAATTGATTATTACTTCATCAACATGATCGTCTTCATCATCTAGCACCTCATCATCCGATTTCCAGTCGACGACGTCATCTGGAATGAATTCACCTTCTTCTAATTCTTCAATATCCTCTTCAAAATCAAATTCCATCAGCTCTTCTTCAATATCTTTTAGCGCATCTATCATGTCGCTATCTAAAGTCTTTGAAGAACTTGCTTCTCCTCCTGTTCCTCCTACTTTTCCTCCTGGACTAGGCTCCCCCTGAGATTGAGCAGTCGGAGCTGCAGAAAAATCTACTGGCTCATTCTGTCTGTTAGGGCTGGGATCATTGCCTTGGTTGTCTTCATTATCTTCATCATCATCATCTCTCGGCCTCTGTACTTGCTGATCACGGCACGACGTCTCCCCCTGAGCCTGTAAATTTTTCATTAACTGCTCTATTAGGGAGCGCATCGTCCTTATCTCTGCTGACTGATCACAAACAAATGTTTTTAACTCCGTGTTTTCTTCCTGGACCTTTTCCACAATCTTCTTCAAATCGGCATTCTCCTTATCGATATCTGCGTTATGCTTCTGAAGCTCACCGATTGCCTTCGTTAGCCCAAAGATTTGGATTTCCTGGAAGTCAACTCTATCTTTTAAGCGCAAAAATCTTTGATTGTCAGCGTATGATGATGAGGTTGATGGAATGGACTGTAACGGAGTTGGAAGTAATGGCGATGGAATATATGGTTCATCGCGAGGTGGTGATGGTGGTATGGTGGTTTGAGTATCTTGAGGTTGAGGTTGAGGAATTTCAGGTAGTTCTGTTCTGAAGCTGAAGAGGATCCTTGCATGAACCTGTGACGTTTAGCCCGTTGCCGTGTCACGAGTTGAGAAACTTCTTCTTCTTCGAAATCAGACTCCTCCAATTCCCTGGCCTCTCGCCTCCTCGAACCACCTTCATTGATAATCAATCGCGACCCATAAGTTCCAATCTGAACTTCAGGAACTGCAGACGTTGACTCTGGAGCTTCAACTTCTATCTCTTCCATCTCTGCTGACTCAGTTGCTGAAGATGACAAGTCAGTACCAGTTTGCTCAGGTTCATATTCTTCAACTTGCCTAAACACATCTTCTGCTCCTTCCGGAGGCTGTAACAACTGATCAACTAACTCTGCAGTAATTTCCTCATTGGCATGAGGTCCAGACGCCCAGATTTCTTCCAAGGTTTGGGCTATTTGCTCGGATTCTGGAACGGCACTTGAAGGCCCTGCTTCCTGTACCTCTGGCTCTGGCTGTTGACTTGTGGAAGGCCTAGACGCCTGAGTCTGACTCGCAGTAGCTCTTGGTCTTCGCCTTTGTGGCTGTGCACGTCGTTGTTGTTGTTATTGATGCGGTTGCTGTTGCTGTTGCTGTTGCTGCTGAGGCTGAACTTCTACTTCACCTGCCCAGTTGGCATTATCTGGTGCCACAAAGTTCCTGTCTAAAACAGCTCCAAACAACGGTCGCTCGATCGGAATAGCCAATCTTCCTCTATGTGAGGAACAATCAGCGAATATCCTTTTGTCCATAATCGCTACGTTCTGAACGTCATTTGATGGCGGCAGATTTGGCAAGAAGTGCCTGATCAACATCATGATGAACCGCGGATATAGCAGGAATTGTTGATTTTCAGGAGCGGTGATCTGGTGAACAAATTCGGAGAAAAACATTTCCGAGAAACTGTATGGTCGATTGTACACCATCGCGACTATCCCAGACTGGATCTTCGCAACTATATAGTCAAACCCAGCTTTCTTTGGTGCAAAGCATACCATGAAGACATGAGCCAAAAACCTCCATTGGCCAATTAACCCGCTCTTCATATAGGACACTTTCGACACGTCTAGACTATATCCCATTCTCTGAAAGGCCGCTTGCCTGATGTTCAGAGGAAATTCGATCGGTCCAGACTCTTCTTCTTGAGTGCCCAGCTGCAACACTTGACGCAGCATATCCGCTGAAAATACTAGCGGTTGTCCAGCAATGCGAGTTCGTAGCACTGTCGGAGTGACCGAGCAGTCTACTTGAAGATGATCGTAAAATTGACGGATATAAGGCAATATAAGCTGAACATTATGAGATAGTGCAAATCCTATCCTAGATTCCACAAGAAATTCTAGCATCTGCCTGTATCCCTGTGCCTCAGGGAGGTCATGATCCGGATGAAGCACCATATTGTGCTTGGGAACAAACGCTCGAACAGCCATTTCTGCACAATAAATAAAACCATTAGATTCATTAAAAATCAATAAACTTGTTCAAATTCAAATTTGCTTCATTTTGTACTTTATCAAATACAAAATCTAGCACAATTAAATTTCCACAAGTTTAATAAAATTTAAATTAGACAAAAATAAATAAAGTGCAGATTCGAAAGTGACAGATTCGAAGTGTCCATATTCGAGTGTAATGGACAGATTCGAAGTGTCCCTATTCGAGTCTAATGGACAGATTCGAGGATCATGGTCATCTCGAATCTAATGACAGATTCGAGAAACCCTTGAACAGATTCGAATGTCCATGAACAGACTCGAAGCTCCGTCGGCTATGGTTTCAACAAAAACCCAAAACTTTAACCATTTTGAACTTAGTAAATCACATACATTAGTTCAACTAGGTTCCAATTATAGATTTATGCTTTCAATTTGATATTTTATAGGTCCTAACTTAGTTATTTAGCAAAAACTCTATTTTGACCCATAAAACTTCAAAATGTGATGTTTTAAGCCCAAAATTGTGTATAAAACTACCAAAATCTTGTACAATCCGGTTGATTATACCTAGAAAAGAGTGTAGAATCGAACACAAAAGCTTTAGACTCGATGAAATGTCGTTTATAGGAAATACGATAGACTCGAGAACAGATTCGAGATCGCTGATATAGATTCGAGAGTATAGATTCGACAACAGTAAAGTAATAAATGACTTCACTATTGACCTATATATACTACCTACCTTCGAGTCTATGTGTAGTTTCGAGTCTACTGACAGATTCGAAATACTTCACTTCGAGTCTGTCTTAGATTCGAAATTACCAACACTTAGAAAAATTTCGGAAATTTTGAAATAACTTCAACTTTTCCAACTATTTTCTACGGTATTGTGTAACCAGATAAACTATGCCAACTCTTTTACCCTAAGCTCAGATATTTCACGCATTGTATATTTTATCCAACTTTGAATGCACCCTCAGTAATTTTTGACCTTTTACCTAAGTAAAAATTAAACTAAACTAAAATAAAATAAGCTAAGGTAAAAAATAAAATAAAATAAAATAAAATTTTGACTAAAAAATTTAATCTAGACTTAAGTTATAAAAATAAATTTACAAGCTAAGCTAAATACCAAACAACATATTTTTGATGAGTATAGTCTAAGAAAGGTTCAATCAGATAGCGATGTCCGATACTAACTTTCAGTACTTAAACTTTCACACTTAGGAATTTTTTGAATTCCTTTGATTGTTTGTCGTGACATACCCACTTAGCCGATTGTTGGTATTTTACCCTGTTAAACATTCTACATTTCGGAATATCCCTTGGCCTTTTTATTTATCAGGAAATTATCTTACGTGACTCAGACATAGACATACTTTTATGATCAAGGCACACAGACAAAAATTCTAACTTGTTGGTATTTGCAAACTTTCTTTAAAAGACAAACATCGGACACAGGTCTGTATTCTCATACAACAAAGTGTCTTAGTTCGACTTAAGGTTTATTTTTAAAGTTAGCAGATAGCGGTGACAGGTCTGTACTGACGTACAACAAAGCGACATGTCTGCTAACCCGAATCTAAACAGAGACAACAGGTCTGTACTTACGTACAACAGAGTTGCATGTTTTCGACTCTCAGTTACATATGATATTTCTATTCTTTCCATTTTAGATGTATTTGATGTTGCCATACATCCCCAGAAAGTTTGCATACCTCATTTAGACTCAATGTTTGTATGTCTTGTACATAAAAATTAAGACCGATAGGTCATACATCTACTTAGTGACACGCTTGACTTTTTCTAGAATATTTTATTAGCCTTGAGATTCCCTATATGTATTATGCCTACCAACACATCAAACTAAATAAAGTATAACACTTAGGATTTAGTTGCATTATGTGTGAAAGCCTAAATACTTAGAGTCTGTAACGACGGTGCTAATTTTCGTCACTTTGAACCTATGTATCTAAGACTTAACTCCTTTTCTGATATTCCTTTTTTTTTTTTTGTATTTTTGTAATTTTCTCTCTTTTTTCTTTTGTTTTTCATAGCAAAAAGCAGTAAACTAAGCTAACCTACTAACTTAGAAACTTACTAAAAATAGAAACTTTCCTAAATTAGAAACTTTCCTAAATTAGCAGACTACTGAAAAAGACAGAAATATAACAACTATAAAAGGAAATAAAATACTACTAAGGTCAATTTACTCTGGGTTGCGCATTCCATTAAGTTGAATTAAATACTCAAACCGTGACTTATCAAACGCTTTGGTAAATAAATCAGCATTATTATCTTCTGTTGCCACCTTTACCAGTTTGATTAAGTTCTTTTCAGCACAATCACGAATAAAATGATGTCTTATGTCAATGTGCTTTGTTTTACTGTGTTTAACTGGATTATTTGTTATCGCAATAGTAGATTGATTGTCTATCCTAATTGGAGTTTGAGTATAAGCCAAACCGTAATCCCGCAATTGTTGTTGTATCCACAAAACCTGTGAACAGCAACTACCAGCAGCTACATACTCGGCCTCGCACGTTGACACGGCTACCGATGTTTGTTTCTTGCATTGCCAGGACACCAATCTCCCTCCTAGGAACTGACAACCTCCAGTCGTTGATTTGCGCGTCAAGCTGCATCCTCCGTAGTCAGAATCTGTGAACGCCTCCAACTCTAGATCTCCCTCCGCGTGATACCAAAGTCCCAGCTTCGGTTTCGACTTGAGGTATCGTAGAATCCGCTTCACAGCTTTCATATGCATCTCCTTCGGATTCGCTTGAAACCTAGCACAAATACACACAGCAAACATTATGTCAGGTCTTGAAGCAGTTAAATACATAAGTTACCCAATCATGGCCCGATATAAAGTCGGATCCACATCGGAATCACTTTCAGTACCCGGCCCGAGATTGTGATTCACTTGAATCGGCGTGCTGAAATGGGCAGTCAACTTAGTTCCCTCCATCCCAAACCGTTCTAATATGTCATAGACAAACTTAGTTTGATGGATAAACATTCCTTCCTTCTTTTGGTCAACTTGTAACCCTAAAAAGAAATTCAACTCTCCCATAGCACTCATCTCGAACTTAGACTTCATAACCTTCTCGAAATCTTTGCACATCTGTTCGTCTGATGATCCAAAAATGATATCATCGACGTACACTTGTACCAAGATAAAGTGATCTCCCTTTCTCTTAACAAACAGAGTACTATCTATCCTACCCCTCTCAAAGTCATTTTCTAACAGATGGTTGGATAGAGTCTCATACCACGCCCTAGGTGCCTGATGTAATCCATAAAGAGCCTTATCTAAGCGATATACTCTATCAGGATATTTAGGATCTGTAAACCCGGGCGGTTGTTCTACATACACCAACTCCTTCACTTTCCCATACAGGAAAGCACTCTTAACATCTAATTGATATACCTTAAATCCCTTGAAGGAGGCAAAAGCTAAAAACAACCTAATTGCTTCTAACCTTTCTACTGGTGCAAATACTTCGTTGTAATCGATTCCCTCCTCTTGGTTGAAACCCTTTACAACTAATCTCGCCTTGTTGCGCGTGACTATACCCCGATCGTCTCTCTTGCACTTAAAAACCCATTTGGTTCCTATTGCAATCTCCCCTCGAGGTAACGGAACTAACTCCCACACTTCTAGTTTCCTAAACTGTGAAAGTTCTTCCTGCATCGCTTCAACCCAGGAGTTATCCTTAAGTGCCATTTGCACATTCTTAGGCTCTACTTGCGATATGAAACATGAATATAGACATGTGTGATATGCCTCGGAGTCGTTTATAATCGACAACAACACAGTGTTGTTATTTACACTACTCCGAGTCCTCACACCCTCGTTAGGATTTCCTATGATGCTTTCTATTGGATGGTTCTTGTTAATCCTAGAGGTCTCTATTTCGTCTACCCTTAGATTATCTCCTAAGTTGGATCCTATTTCACCTAAAGGGGGAACAGGCTCAGCTACCACATTTTCTTCCTCACGGACGTTTTCCTCAGAGGCAGAACTTGATGCTTGAGTCTGATTCTCAGTATTAGGTGCCTCTTGATCAGCAACTTCTGGAGAACTATCTACAGTCGCAGTAGGCTCGGACGTAGATTCGAACGTGGTCCTCGGAAAAATATGGCCATCGTCATTTAGGTGCAACGTCGCCATGTCTTTTTCGATTGTCCCTGCAGTATCATCCAAAGGAATGTTAAATGACTCAAATAACTTATCATAGTCAAATATCCATTCCGGACCAGTTTGGGGTTCATGTGTATAACTTGTGACTTCAATATTATACACAATCTCCACAGTACCACTCTTTTTGTTAAAAACCCGTTTGTTTGGTGAGTTTGGCACATAACCTAGGAAGTATCCTTCGTCAGCCTTTTCACCAAACTTCGGTTGATGTTTTGTCCTTAAAAGTGTACATGGTACTCCAAATGGTTCGAATCCAGTTAAGTTAGGTGGCCTTTTATTCAAAATTTCATAACATGTTTTGTTCAATGATTTGACTGTAAGGACTCTATTTAAAATATGGCACGCGGTATTCACTGCCTCCCCCCAAAACATGGTAGGAAGCTTTGAATCCGAAAGCATAGTCCTTGCAGCCTCAATCAATGTTCTGTTTTTACGTTCGGCCACCCCATTCTGTTGAGGTTCATATGGTGCACTGAATTGATGCACGATGCCTTTTGATAGGCAATATACACCAATTACAGAGTTTTTAAATTCAGTCCCATTATCACTACGTATATTTTTAACCCTTGTTCCGTAGGAATTCTCCACTTGGTCTAAGAACCCGATGAGCTTTGTAGCCGTCTCGTCCTTCGTACCTAAAAAGAAAACCCATGAAAACCGTGAGTAATCGTCAGTGATAACTAAGCAAAACCAGCTACCTCCTATACTCCTTTTGTTGATAGGGCCGAAAAGGTCCATATGCAACAAATCGAATGTCGAGGTTATGGAGTTCAGCTTCTTGGACTTGTGTGTCTTTTTATGTTGCTTGCCCTTCATGCACGGTAGACACTTGTCTTCAAACTGAAAGCTCTTCAGAGGCACACCTTGCACCAAACCATTCTTCGTTTTGTAGTTCATTTTCCTCAGGTGCAAGTGAGCCATGCGTCTGTGCCACAAAACCGATTCCGTCTCTGAAGCTTTTGATAGTAAGCAGATCGGACCCATCGAATTATCTGGCTTGTTCATATCGAGCATGTACAAGTCATTCTTCCTTGGAGCCCGCATCAATATCCAATCTTCAGGTATTTTGAATCCCGGCTTTAGCACTAACGCCTCAGTGTCAGTAAATAACACCGAGTTCTTCTTATCACAGATTTGAGATACACTAATGAGGTTATGAACCAATTTATCAACGTGATAAACTTGATCCAATGTAATCGTCCCATTAGTGACTTCTCCAGTTCCAGTGATATTTCCTCCTTTGTTGCCCGCGAATGATACAAATCCCCTATTACCCCCCTTGAAGTCTGTGAGAAGACTTCTTTCCCCCGTCATATGCCTGGAGCAACCACTGTCGACGAACCACTTTTTGTTTGGACCGGTAGTTATCTCCTGCACATGAAAGAAAAATAGGTTAGTTATCACGGGGAACCCAAGCCATGACTGACTTGGTAATACCATTCTCGTCCACATACTTGAACTCTTTCAAATACCCATCTCGCCTTTCAGGTGACTTGGGCCTTTGAACCGAATTCTGTTGTGGTGCCGAGTGATTTAGATTCACTCTTTGCCTTTGAGTAGGCATTTGTTGTGGTGCTCTAGAATAAGTCTTATTATACTGCATTTCAGACTGTGATCCCTGAGCTCTTACCGGAACATAATGTCTAACGGGAGTATGTGACCTAACTGGAGTGTGTGACCTGCTAGGTGTTGTGCTCCTATAGACTTGTTGAGGTGCTAACCTAGATTGATTAATGACACGATTCGGTGAATTTGTCCTAACCACTTCTTTTTGTCCAACCTTAACCGGTGTTTGTTTCACAACAAGTTTTGGTGCGGCCTGCACAGTTTTCTCGGTAGGTTGAGAACTACTGCTGCTTGCCACAGTTGGTGAGGGCTTAACAGGTGTTGGGTTCACTGTCTTAGGGGTAACATCTGCTTTCCTATTTGGACAGTGAGAAGCAACATGCCCTTTCTCGTGACATCTAAAGCAAGACATCTTATCCATGGACTTTTTGGTTGGTCCCTTAGATCTAGGTGTCTCACTGGTGTCTACATCCTTTGGTACATCTATTGTGTCTGTCTCTTCGACCTGGTCAGCCCATGAAATCTTCTGTTTTCCTGCAGGTGTTTCACTGGAGGAAGACACAAATTTCACTTTCTTGACCTTGACAGTAGAGTCAGTCACCTTAGGTGTACTTTCAACTGTAGGCTCAGGTGTCGGTTCAGGTAGGTCCTCTAAGTCTACTGAGTTGTCAGTTTTCTCCTGAGGCTGAGGCACATAGTTTGCATTGAACGGTGGAGGAATCTCGTGAAAACCTAGACCTACAGGCTTCTTAGACTGTCTTTGGGCATCTAAGACTTTCCCTAGGTTTAGGCTCGAATTCCTAAACTTTTCCAGCTTGCTATTTGCCTCTGCTACCTTAACCTTGGTCTCGGCTAGCTCTATGTCTTTATCTTTCAGACTTTTGGTCAAGGCCTCTACGTGCTCATACATAAGCTCTATCCTAACACACTGCTCACTCAGTTTGTCTTTTAGAACGATTACGTCTTGAGCATCAGCCTTAAGCTTTTTTTTTAAATCTTGTTTTATATCATTTAGGCTAGCGTTTTCAATTTTTAAAATTTCATTTTGAGCAGATATGGTTTTATGTGATTCTAAGACTAGATTTAACCTATCATTAGAAGTAGCACACAAAGCACATAATTCTTGAAATAGAGAATAAGAAAGACTAACCTTAGAGTTATCAGATTCCACGTTGGCCATCTGAGCAGCAAACTCCAGTACGGTCTGATCATTCGCCTTCTCTACCCACATCGGACTGCTGTCCCGTGTGGTCTGCTCGTCTTCTTCACAACCATTCTCCGTAACTTCAGCCATGAAAGCTCTAGCATTGGACTCAGGATGTGAACTCCAGTCATAGGTACCATCTAGCTGTCTGTCAGAGGTGACATTGGATATTAGACCCGCTAGATTGGCTTGACCAGATGAAGAACTCGGAAGGTATCTCTGTTGGGACTGATTTTGGTACTGTCCTTGATGCTGATTCTGTCCTTGGTATGATTCTACCTTCGGTCTTTGACACTCCCTGGCGAAATGTCCCAATCCCTGACAGTTGTAGCATTTGACCTTAGACTTATCAAATCCTATCCCTTTGTTTTTCATTTGCAGATTCCTCCCAGTTCTCTTAATGAATCTTTTAACCCTCTGGGTCACCATGGCCAGTTGCCACTTAAGATCCATTTCCTCTAAGTCATCAGGGTCGACCTGATCGTAATCTTCATCCCAAAGAGCCGGATCATTGATCTTCCCTTGAACACAATTTCCATAAGCTGCCACAAAGGAAGCAAGCAGATTTAAATGTTCTTCTGCGGACTTTGCGCTCATGGGCATCTTCGAATAGCTCTGACTGGTCGATGGCTGTTGGACTTGAGGTTGCGGTTCTTCCGATCTTCCTAACCCTAAGAACGCGCGATTCAGTGAGTCTTCGGACTCTGGTGGCGATGACGTTTCTCCGGTGAAAAACGCTGTAGCACTCTTCTGATCAGCTGTCACTGATGATTTAGATGTCTTTCCAAAATACATCGCCGGATTTTGGACTTGCTCGTAATCAGTCTCAGCCTTTATCATCTCGAAGTGATATGCCCTCAACGTTCCTACGATGTCATCCAGCGATTGAGCATAGTATTTGTCTTCATTAAGCTTAATCATTGCCACGTACATAGCCCATTTGGCTGGTAGGGCATCAAGAAGCTTGTTGTTCTTGTCACTGTCCGAGTACTCAATGCCATGACTTTCAAGCTCTGTTATCAGATGATAGAACCTTGTGATAATATCATCTAACTGTTCATCCTTAAGAGCCTTGAAAATCGCAAACTGTTGGGTCAACAGCTCTGTACGCTTTCTACGTACCCGTGGATTACCCTCACACCTTTTCTGGAGAGACTCCCAAAGTTCTTTCGACGTCCTTTGAGTCCGAAATGTGTGCAAGATATCTTGAGGTAACGCCATACAGATAATGGAGAAAGCCTTGTTTTCAGCTTCAAATAGTTTCTTGTCATCCTCTTTCATCATTTGATATGACAAGACCTTTTGACGGCCTTCAACCTCAGATACTGGTGGAATGTACCCTTCATCTATGCACACCCACATGCGCATATCGTTGAATCGTACAAAATCCGTAAATCTGTCCTTCCACCAGTAATAGTCCTCAACTTTCATCAGCTTTGGCGGTGCATTTGCCTTCCCAACTTCGTGATCCATCTCAAGGAATTTCTGAAGGTTTGACATCTTTTCTGAAAGAATTTGAATTTGAACCTAATTAATTTAATTTGAAACTGATGTAGATTAACTTATTCGAATCTAGATAGATTCGAAACTAATTAATATTAAATCTTTTGAAATTAAATTCGATTAAGTCTTAAAAGTCAATTAGATTCGAAATTATGTCAGATTCGAACAACTCCTTAGATTCGAAGTTATGTCAGATTCGAAGGACTCCTTAGATTCGAAGACCCTTAGAATCGAAGGCACAGCAGAGTCGAATATCAGCAGATTCGAAGCACAGAATCGAAACAGTAACAAACTCGAAACAATATAGACTCGAGATCCAATTCGAATGAAGTAACAGATTCGAAACAAGGTAGACTCGAAACTCTCTGAAATTGACTCGAAAGGAGCGTATTTAGGTTAGACTCGAAAATAAAGTAAAACCCTAATTACCCCTATAGATTCGAGCGCCGCAAACTCGAAAAACGGCTAACACGTTGATTTTTTGACGTTTTACAGATTAAACCACTATTTTTCAAACGGAAAATAGTGATTTCGATCAAAAACGTGAAAAACAACAAAGTGTTTCCCGAATATGAATTTGCTAAGCTCAAAAACACGTTTTTGAGAGAAAAACCGTCCAATTAGCGTCAAGAAACCTAGAATGTATCTGATGAACACGAAGAACACCAAGAACACTCCGTAGGCTCTGATACCACTTGTAAGGTCTACGACTGCAAGATCTATCTAGACGCGGATCCGTGAACGAGTGCGGAATCCTCGTTGACGGTCAGACGGACAACTCTCAACCAACGGAAACACGGAGACTATTAGACGCTGAACGAACGACACACGAACGATCCTACGTACTAATTCTCTCCGAAACGGCACTCACCTAGCTGATAAACTCGAGATCGCCTCTTGCTCAATTCCTCACGAATTCTGCAAAAAGTCTCCTAATCATTCGAGTCTATCCCTAATTATAGGCCCTGATTCGAGTCTGTTGTGGGCCAACCTCGAATCTGGCCTAAGGCCCATTCGAATCTGTCCATCTGACAGATTCGAATCTAGCCTATTCGAATCTAAGGACTCATTCGAATCTATCACAGATTCGAATGTATCCTTTTATGCAATTCGAATCTAGCCTTTGACATATATAACTAAGTGTTTGAAACTTATGTTTTAACTTATACTTGAGTTAATCTTTGACCTTTATGTTTGAACTTCTTGTAATATGTTACATCAAGTTCAAACACACAATCAATAACAGACAAAGCACATATTAAACATATATACCAAAATACTTGGTTAATACTCAGAATATTACCTAAACACATAATGCAGATCGATTAGACTGCTATCGTCACACAGGGTGTACCAACACTCAACAAATCATAGTAAATATACTATGACAATATATCAATAAGCTCAAGATCAGAATGCCAAATAAATCAGAATCATGCAACAAAAGTCTCAATTCACATAATATGCAGTTAAAGTGAAATCTACAACTCACTGTTACTGGTTAATTGTGCACTTTTACTTTCTGGCTCTGGCTCTGTTTGCTCACAATCTGTAGTGGGTTAGAACCACTATCTGACTTATATCAGACTTACAGATCCTTGCCACTTTGCTATAACCTTCACTATGCTCTTTAATGCCTTTTAGCTTTGCTTGTTGCTCAATCTGTTAATCATATCATATCTGATATTTATTAGCCTTTGAATCATTTGAATAATAAATTCAGTGTTCGTTCAATGGTCTTTAAATTCAGAGTCTCATATTTGACTATATTGAGATGAATATGGTCAACTATTTCTTAAATCATTTCATTCAATCGTTTATCATGTGATACTAAACTCTGTTAAATCATCATTCAACTCAGAACTTGTATTTGACATGATTTGGATAACTCATAAGGTTTTATGTCCTTTTTCATGGACGTGTGAAACTTTAGTGGCTTTCGTTTGCTCATTTTGAATATATATTAAAACATGTAAAAGCATTTAATGAACTTATTTGATGATTAAATGTCCCCATATTTGTATGCTTGATCATGATCCTATATTTTATAAAATAAGAACATAATATGCTTTCAATTGAATTTTACAACTCAATCTACATAAACATATATATGCCTTCAAATGTATTATATGCTCAATTCTCTTATACATAAAGTCAATGATATGTATAAATCATGATGCCTTATTTAAATGGAATATAAGTGATATATGATTATAAAAACTTGCATTTATTGACATAAACTTTTATTGATTTTTAATAATTCATGATCACATATATAAATCCCCATACTTTAAATTTAATACATATAAGTATATGTATTACCACAAGGCTGCACACCAAAAGTAAAGGAATAAAAAGGGATGCTAGACTATTTTCTTTTTACTACACACATTGCACACACATACTAATTTCATGCAAGGAAAAAGAAACATAAAAGGTTGCTGTTGGATGATCCCTATTGTTTTCGTTTCAGATCAACACACACCCACATGTAAACTATATATATTGGTTGCTGGACACAAACTCATCACCCTCTGTTTACCTAAATTAGCATAAAAGGTTGTGTACATCGAAAAAGGGCTGCTGATTATTATGTATTCTGATTCTATATAATCCGACACACACATACACATATTCCTTTCTTATAAAAATGAAATTAAAGGGCTGCTATTGTCACTGGACACACACACATATTTTCTGTTATATATATATATATATATATATATATATCGATACACACATACAGAGGTTTATATATATGTGTCTATATATATAGAAAACTGCACACATTTCTGCACACACTATGCTCACATACTCTTTTTATGCAATTCAAAAGGAAGTAGAAAAGTTGCTACATGATAATATATATATATATATATATAGATACACTCGGCTGCACACATAGTGTGCACACACTACACACACTACGTATATATATATATATATATATATATATATATATATATATATATATATATATATATATATATATATATATATATATTTATTTATTAAGTACTGGTATTGATCTCTTTCTGTTTTCGCAACCCACAGATCACACAAAAAGGGAAAATGATGTTTCTGTTTCGGTATTGAAGGGATTACCGAAACCCTTTGAGGTTTCGGTATTGGTTTCTGGGTCTCGGTAAAGGTTCTGGACATCATTTCTGTATGTTTTAAAACGTCTCAGCATGCATTCATGGTGGTTTCGGTAGTGAGTATACCGAAACCATAAGGTTTCGGTACCACCCTTGGTGGGTTTCGGTACCACCCTTGGTGGGTTTCGGTACCTGCTAAACACAGAAAACACACATGCACACTTGCACTTTCCGTTTTCTTTTTATTTCATCAGTCATTCAAGGAGATTAAGAGGTGTTGGATGCTTTCAGATGTTACCGAGACCAACTCCATGGTTTCGGTATTTTCATGCAAACGCACATACACACACAGCTGCACTTTTCTTTCGTACTGTGTTCTTTAATTTCAACATCACAAAAAGAATATTTGAGGTTGTTTCATGCTTCTAATATACAAAACACACACAAAAATAAACATTATATGGCCGAAGGCCATAGGCCTTCTTGGCCTTCCCTTTTGATCAAAACCAAAGCAAACAACAGCAGCAATATAAATTTCAGTTTCTCAATTTCAAAATATGAATTAAGGTTTCAAAATGCTAATATGATGAACTAAACCCATAAGAATTACATGCATGCTATAAATTTCAAACTTGTAACACTAATCTTGGTTAATTTCATGTTTTGAAGATCAATTTTGTTTTCTTAAACTCAAGGAGCTATAATTTTCTCATAAGATTCAAGGACACATTTTTTTTAAGCTGAAATTTTACCTTAAATCTTATAGTTTATGGTTGCTTGATACTTGTTGTTGAAATCCTTGACTTAAATCTTGCATCAAATCTCGAATTTTTGTTACAACAATTTGATGATGATTCTTGTTTATGGAAACGTATACAGGAGAGAAGAACAGGAGAATTTATTTGATAGAAATGAATATTAAGTCTCATATTTATATAAAGTCAAGTTTCACTCTTTATAATTTAACCCCAAAAGTTACTTTTCTTTTAAATCAATCTAATACATTTATAATTTGGTCCACTTGACTTTTATTAACTAAATAACAATTTATTACTTGTCTTATAAATTTATATTTTAAATCTCTTAAGATAATTATCATTTAGCTTATAGTTAACGTTAAGCTTTGTTATTTGTCGTTGATTAAAGTTTAGGTCGTTACAGAATGGGCTCCACCACGCATAACTTCGTCCCCGAAGTTGTCTATGTTCAGATAAGAGTAAATAGGAATTACAAGGTAGGCATGAATCCCTAAATCTGACACAAACTTGCTGGTTATTTTTGAATGAGCACCATCTGTCTTTTCATAACATCTCGCTTCTTTGGCTTTTACAACCCGTACATTCACTAATTTTCCATATTATATAGGTAATTAGCTGATTTATGTACTGACTTTGATGCATTTTAGAAACTCTGACTTATCATTTGTATCTTTACTATGTGGATTTATGCTTTGAGATTTAAAATATGCTTCAATCAATTTGGGTAGCAATTCAATACATTAATTAACTCAAATCTCTCTTTCATTTTCCTTTGAACTAGCTAAAGAACTTTTGGGATTCTGATATTTGTACTTTATGAAACAATTTCTTTTATTGATGACATCATCATCATCAACGCTTAGCTTATTTCTGAATTTCGCTGACTGTTGTGAAGACTTATGATTTCTTTGCTCTGACAAGCAAATGGAATAAGAATTCCATTTAATCATTTGTACAAACTTATGTTTGACTTTCATTGGTGAATCTATGAATTTAAGATTACTTCAGTCTTTTGGCATAAGCTATTTATTTTATGTACAATTAGGTGGAATTGGAATTCCATATTGGCTATCTCACTAGTCTCGCATTGACATAATAAGAATTCAACTCTTACATTTATTTTGGCATATGACAGGCAGTTCATTGGCCATTCATGACTAATCGCTTGACTTAACAAAGATCTCAATCTATTTCTTTGTCACTCTCGCTTTGTGCCTCTGACTTCTTTGATTCTTATTCAAGTTGTCATTGGCTGCTTAATTACTTGATTCAAATACTCTTCTCATTAATATTTATTGGATCAGCAACTTCTACCTCTGTCTCATTATAAGACACGCTGTAATCATTCAGATTACAAGGATTTACGAAGTAGCTTGTGCTTAGGATTATATTTTGATTTCTTAGAGCTTTTGAATCATACATGATTCAGATTACAATACCTATATTGTCTATAGGTATAGTTTCTGATTGGAAATGTATTTGTATCGTAACTTCAACTGATACAACCCATATGTCATCCGCATTATTCACTATCGATGACAGAGTTGTACAGTTACCTCGAAACTTATTTTGGAATTAAAATTCAGCTGGCAACGGAATTAAATCATTTATTTGTATAAGAAATTTAGTATTAGTTACCATTGTGGTCTTTTGGCGTCTCTGGTGTCTCCTCGGCATCCTCAGCAGTAATATGGAAAGCTCGCGCCTTAGTTGTAGGTATCATTGTAGTACTCTGTTGGATTGCTCTGCCAACTGGTTGTTCCTGATTAGTAAGCACGCGTGCATTTGGGCAATGCTTGGCATAATGTCCACGCTCACCACAGTTGTAGCATACGTCGTTTCTTTCTGGGCACTCATCGCTTCCATGTCCAATCCGGTTACAAGTGTAACACGTCACATCTCTAGGGTTGCAACGTCCGCTATGAAATTTGTTACAACGTTTACACGGTCGCGCTCCTGACTGTATAGAATAAAATCTAGTCTTCTGAGGTGTAGAGGATGCTTGTGACTGCTGCTGACTGGACTTTGATGAACTGAAGAATCTACTGGATTTTTGTTTCTTAGGTGGAGATGGACATGTAGGACTTATAGCCATCATAACAGGTTCACAACTCGAATCTGTGAATTCCCGCTCCACCATTCTTGCTGCTTCCACTATACTAAGATACGTCGTGAACTTTATGCTGCTCATTTGTCTTCTATATGCTGGATTCAGACCCAGTCTGAATCAATTTATCTTACGCTCTTCTGTTGCTACTTGATATGACGAGTAGCCGCAAAGTCTCGAGAACTCATGCTCGTATTCATCAACGGTCTTAGTTCCTTGTTTCAATTGCATCAACTGCATCTCGAGTTCATCTTGTTTGTCTGTTGGACAGTATTTGGCGTTGAGCATCTCCAAGAACTGCTCCCAGTCCAATGTCATAATTGCTTCCTCACCATAGATGCTCCTTTGCGTTTTCCACCAGGCTCTAGCAGCTCCAACGAACAGTGCAGTAGCAAACTTAACTCTATTGCTATCCAAACATTCTGAGATACTGAAGATCTCTTCAGTATGACTTATCTAATCTAACGCTTGTATTGGATCTACTGTGCCTTCAAACGTCATAGCACCACTTGCTTTGAAATCTTTAAATCTACAGCCTTTTGGGTGCACAGCTCGTGTATTGACGTGCTCATTATCAGAATCCGATTCGCTTGACTGTTCAGTTTGCTTCTTTTTATGTTTATTTCTCTTTTCAGTTTTCTTTATTGATTCAATTTGCTCTAGCATAAACTTGTTTTGTTGCTCATTATTCTGGGTTATTAGTTGTTGCATCATTTCCAGGACTTGCTCTGGGGTCATGCCACCTGATGGTCCACCTTCTCCAGACATAGTTCTGAAATTCAAATCACTAAATATTTAGCTCATTAGTCTAGCACATTGTACCTTTTCATGCCCCGTCCTAGTAGTCTCTGAAACCTATCTTAGTTCAAGCCACCCTGTCATGATTGATAATATAGCATTGCACAAGTTTGAGATCATGTATTACACGTAATACAATGATTCACTCAAACTATGCTCTGATACCATCCTGTGAGACCCAAGATTTCTCAAAGGTCTTAAGTCTAGGCCCAGTAGCAATGCAATATCAATCAGGAAACTAAGATAAAATTTTGCGGAATAAAAGTTAATTACATTCAGAGACAATTTTAAGTAACAAGGTACAAATATCTAGACTATTACATCAAATCACATAATATAAACTAGACCCGAACCCCAAAGCTCTATCATCAGTCAAATACCAAGGTGTTGAAACAGGTTCTAAAGCACTTCAAGCTCTTTCAAAGTCCTGACCTATGAACTAGGTCCAGCCAATCCTTTGCCTTTACCTGAAAAAATAATGCAACAACGGGGTAAGCTTAATTGCTTAGTGAGAATGTAGAATTTCACATTTAACATGCAATTATGAACGCGGAAGCACATGCACTGCACTCGGCTCATGCACGGCTCAGCTCTATGCTTATGCACTGCACTAGGCTCATGCACAACTCAAATCTCGAAGGGTCATTGGCCAATTAATGCTCTTTTGATGCGCGACTTTGCTCAGCTCCCAGTTATAAAACTGTTGTTGCTCTTGAGACTTTTAGACAAATTCATAAGGAATGCTCGGATGATGATAAATCCATACACACGCATCATTAGTGGGGATCAGCCACGTACTGGGCTAGCTACCAGTAAAAGCTCTATATGGATATCATCGGAATGCTCAGCTCTAGCTACCCTCTGTGCTTTCATCACGTAAATCAGCACATCATAAGCCTAACATTAACCCAACACTTAGCAATAGTGATGGAGTTAAGCTTAACAATCAAATGACTCGTCAAAGAATCGAATTTAGAAGAAGAAATACTCAGCTCAACAAATCATAGTAAATATACTATGACAATATATCAATAAGCTCAAGATCAGAATGCCAAATAAATCAGAATCATGCAACAAAAGTCTCAATTCACATAATATGCAGTTAAAGTGAAATCTACAACTCACTGTTACTGGTTAATTGTGCACTTTTACTTTCTGGCTCTGGCTCTGTTTGCTCACAATCTGTAGTGGGTTAGAACCACTATCTGACTTATATCAGACTTACAGATGCTTGCCACTTTGCTATAACCTTCACTGATGCTCTTTAATGCCTTTTAGCTTTGCCTGTTGCTCAATCTGTTAATCATATCATATCTGATATTTATTAGCCTTTGAATCATTTGAATAATAAATTCAGTGTTCGTTCGTTGGTCTTTAAATTCAAAGTCTCATATTTGACTATATTGAGATGAATATGGTCAACTATTTCTTAAATCATTTCATTCAATCGTTTATCATGTGATACTAAACTCTGTTAAATCATCATTCAACTCAGAACTTGTATTTGACATGATTTGGATAACTCATAAGGTTTTATGTCCTTTTTCATGGACGTGTGTAACTTTATTGGCTTTCGTTTGCTCATTTTGAATATATATTAAAACATGTAAAAGCATTTAATGAACTTATTTGATGATTAAATGTCCCCATATTTGTATGCTTGATCATGATCCTATATTTTATAAAATAAGAACATAATATGCTTTCAATTGAATTTTACAACTCAATCTACATAAACATATATATGCCTTCAAATGTATTATATGCTCAATTCTCTTATACATAAAGTCAATGATATGTATAAATCATGATGCCTTATTTAAATGGAATATAAGTGATATATGATTATAAAAACTTGCATTTATTGACATAAACTTTTATTGATTTTTAATAATTCATGATCACATATATAAATCCCCATACTTTAAATTTAATACATATAAGTATATGTATTACCACAAGGCTGCACACCAAAAGTAAAGGAATAAAAAGGGATGCTAGACTATTTTCTTTTTACTACACACATTGCACACACATACTAATTTCATGCAAGGAAAAAGAAACATAAAAGGTTGCTGTTGGATGATCCCTATTGTTTTCGTTTCAGATCAACACACACCCACATGTAAACTATATATATTGGTTGCTGGACACAAACTCATCACCCTCTGTTTACCTAAATTAGCATAAAAGGTTGTGTACATCGAAAAAGGGCTGCTGATTATTATGTATTCTGATTCTATATAATCCGACACACACATACACATATTCCTTTCTTATAAAAATGAAATTAAAGGGCTGCTATTGTCACTGGACACACACACATATTTTCTGTTATATATATATATATATATATATATATATCGATACACACATACAGAGGTTTATATATATGTGTCTATATATATAGAAAACTGCACACATTTCTGCACACACTATGCTCACATACTCTTTTTATGCAATTCAAAAGGAAGTAGAAAAGTTGCTACATGATAATATATATATATATATATATATATATATATATATATATATATATATATATATATATATATATATATATATATATATATATATATATATATATATATATATTTATTAAGTACTGGTATTGATCTCTTTCTGTTTTCGCAACCCACAGATCACACAAAAAGGGAAAATGATGTTTCTGTTTCGGTATTGAAGGGATTAACGAAACCCTTTGAGGTTTCGGTATTGGTTTCTGGGTCTCGGTAAAGGTTCTGGACATCATTTCTGTATGTTTTAAAATGTCTCATCATGCATTCATGGTGGTTTCGGTAGTGAGTATACCGAAACCATAAGGTTTCGGTACCACCCTTGGTGGGTTTCGGTACCTGCTAAACACACAAAACACACATGCACACTTGCACTTTCCGTTTTCTTTTTATTTCATCAGTCATTCAAGGAGATTAAGAGGTGTTGGATGCTTTCAGATGTTACCGAAACCAACTCCATGGTTTCGGTAATTTCATGCAAACGCACATACACACACAGCTGCACTTTTCTTTCGTACTGTTTTCTTTAATTTCAGCATCACAAAAAGAATATTTGAGGTTGTTTCATGCTTCTAATATACAAAACACACACAAAAATATACATTATATGGCCGAAGGCCATAGGCCTTCTTGGCCTTCCCTTTTGATCAAAACCAAAGCAAACAACAGCAGCAATATAAATTTCAGTTTCTCAATTTCAAAATATGAATTAAGGTTTCAAAATGCTAATATGATGAACTAAACCCATAAGAATTACATGCATGCTATAAATTTCAAACTTGTAACACTAATCTTGGTTAATTTCATGTTTTGAAGATCAATTTTGTTTTCTTAAACTCAAGGAGCTGTAATTTTCTCATAAGATTCAAGGACACATTTTTTTTTTAAGCTGAAATTTTACCTTAAATCTTGTAGTTTATGGTTGCTTGATACTTGTTGTTGAAATCCTTGACTTAAATCTTGCATCAAATCTCGAATTTTTGTTACAACAATTTGATGATGATTGTTGTTTATGGAAACGTATATAGGAGAGAAGAACAGGAGAATTTATTTGATAGAAATGAATATTAAGTCTCATATTTATATAAAGTCAAGTTTCACTCTTTATAATTTAACCCCAAAAGTTACTTGTCTTTTAAATCAATCTAATACATTTATAATTTGGTCCACTTGACTTTTATTAACTAAATAACAATTTATTACTTGTTTTATAAATTTATATTTTAAATCTCTTAAGATAATTATCATTTAGCTTATTTTTAACGTTAAGCTTTGTTATTTGTCGTTGATTAAAGTTTAGGTCGTTACATCTTATCACCTTAACTTTTGAGTTGGATTGGTTTTCTATCTTAAGAATAAACGACTTAACTAGCTCAGCAGTTTCATCTTTAGACCTAAGAAAGTAAACCCACGTAAATCTGGTGAAATCATCAACAATAACTAAACAGTAAGCCCTTTTATTCAAACTCAAAACAGATGTTGGACCAAATAGATCCATATGAATCAGCTAGAGAGCAGATGAGATTGAATTTACTTCTTTGGCCTTATGAGAAGTTTTGTGTTGCTTGCCTTTAAGACATGCTACACAATGATCATCACATATGAACTCCTTTTGTGGTAAGCCTCTTACCAGATTCTTTCTGACTAAAACATTCATGGACTTGAAGTTCATGTGACACATCCTTCTATGCCAAAGAGCAGACTCATTTGATGATGCTTTGGATATCAAACAGCTTAAAGTATTTGATTTGGATAAAAGATCTGTGTCCAAACAGTAGACATTGTCCTTTCTTGGTGTTCTTAGTAAAACAAGGTTTTCAGGAATTTTGAAATCCTTTGAAAGGACAATGCACTCAGAATCTGTAAACAAAACAATGTTTTGTTTGTCACAAATTTGAGAGACACTTAATAAATTATACTTAAGCTGTTCAACATACAAAACATCATGGAAAATCATGTTGCCTGCATTAACAGTACCTTTACCTGTAACCTTACCTCCTTTTGAGTTGCCTCAAAATGCAACAAATCCTCCATCAAAGCCTTTGAAATTTGACAAGCACTCAGAATTGCCTGTCATGTGCCTAGAGCATCCACTGTCCAAATGCCATCTTGTTTTATGAGGTGACCTGTGGTTGCCCTGCACAATAAAAGCTTAGTCAGTAGTGGAGTAAACCCAAACCAAATTTGTTTTGGGTTGGCCTTGTGCATTGACATAAATAAATACTGTTTTTGACTTCTTATATTTAGTGAGATCTACTGATGAAGTCTTTGGAGAGTATTTAGTGATTATATGAGGTATCCAGGTATTTGGATCATCTTTTCTTCTAACAGTCTCAGATGATTCACTAACAGTTCCAGATTGATGCTTAGCAGCTTGATCTGTGTTTTTAGTGCTAACAGCTTGAGAATTTGCACTAACAGCCTCAGTTTTTGACTTAGCAGTCTGATCTTTTGCATCAGCAGTTTGATCTGAAGATTTGTCCTTGACACACCATATTTGTTTAAAACTTAATTTAGGCTTTGCCAAAACTTGTTTTTGGTGTGTGGACTGTTTTTTATTAACTTTTGAAAGCCTGTGATCAACTTTTTTCTTTGGAACTGGTGTAGCAGAAGGTTGACCTTTGAAGTTTTTGCATGAGTAGGACTTAAAATTTTTTTGATTCACAGTCTGTTTTGCAACAGCTGGTTTATAAAAACAATCATTGGCCAAGTTATTCTTCCTGCCACAGTGAAAACACCTTTTGACTATTTGAATTGGATAACCAGATTTATCTGACAATTTCTGATTCTTGTTCCTCTGATTTCCCCTTACCTGCTGTTGTTTGGGAAACTTTTGAACACCATGCTTTTGGCATGTGCAGATTGGAACATTTTTACCCTTTTTATTATTCTTTGAAGAAGATGCAGTGTTACAGTTAGAATGTACAGAAACTTGTGGAGCAGCATTGCATACACTCATCTTCTCCTTTCCTTTCTTACTGGGTGCTTGGATCTCTATAGGTGCACTCATTGTTTTGTGTTCCTTCTCAACTGCTGTGCACTTATAGTCTCTATTTTGAATCTGATCTTCTTTAGATTCAGGACTGTTATCAAGAATGGGATCTACAGTAGTCATAGACTCATCTAGTGGTTCATTGACAAGTCTATCAGCAACTTCACTAATTGGATGAATGTATTTGTTGTTGTAAGGAGGTGGAGTAGCCCTGTAGCCTATGCCTTCTTTGGGATTAACCTGAGATTTTACCCTATCTTTAAATTGGACTTCCATTAGGTGTTCTAGCTCTTGATTAGCCAATTTGAAGTTACCTAGATCTATATTGACAGATTCTAGTTTCTTATTAGCTTCTAACACCTTTTGTTCAGTCTCTTCTACCTTTTTATTTAGGGATTCTATTTTCTTATTTAGCTCCTTTTTCTCCCACTCATGATATGTTCTATCATGTCCCATTTGAATCTCATTATCCTTATAGTCATTGATCTGTTTTTCAAGATCTTCTATGGCTTGCATGTATTCATATCTCCTTTCTTCCATCTTAGCTAGAGTTTTGCACATGCTCTCATTATGATCTCTGTACTTTTTAACCATATTTTTGCATGATTGAGAGCAGAGTTTAGAGTTTACCTCAGATGGTAGTTCAGTGGAGGAGACATTTGATGTTTCTGCCATCAGAGCTTGATTTTGAAATTCTTCCTCTGTCTGATCACTCCAGTCAAACACATTGTCTTCTTGAGAGACAAGTGCTGTTGATGATGATGTCTGATTGGGCTGTGGAGTCCTTGATGACTGTTGACCTTGAGATCTACATTCTCTGGCAAAGTGACCAAGCTTATGACATTTATAGCACTCAACTTTTGACTTATCAAAAGCTGGTTTGCCTTCTGTTCTGGCTTGAAAGTTGGTCCTTCCAGTTCTTTTAAGAAACCTTTTGGCCCTCATGGTCAGCATTACATGTTGCCACTTTAAATCCATCTCTTCAAGATCATCTGGATGAATTTGTTCTAAATCTTCAGCATTTAGAGCAAACAATCCATCATTGGCAACAAAAGCCTCATAGTGAGCTTCAGTAGAGTTGCCATCACCACCTGAAAAGGAATCACTGCTATTAGATTTTTCAGAAGACAGAAGAGCAGTATTGTGATTATAAGACAAGGATTTCTTTTTAGTATCAATCTCAGTCTCAAACACTCTCAGACTGTTGTACTAATCATCCAGTTCCATCTCATCAAGAGTGTCTTTTGTTCTCCATTGTGCAGCATAAACTGTCCATTCTTCTCCAAGAGATCTGAGAAACTTTCTGTTGACTTCATCTTGATCCAGACTGACTTTTGCACTTTCTAATTCACTTATCAGTTTGTTGAACCTGTCAAAAATTTGAGTAAGGTTTTCATTCTTGCCACCAGAAAAATTCTCATACTGCTGTTTCAAAAGATCCTTTTGATTTCTCTTGGTACTGGCATTACCAGCAAATCTTTTCTCTAAAGCATTCCAAAGAGAATGAGCAGTATAAAATTTTTTGAACTGATGTTGATAAGAATTAGGAATGGCTATTTGTAAAAGTGTAAGAGCTTTCACTTCATTCATTCTAGCCTTTCTTTCAAGTTCAGTTTTTGGAGGAGTTTTAACTGGTTTTCCCTCATCATCAAGTTCTGGATCAACTACAGGAGGAAATTCAACAGTTTCCCATATGGCATAATCAATAAATTGAATATGCTGTTTAATCCTGAGTTTCCACATCTCAAACTCAGTGGGCTTGAGCATAGGCACTTTGAGTCCTTGCCCAGATCCACTGCTACTATTTTCAAATTCCATTGCAAAAGATTAAAAATTTAAAAGAAAACTTTCGACTTTGAAAAACAAAGAACGACCTGTGGCTCTGATACCACTTGTCAGGATCTAAAAGTAATTTAACCAAGACTAACTGATTTGAATTTATCATAGTATAAATCAATAATCTTGCTTTGAATCAAAGTTTAATTAAGAAGTTTGCGGAATAACACTTAATTATTTTAACAAAAGCTTTCAGAATCAATAACAGATTAACACAAGAAATAACCAAGACTGCTTGTATTGCTGATTTCAATGATTACAATCACCTCTAATCTGTTTGATTAGACGAAGAACACAAACTGTTCTTAGGGTTTTACAACCTTAGAGGCTTATGAAAAACTTAAACAAAAAGCAATTACAAACTTGAATATGCAGAAAACTCCTATACAATAGAAAGACCTATTCTATGTATTTATATTGCTTCTTGATTTGTTTCCTTGAAGGACTATGACTTCTCTGATAGTAGATATGCTGGAATCTTCATGTAGATATCTTTTCCTGAAAATCAGCACTTTCTGTTTATGAAACTGTTGAGAAGCTTGAATCACTTGACAGCTTGAACAGAGCAGCTTGAGTTGATTTACTCTGGCAGCTTGAACTTTTACGCTGGCAGCTTGAGTTTCTTCAACTAACAGCATGAACTTTGTATTTACATGTAAACTCTACTAAAAGTTTGAGAAGTCTAACTAACAGCTTGAACTTACTTAGACTATTTCCCAACATTTATCCTGTTGCATTTGTTAAAACTAAGGCAGATTGTCCAAGCTGTCCTATTCTGTTGAACAGGCTGGACATAAACTATCTACGCTGCTCATTCCTGTTGAGCAGCTTGGAAAAATTCTAAGTGTTCTGTTCTTTGTGAACAGATGATGTTCTTTGTGAACAGGCTAAACACTTTATGGAATATGTTATCATGTCCTCATGTGTTGTCTTGGTCTAAAAGATCAGTTTACAAGGTCGAAGACAAAGTGGAAAAACAGAAGCTGCTAGCACTGCCCACGCTGTTCTGTTACATGAAGAAAAAGTAGATATTTGAAATGGGTGACAGACCATTTCTTATATCAAAATCGCTATACAAGAAGATGAAAGGTTTAAAGTTGACATTCCTCTTTCAGTTAAAGCCTTCTGCAACATAGAAAAAAAGGAAAAGACAAAGATTCTGCAATGTAGAGACAAATGCTGCTTTGTCAGAACGTGCAGAAAAGTATTTTTTTGCCTTTTTGGGAAGACACTCCACTATCTCTACATCCAATGAGGAAGCTTCACTGGGATTCTCTGTGAGAGTATAAAAGGAAGCTTCTAAGGAATGTGAGACAACCAAGAGAGTGTGATATTCATAACGTGAAAAGAAGTGTGTTTTCATGCATGCAAAGTCTGCTTGTATAAAACAGTTAAGTGTGTCCAAGCTATTCTTGTTCAAGCTGTCTGTCTGTCTTGTAAACAGTGAGTTCATCTTTGTGAGTGTATTCATTGTAACTAGTCTGAGTGTGTCTTAGATTTATAGTCTATCTATTGTATATGTCATCTCAACTTGAACCTTTCTGTATTTCAAGCTTGTTTGTAATTAACACTTGCTGATAATATACATACAAACATTGAGAAAGTGTGTTGAAATTTTAAATAGCTGTATTCACCCCCCCCCCCCTCCACAGCTTAGAACAACATACTAGGGAAACCTTTTGGGACCTACACAAACTGTAATCTCGCAATTGTTGTTGAATCCACAGAACCTGTGAACAGCAACTCCCCACAGCTACATACTCGGCCTCGCATGTTGATACGGCTACCGAAGTCTGTTTCTTGCATTGCCAGGACACCAGTCTCCCTCCCAGGAACTGACAACCACCCGTTGTTGATCTACACCCTCCATAATATGAGTCTGTGTAAGCTTCCAATTCCAGATCTCCATCAGCATGATACCAAAGTCCCAGCTTCGGTTTCGACTTCAGGTATCTCAGAATCCGCTTCACAACTTTCATGTGCATCTCCTTGGGGTTAGCTTAAAACATTGCACAAAAACAAACAGCAAACATTATGTCAGGTCGGGAAGCAGTTAAATACATGAGTGACCCGATCATGGCCCGATATAATGTCGGATCCACATCAGTATCACTATCGGTACCCGGTCCGAGATTGTGATTGACTTGAATTGGAGTACTGAAATGTGTTGTAAGCTTTGTTCCTTCCATCCTGAAGCGCTCTAATACTTTATAGACATACTTTGTCTGATGAATGAACATCTCCTCCTTTCGTTGTTCAACTTGTAAACCCAGAAAGAAGTTCAGCACTCCCATCGCACTCATCTCAAACTTGGACTTCATAACCTTCTCAAAATCCTTGCACATTTGTTCATTCGACGACCCAAAGTTGATGTCGTCCACATAAACTTGTACCAATAAGAAATCTTTGCCTTTCTTCTTAATAAACAGTGTACTATGTATTCTCCCTCTCTCGATCCCATTGTCCAAGAGATGAGTAGACAATGTCTCGTACCACGCCCTAGGTGCCTGATGTAATCCATACAGAGCCTTATCTAATTTATATACTCTGTCTGGATACTTGGGATCAGTAAACCCTGGAGGTTGCTCGACATACACCAACTCCTTCACTTTCCCGTACAAGAAGGCACTCTTGACGTCTTGTTGATAAACATTGAAGCCTTTGAAGGATGCAAACAGCAGAAACAATCTGATAGCTTCAAGCCTTGCAACTGGTGCAAACACCTCATTATAATCTATCACTTCTTCTTGGTTGAACCCCTTGACCACGAGTCTTGCCTTGTTACGAGTAACTATGCCTCGATCATCTTTTTTGCACTTAAAGACCCATTTGCTCCCTATTGCAACTTCTCCACGAGGCAAAGGCACTAACTCCCAGACTTCCAAATTTTTGAACTGTGAGAGTTCCTCTTGCATAGCTTCAACCCAAGAATTATCCTTCAGAGCCATTTGTACATTTTTCGGCTCAACTTGTGAAATGAAACACGAGTATAGACAAGTGTGAAATGCCTCGAGGTCATTGATTATCGATATCAACACTGTGTTACTATTCACACTACTCCTATTTCTCACACCAGCATTTGGATTCCCAATGATGTCTTCAATCGGATGATCCTTATTTACTCTCGATGTTTAAACTGCATCGATCTGAAGATTGTCTCCAAAATTTGATCATATTTCACCTAGTGGGGGTGTGACTTCAGACGGAACATTCTCCTCGTGATCAGTGTCTTCTGAGGCTGAATTGTTTATCTGATTCTCATCCGTAGGCAACATAGGTTCTTCATTTGTTGGGGACCCGTCTTCTATCGATATATTTTCAGACGTCGTGGGAATGCTCGAATTGGAAAATACTCTACCCTCGTCATTAAGATTTAACATCGAGAAGTCATTTTCCACAGTTCCTGCATCACCACTTAAAGGAATGTTAAATGATTCAAACACTGAGTCATAATCAAATAACCATTCTGGACCAATTTGGGGTTCATGTGAATAACTTGTTACATCATTGTTAAACACAATTTCTACTGTTCCATTAGTTTTATTAAAAACCCTCTTGTTTGGTGAATTTGAGACATAACCTAGGAAGTATCCTTCGTCTGCCTTTTCACCAAACTTAGGTTGATGTTTCGTTTTAACAAACTACATGGCACCCCGAAATGGTCCAAAGTTAGTTAAATTTGGTGGTCTTTTATTTAAAATCTCATAACAGGTTTTGTTCAAAGATTTGACCGTAAGGACCCTGTTTAACACATGACATGCGGTATTCACTGCCTCCCCCTAAAACATGGAAGGAAGCTTTGAACCCGAGAGCATAGTCCTTGCAGCCTCAATCAATGTCCTGTTTTTCCTTTCTGACAGCCCCTTTTGTTATGGCTCATATGGTGCACTAAATTGATGCACTATGCCTTTAGTTAGGCAATATACACCAATTACCGCATTTTTAAATTCTGTTCCATTATCACTTTTGATACGTTTTACCCTTTTCCCGTGTAAGGTCACCACGGTCTACGGATCTGATCTTTACGCGACGCCATCCAACGAGTTTTTCCCGTGTAAGGTCACCACGGTCTACGGATCTAATCTTGATGCGACGCCATCCAACGAGTGCGGAATCCTCGTTAGACGCTTAACGGATCAATCACACACGAAAACCAGAGCCGAACACAATGATAGCCGATGTAAGAAACGACCCCACACGGTGTATTGCTCCAAGACAAAGTCGTTGAAAATGCTTTCTAGCTCGCACGTGCACTTGCAAAGCTCTAAAACTCGTATTTCTCAAAAGTCCCTTTATAAAACGAATTAACATCTAACTGTACAAATTAAGTTTGAACTTAACTAATTAAGTAGGCCCAAGCCCACGAACATGTCCAATACCCTACAAACTTAGTCTCAATAAGTTCGTCTGGGTTCGGTTAAGTTTGAAGCTCAGCCTTAGAACTTATCCTTAGAACTTATCCCTAGAACTTATCTCTAGAACTTATATGCACCTTCTAGAACTTAACATCAGAGTCTAGAACTTAACTTGATAGTCTAGAACTTAACATGAAAATGTAGACATCATACACAATTGTGAATTAACACAAATAACTTGTATTAATAAAGCCTCATCTATAATAAATGACTATCTATTACATATCTAGACTGCTATCGTCACACAGGTTGTACCTAAAGACTCCCCCTTGACGATAGCTTCTAGTAAGATATTCATTAGTCTACAGAACTAGGCCTATTCAAACTACTACCTACATGCAGTCCCTGCGTCACGCAAACTTTGACAACCTTCAAATACTTCCTGCCTTCAGATCTCCAGCCTTCATGATAGAAAATTGGCTGATCATGAAGCTTCTGCAGGTCATCCTTGGACAGGTTGACAAGGTGCAAGGGATCATATACCTTCAAAATGTCTTTTCGTCTTGATCTTCCATTCATGCCTCGACTGTCTCGTTATCGACATACCACCACTTCATATTACTCAAAACATTTTGTGGCATTGGCTTTAAAGGAACTTTCTTTAGACATCTGACTGGTTTGTAGAACATCTTCATCCACGGCTTTCCAGTCAATGGATCTATTCTTGATTCATCCATGACTTTCTTTCCTGATCTTGGCTTAATTCTATCAAACCTCCCAGACCGACCTTCTTTTCTGATTATTCTTGCTATCACTTCAGCATATTGGTCGTCTCCTAGGTTGATCAAATTTTTCCATGCCAACTCCTTTACTTCACATTTTAGCAGTGTATTAAAGACTTTAAGTTTTCTCCTTAAATACTGAAGCCCATCTCTTCTTTTAAAAACAAAAAGTTGCAATTCCCTGTCAAAGAACCAGCTAAGGATACCTTCTGATTGCTTTCCTGGACTTGGCAACCTTATCTTCTCTTTTACTGCCACTTCTGTCTTTTTTATCTTCTTTCCTAAACCAGAGGTTCCTCTTTTCTTCTTTGGTCAGCTCCCTGTCTGGCTCTTGAGATACATCATCATCCGATTTATCATTAAGTGTAGAATTCAACACGTCTAGATCTATCTGATTCTGGTCTATATTTACATATTGCTTAGTAACCGGTTGCTTCTGAATAACAATCTCATCAACTTCATCATCCTCATCCATCAAAACTTCATCATCTGACTTCCAATCTGGAACTTCTTCCGGCACAAACTCTCCTTCTTCAAGACCTTCCAGATCCAAATCTTCTTCAAAGTCAAACATTACTTCCTCATCATCCAATTCGGCCAAGGCTCCTATCATTTCTTGTTCGATAAACTCTGATGCTTCGGGAGCCTTGCCTTTTCCCTGACCATCTCCTGAGCCTGATGATCCAGGCTCCCCCCTGAATCTCAACTTGCTGAGCAGTCTCATGTGGAAGATCTGCTAGCTCACTATGTTTCTGTTGAGCATCGGGGTCACCTCCTTCATCATCTCTACGGCTCCCCCTTAACAGATCATCTCTATAGCTACTCTCCCCCTAAGCAGCACGATCTTTCAAATTTTGCTCCAGGAGGGACTGTAGAGTAGTTATCTGAACCTGTTGATCCGCTACAGTCTTTTGTAAGTCCCCTACAGTCTTACGCAATTCTACGCTGTCGAGATCTAGTTGTGTGTTGTGCTACTGTAGCTCATTCACTGCTTGGGATAGCCGAAAGAGTTGGATGATGCTGGAACGGTTGCTGATGTTGATGGAGATGGAATGGCGGTTGTGGCTGATGGAGCGGCGGTTGAAGTGGATGGAGCTTCTTGAATTATACGTTGTCGCTTTGCTCTTTGTTGCCTTGTGATCAACGTCTCTTCTTCCAAAATAAAATCTTCATCGTCTTCATCTTCATCTCGAAGACTGTGAAGGGGACGAGTCATTTTCTGTCAGCGCACCACTAGCCTAGTGCCATGTTTCTCAAACGTCGTCGATAGAACGACCTCTTCAAAACTCGAATCTGATTCTGATGCAGACTCTACCTGACCTTCTGTTCCTTCTGGCGCTGTTACTGGAGGCTGATAATCATCAATATCCCTGAAAATATCATCCATTTATGAAGGCGGTTTCAAAATGTCATTAACCAGTTCCTCAGTTATATTCTCCTGAGCTGCTGATCCCTGGGCAAAAATTTCCTCTAACGTTTGTAATCTCGGGTTAGACTGGGGTCCCGATGTGGATACCTTAGCTGCCGCGGTCATTATTTGGGGTGGAGGTACTTCTTGAGCAACCGGTGCTTGCTGAGCCGGTGCTTGTTGTTGAGGCTTATAATTTAACCATTCTTCTCCTTCAGGAGCTAAAAAAATCTAGATCAATGACTGCTCCAAATAAAGGAGCCACTTGAGGCCTCACTTGTTCTGCCCTTCTTGCATTGTGGGATTGGGAGTCTGCAAAAATGCGTTTGTCTATGGCAGCTACTGCAACTTGTTCTGGCAGCGCCAGTAGATCTGGCAAGAAGTGCCTTATGATCATCATTATGAATCTTGGGTACATCAAAAATCGTTCGTGGGCTGGAGCGGTGATTTTATGAACAAACTCCCCAAAGAAAAACCCTGAAAAGCTAAAGGGCTTGTTGTAGACCAACGATATCATCCCTGGTTGCAGTTTGGAGATCATCGTGTCAAATCCTGCCTTCTTTGGAGCAAAACATACCATCATCACATGCATCTAGTATCTCCATTGTCCTATAACCTCACTTTTTACATAGGACGCTTTTGTGATGTCCTGAGCGTATCCCATCCTCAGAAAGGCCGCTTGCCTGATAGGTGCCAGAAAATCTATGGGGCCATCTTCTTGATCATTTGAGCCCATTTGCAGAATAGATCGTAAATGATCATCTGAAAACGAGATCGGTCGGCCACCAACTGTAGCCCTCAAGAGCGGTGGAACTGCAGAAGTGTCCACTTGCAATGATTGCTAGAATTGGCGAACATATGGAAGAATGTCATAGGGTTGTGAGTCAATGCATAGGCAACCCTAGACTGAGCTAAAAACTCTAGCATTTGGCGATAAGGATGCGCCTCAGCTGCTTGGAGGTTTACCGTCATGATCATATTGTGCTTGTTATAGAAAGCACGATCACCCATTTCTGCACACATATCAAACATTTAAAATGTTAGAAATCAATTTTGGGAAAAATTTAAGTTATTCGAACTTGATTAAGTTCGAACTTGATTAAGTTCGAGTTTAATCACCTTCGAAATTACTTAAATTCAAGAACATAATTTCTTTGAACTTACTTAAGTTCGAACAGTCTATTGACCTTCGAACTTATTTAAATTCGAGAAACCTTTTCGAACATGTCTGTCTTCGAACTTATGAATATTTTAAACAAGTTCGAAGACCTGACAAGTTTGAAACTTGAAGAACAAGTTCGAATCCTGTAGAACAAGTTCGAAGTCGGCATTTTAAACATCAATCTCATGATTTAAACCTTTTTAGACTTAAATGACTAATGAATCTAGTCCTAATAGGTTCTACTCAAGTTTATTGAGAATTAATTTTAAGCTTCAAAACCTAAACCTTGTGATTTATACCACCTAGTCTTTGGATATTTTAAACTCAAAATTTTTCGATTTAATCACTAACAAGTCCTAAAATCCACTTACTTAGTTGATTGTTGATGAAAAACAACTAAGTGCTTTTGTATGTTCGAGGTACTGTTGAAAGATTCGAGGAATGATTCACAAAATTGAAGAACGACAAGTTCAAGAACAAGTTTGAGATCGCCTATATATGTTCGTGAGGATAAGTTCGAGAGTAGGTGCAATAAATGAACATTGTTGACCTATTTATATCCAATCTGCTTCGAACATACCTTAAGCTCAAACTTATCTTAAGTTCGAACTTACCTGAACTTTGAACTTAAGCATACTTCGAACTTAATTGAAAATTTTTGAACAAAATCCAACTTTTTCAACTTTGTCATTTGACGGAACTTTTTCAACTTTGCGACATTCACACTAAGCAACAGATTATCACGCAATCTTGTTTCTCCAACTAAAAATGCATCCTAGCAACTTTGACACCGTTCCTATTAATTTAAAAATAAAATAATCTAAACTAATATAAAGTTTAGTAAAAATAAAATAAAATTAAAATAAACTAAAATTAAATTAAATTAAAAAGAAGTTAAATTGCAATAATTTAAAGATAGTATAAAATTAAATTAAATTAAAAATAAAAACCACACTAACTGAATATTTTTGTGAGAGAGTCAAAGAAGGTTCAATCAGATAGCGGTGTCAAACGCACTTTTAGTATTGCACTTTCACACTTAGGAATTTTTATTCCTTTGATTGTTTGTCATGACTTACATTCCAAGTTGATTGTCGGTATAATTTTCCAAAATTAAACATTCAACACTTGGGAATTTCCTTTGGCCTTTTTATTTATCAAAAAACTACCTTACGTGTATCATACTTAGACATACTTCTATGATCAAGGCTGACACACAATGACTATGACTTTTTGGTATTTGCAAATTATCTTTAAAAGGCAAACGTCCGACACAGGTTTGTATTTACATACAAAAAAGTGTCTTAGTTTGTCTTAGAGTTATTCTCATGTTAGCAAGACAGCGGTGACAGGTCTGTACTCACGTACAACAAAGCGACTTATCTTGCTAGTTTAAGTCAAAACAGCGGTGACAAGTCTGTAATTTCGTACAAGAAAACGACTTTTTTTGACTCCCTTTTCTTTACAAAACTTTTTCTTTTTTTTTGTTTAAGATGTATTTTGATGAAGCTATACATCCCCCCAAATAAATTTGCATCCCTCATTCATAGTCATTGTCTGTACGTCTCTAACATAGAAATTAAGACCTTTTGGTCATACATCTAGGTTAGTTACACATATGACATTTTCTTGATTATTATATTAGCTTTACGGAAATTCTTCATTGCTTATGCCTACCAACATATCAGACAAGAATATGTATATCACTTAGATTTTATGGTGCATTAACACTTAGAGTTTATTAGACTTTGCTAATTTTCATCACTTTGAACCTTAAGACTCTAAGACTTCTCTCATTTTTCAATATTCTCATTTTTTGAAATTTTTATGTTTTTCTCTCTTTTTTTCTTTTGTTTTTCACTTTTAAGTAAAGCAACTAAAAAGATAAACTAAATATTAAAGAAAAAAATTAAAATAAAGAAAATTCTACTGAGGTCAAGTTACTCTGGATTACGCATGCCATTTAGTTGGACTAACAATTCAAAACGTGACCTATCAAATGCTTTTGTGAAAAGATCCGCATTATTGTCTTCCGTTGGAACTTTTACCAGTTTAATCAAGTTTTTCTCAGCACAATCACGTATAAAATGATGTCTTATGTCTATGTGCTTAGTCTTACTGTGTTTAACTGGATTATTTGTTATGGCAATAGTTGACTGATTGTCTATCCTAATGGGAGTATGAGTATAATTCAAACTATAATCCCGCAATTGTTGTTGAATCCACAGAACTTGTGAACATCAACTACCAGCAGCTACATACTCGGCCTCGCACGTTGATACGGCTACCAAAGTTTGTTTCTTGCATTGCCAGGATACTAGCCTCCCTCTAAGGAATTGACAACCTCCAGTTGTTGACTTTCTGTTCAAGTTACACCCTCCATAGTCTGAATCCATATAAGCCTCCAACACCAGATCTCCATCAGCATGATACCAAATTCCCAGCTTCGGTTTCGACTTCAGGTATCTCAGAATCCGGTTCACAGCTTTCATATGCATCTCCTTTGGGTTAGCTTGAAACCTGGTACAAATACAAACAGCAAACATTATATCAGGTCTAGAAGCAGTTAAATACATAAGTGACCCGATCATGGCCCGATATAAAGTCGGATCCACATCGTTATCATTATCTGTACCCGGTCCGAGATTATGATTCACTTGAATCGGAGTACTGAAATGCACGGTAAGCTTTGTTCCTTCCATCCCGAAGCGTTCTAAAATGTCATAGACATACTTCGTCTGATGAATAAACATTCCCTCATTTCGTTGTTTAACTTGCAAACCGAGAAAGAAGTTTAGCTCTCCCATCACACTCATCTCAAACTTCGACTTCATGACCTTTTCAAAATCCTTGCACATTTGCTCGTTTGACGACCCGAAGATGATGTCGTCCACGTACAATTGTACCAGTATAAAGTCTTCACCTTTCCTTTTAACGAATAGTGTACTATCAATTCTCCCTCTCTCAAACCCATTGTCTAAGAGGTGAGTTGACAGTGTCTCATACCAAGCCCTAGGTGCCTGTTGCAATCCATACAAAGCCTTATCTAGTCGATATACTCTGTCAGGATACTTGGGATCAGTAAACCCTGGCGGTTGCTCGACATACACCAACTCCTTCACCTTTCCGTACAAGAAGGCACTCTTGACGTCGAGTTGATATACCTTAAACCCTTTGAAGGAACGCTAGAAACAGTCGAATAGCCTCAAGCCTCGCCACTGGTGCAAACACTTCGTTATAGTCTATCCCTTCTTCCTGGTTGAACCCTTTGACCACGAGTCTCGCATTGTTACGAGTAACTATGCTCCGATCATCCCGTTTGCACTTAAAAACCCATTTGGTCCCTATAACAACTTCTCCTCGAGGCAAAAGCACTAACTCCCACACTACAAGCTTTCTGAACTGTGGCAGTTCCTCTTGCATAGCTTCAACCAAAGAATTGTCTTTCAGAGCCATTTGCACATTCTTTGGCTCTACTTGTGAAATGAAACACGAGTATAAACACGTGTGAAATGCCTCGGAGTCGTTGATCATTGATAACAACCCTGTGTTACTATTTACACTACTCCTAGTTCTCACACCGGCATGTGGATTCCCTATGATGTCCTCAATTGGATGATCCTTATTTATTCTCGATGTCTCAATTTCATCAACTTGAAGTTTATCTCCTAAATTTGATCCTATTTCACCTACTGGGGTATGACTTCAGATGGAACAACTTCCTCCTCGTGACCACTATCTTCGGAGGTAGAATTACTTGTCTGATTTTCATCCATAGGTAACTCAGGTTCATTATTTGCTGGAGACCCATCTTCTGTTGTTGTAGTCTTAGATGTTGATGGAATGCTTGATTTTTGAAAACATCTACCCTCGTCGTTGAGATTTAGTGATGAGAAGTCGTTTTCCACAGATCCTGCATTTCCACTAAACAGTATGTTAAATGATTCAAACACGGAGTCATAATCAAATAACCATTCTAGACCATTTTAGGGTTCATGTGAATTTACGTCAATGTTAAACACAATTTATACCGTACCATTCGTTTCGTTAAAAACCCTCTTCTTTGGTGAATTAGGAACATACCTAGGAAGCATCCTTCGTCAGCCTTTTCACCAAACTTAGGTTGATGTTTTGTTTTCAATAAAGTACACGGCACCCCAAACGGTTCAAAGCCAGTTAAATTCAGTGGTCTTTTATTCAGAACTTCATAACAGGTTTTGTTCAGTGATTTGACAGTAAGGACCCTATTTAATACATGACAAGCGGTATTCACTGCTTCCCCCCAAAACATGGTAGGAGGCTTTGAATCTGAGAGCATGGTCCTTGCTGCCTCAATCAAAGTCCTGTTCTTACGTTCTGCCACCCCATTTTGTAGTGGCTCATAAGGTCTACTAAATTGATGCACTATGACTTTAGTTAGGCAATACACACCAATTACGACATTCTTAAACTCTATTCCGTTCTCACTCTTGATATGTTTTACCCTTGTCCCGTATGAGTTCTCGACTTGGTCTAAGAACCCAATCAGCGTGCCTGCTGTTTCGTCCTTTGTACCTAAAAAGAAAACCCAAGAGAAACGTGAGTAATCATCAGTAAAACTAAACAGAAACAACTACCACCTATACTTCTTTTGTTGATTAGACTAAAGAGATCCATATGCAACAAATCGAAGGTGGAAGCGATTGAGTTTTGAGTCTTCGACTTGTGTGACTTCTTATGTTGTTTTCCCATCGTGCATGGTACACACTTGTTTTCAAACTGAAAACTCTTCAGTGGAACGCCTTTCACAAGGCCATTTTTCATGATGAAGTTCATCTTTCTTAGGTGCAAGTGTGCCATGTGTCTGTGCCACAATAGAGATTCAGATTCTGAAGCCTTTGCTAATAGACAGATAGTTCCCGTGGATGAATCTGCTACACTCATGTCCATCATGTACATATCATTCACCCTTGGGGCTCTCATCATAATCCACTCTTCAGGTATCTTGAATCCCAGTTTCAGCACTAACGCTTCTTTTTCAGTAAAGATAACTGAATTCCTTTTATCAAAGATCTGAGAGACACTAATGAGATTGTGATCAAGTTTATCAACGTGGTAAACGTGATCAAGAGTGATTGTCTCATTAGTGACTACTCCTGTTCCAGTGATATTTCCTCCCTTATTCCAAGCAAATGACACAAAAACCCTTGTTCCCTCCCTTGAAGTCCGTCAGTAGACTTCTTTCCCCACTCATGTGACGAGAGCAACCACTGTTGACGAACCATTTGTTGTTAAGAACTGTAGTTAGCTCCTGCACATGAAAGAGAACAAGTTAGTTATCACGGGGAACCCAAGCCATGACTGATTTGGTAATACCATTCTCATCCACATACTTGAACTCTTTCAAATACTCATCTCTCATTTCAGGTGACTTGGATTTTTGATTAAGAACTTGTTGTGGTGCTGAGTGATTAACATTCACTCTTGGCCTTTGGGCTGTCATTTGCGGTGCAGCCCTAGAATAATTTCTCTTATAGTGCATTTCACTGTTATATCACTGGGCTCTTCCTGGTGTCTGTTGTCTGTTAGGGGTATGTGACCTAACTGGAGTGTAAGTCCTCTTAGGTGTTGTACTCCTTTAGACTGGTTGTGGTCCTGACCTAGATTGACTAGGGACTCTATTCGGTGAATTAGTCTTAATCACTTCATTCTGTCTGACCGACACCGGTATTTGTTTAGTACCTACACGTGGTGTTGCATTCAAGTTCTTCTCAGTGTTTTGAGAACTACTTGTACAAGCAATACTAGGTACTGATTTTGAGGCTGGTTGGTCTGGCTTCCCTACTGTTGGTGTAGACTCTACTTTCTTATGAGGACAGCTAGACGCAACGTGACCTTTCTCAAGACATCTGAAGCAAGACATTTTATTAATTGGTTTCTTATATGTACCCTTTGACTTAGGTGTCTCACTAGTGTCATGTTCTTTTGGTTCAACTACAGTGTTTACAACCTCTTGATGATTGTCACCTACATTTTTTGCTTCTTCTAGCTTAGTGTCACTAGTATACTGCACAAACTTAACATTCTTAATCTTAGGGGCTGTGGTTAAAACCTTAGTTGAATTTACCTTTTCAGGTTGAGTTACATTTGCTACCTCTGATTCAACAGATCTGTGGTCTTATCCTGAGGTTGAGGCACATAGTTGTTGTTGAATAGTGGACGAATTTCCTGATAACCTAGGCCCACTGGTTTCTTAGACTGCCAATGAGCTTATAAGATTTTGCCTAGATTTAGGGATGAGTTCCTAAACTTTTCAAGTTTGCTATTGGCCTCTGCAACCTTAACTCTTGCTTCAGCTAGCTCTACATCCTTAAGGGTGATTTTTTTGGTCATTGATTCCACATGCTCATACATTAGTTCTATCCTAACACATTGTTCACTCAATTTATCTTTTAGAACTATGACATCCTGAGCATCAGCTTTCATCTTGGCCCTTAAATCCTCCTTAATATCTAGAAGACGAGCATTATCAGATTTTAGTGATTGGATTTAAGCTGTCATGGTGTTATGTGTTTCTAGAACTAGATTTAATTTATCATTCAATGTAGCACTTAAAACAGATAAATCATGAAACGTAGAAAAGTTAAGAGTTACCTTTTTGTGTTCTGATTCCACATTAGCCATTTGAGCTGCAAACTCCAGAATAGTTTGCTCCTCTGACTTTTCCACCAATAAAGGAATTGAATTTGACTGCTGGGTGTCCTCTTTTTCTTCTTCAGCTCTTTCCCCGGTCTCAGTTACCTCAGCCATAAAAGCTTTAGCATTTGACTCCGGATGAGTACTCCAATAATATGTTCCATCTAGCTGTCTGTTGGATGACACATTCGTTAACATACCAGCTATCGCTGCTTGATTACCTGAACCACTAGAACGTTGTCTTCCTTGGTTCTAATTCTGATAATTTTCAGCCTTTGGTTGTTGACACTCTCTGGCAAAATGTCTCAATCCTTGACAATTGTAGCATTTCACCTTTGACTTGTCAAAGACAACATTGTTGCTCACACTCAGATTCCTACCCGTTCTCTTCATGAATCTCTTTACCCTTTGCGTTACCATGGCCAGTTGTCATTATAAGCCCATCTGTTCTAAGTCGTCCGGATCTACCTGATCGTAGTCCTCTTCCCACAGAGCTGGATCGTTTATTTTGCCTTGAACACAGTTGTCGTAAGCTGCGACAAACGAAGCTAGAAGATTTAAATGATCTTCAGCTGATTTTGTGCTCATGGGCATCTTGGTATAGCCTTGAGAAGTAGATGCTGAGTGTTGTGGTTTTTCTTTCGGTTTAGAAAACCCTAAGAACGCTCTATTACCATATTCTTCTGTCTCAACTGGTATTAGCTCTTCTCCGGAAAAGAATGTTGTGGCCCCTGACTTCAGTTCACTAGAAGTTGAAGACTTTGACTTCCCGAAATACATTTCCGGATCCTGTACTTGATCAAATTCTGTTTCCTTCTTCTGCAACTTAAAGTTGTAGGCCCTCAACGTTCCAATAACCTCTTCCAGAGTGAGATTTTCAAATTTGTCTTCATCATGCTTTATCAGCGTCGTGTACATCTCCCACTTAACAGGTAAAACATCCAGAAGCTTCTCTATATTTTCCGTTTCTTGATACTCAACACTGTGATTATCAAGTTCAGTCAACAGATGGTAAAATCTGGTAATCATTTCATCCAATGACTCATTCTTCAGCGCCTTGAACATAGCAAATTGTTGCTTCAACATCTTTATTCTCCCCTTTCTTACCCTCGAATTTCCCTCACACCTATTCTCTAGAGCGTCCCAAAGCTCTTTAGAAGTCCTGTGTTTCTAAGTGTGTGTAGGATCTCCTGAGGTAGTGCCATTCTAATAGACGAAAAAGCTAGGTTCTCTCATAAATCTTTTTGTCGTCATCTTTCATGTTCTGATGCATCAAAACTTTTAATTGGCCTTCAAGCTCTTGCGTTGGGGGAACGTATCCTTCGTTGATGCATATCCACATATGCATATCGTTAAATATTGCAAAGTCTGCAACTCTGTCCTTCCACCAGTAGTAATCTTCTAATTTCATCAGCTTGGGTGGGGAATTAGCTTTGCCAACTTCATGATCCATTTTCAAAAATTTGTGCAAACTCGACATTCTTTTAAAACTTTTTGTTTTCGAACTTAAACAATTTAATTTAAAAATGAATTTAAAATAAAATTTTCAAACTTATACAAGTTCGAATAATTTTAAAGTTAAATTCGTTTTGCAAATTAAATTCGTTTGTGTTAGAAGTTCGAATGCAACAAGTTCAAAAGTCTGCAAGTTCGAGAAACCCTAATTTTTCTGACAAGTTCGAAGCACTTCAAATTCTAATTCCAACTAAGTTCGAGATCTGACAACTTCGAAACCCAATTAACTTCGAGAAACCCTAAAACAAATTCGTGAGGAGCGTATTCTGAAAAGTTCGAAGAACCCTAATACACCGCTTATGTTCGAGCGCCACAAGTTAGAGAAACGGCCAAAAATTTGATTTTTTCAAGATTTCAGATTAAACCAATGTTTTTAAGATTAAAAACACTGATTTCGACTGAAAATATGAACTAATGTGAACTTTTTCTCGTAACCTTGCATGTAGAACTCTGAACACTGCGAAAATATGTGATTTATCCGGTAAAAACGTCAAGAAACCAAAGAATGTTCGTCGAAACGCGAAGAACACTCATTATGGCTCTGATACCACTTGCAAGGTCACCACGGTCTACGGATCTGATCTTGACGCGACGCCGTCCAACGAGTGTGGAATCCTCGTTAGACGCTGAACAGATCGATCAAACACGGAAACCAGAACCGAACACAATGATAGCCGATGTAAGAAACGACCCCACACGGTGTATTGCTCCAACACAAACTCTCTGAAAATGCTTTCTAGCTCGCACGTGCACTTGCAAATCTCTAAAACTCGTATTTCTCAAAACTCCCTTCATAAAACGAATTAACATCTAATTATACTAATTAAGTTCGAACTTAACTATATAAGTTCGTTTAGGCCCAAGCCCACGAACATGTGCAATACCCTACGAACTTAGTCTCGCTAAGTTCGTCTGGGTTGGGTTAAGTTCGAAGCTCAGCTTTAGAACTTATCCCTAGAACTTATCTCTAGAACTTATCTGCACCTTCTAGAACTTAACATCACAGTCTAGAACTTAACTTGATAGTCTAGAACTTAACATGCAAATGTAGACATCATACACAATTATGAATTAACACACATAACTTGTATTAGTAAAGCCTCATCTATTATAAATGACTATCTATTGCATATCTAGACTGCTATCGTCACACAGGGTGTACCAACATCCTGTATGAGTTCTCAACTTGGTTTAAGAACCCAATCAGCGTGCCTGCGATCTCGTCCTTTGTACCTAAAAAGAAAACCCAAGAGAAACGTGAGTAATCATCGGTAATAACTAAACAATACCAACTACCACCTATACTCCTTTTGTTGATTAGACTGAAGAGATCCATATGTAACAAGTCAGAGGTGGAGGAAATTGAGTTCTGAGTCTTCGATTTGGGTGTCTTCTTGTGTTGTTTCCCCTTTTTGCACGACACACATTTATCTTCAAACTGGAAACTCTTCAATGGAACACCTTGCACAGACCATTTTTCGTAATGAAATTCATCTTCCTTAAGTGCAAGTGTGCCATTTGCCTGTGCCACAGTAGAGATTCTGACTCTGAAGCTTTGGATGGTAGACATATAGATCTCATCGATGAATCTGCTACGGACATGTCCATCATGTATAGATCATTTACCCTTGGGGCTCTCATCATAATCCACTCTTCAGGTATCCTGAATCCAGGCTTTAGCACTAGGTCTTCCTTTTCAGTAAAGAGAACCGAATTTTGTTTATCACAGATCTAAGAGACACTAATGAGATTATGATCAAGCTTATCTACATAGTAGACTTGATCAAGAGTGATCGTCCCATTAGTGACTACTCCTGTTCCAGTGATATTGCCTCCTTTATTCCCAGAAAATGTGACAAATCCCTTATTCCCACTCTTGAAGTCTGTCAGTAGACTTCTCTCCCCAGTCATGTGACGAGAGCAACCACTATCTACGAACCATTTGTTGTTAAGACCTGTAGTTAACTGCTGCACATGAAAGTAAACACATTAGTTATCACGGGGAACCCAATCCATGACTAGACTTGGTAATACCATTCTCATCTACATACTTGAACTCTTTCAAATACCCATCTCTCCTTTCAGGTGACTTGGGTTTTGAGCAATGTGGAGCAGAGTGATTAATATCCACTCTTTGCCTTTGGGTTGTCTTTTGTAGTGGACCCCTAGAGTAATTTATGTTATAATGCATTTCGTTGTTATAACTCTTGGCTCTACCTGGTGTCTGATGTCTGTTAGGGGTATGAGACCTAACTGGAGTATAACTCCTCTTAGGGGTATTACTCCTAATGACAGGTTGTGGGCCAGACCTTGATTGACTAGGAAATCTCTTCGGTTAATTATTCCTAAGTCCTTCATTCTGTCTGATTGACATCGGTGGTTCTTTAGTAACTACTCGTGATGTTGCATTCGAGTTCTTCTCAGAATTTTGAGAACTACTCGTGCTTGCAATACTAGGCACTGTTTTCAAGGCTTGTTGTTCTTGTTTCCCTACGATAGGTGTAGACTCTGATTTCTTATAGGGGCAACTAGATGCAACATGACCTTTTTCATGACATCTAAAGCAAGAGATCTTGTCAATAGACTTCTTATAAGCACTCTTTGACTTAGGGGTCGCACTAATGTCCTATTGTGTTGTATCAACAACTTTGTTCAACTCCTCTTGTTTATTATTAGTAACAGTTTTAGCTCCTTCTAGTTTAGACACGCTATTAGACTGCACAAACTTTACCGTTTTCTTAACCTGAGAATTAGTTGTGGACACCTTAGTTGTTGACACTTTATCAATCTCAGTTACCTTTATATCCTCTGATTCAACCTTTTCTTTGGTCTCATCCTGAGGAGTTGGCACATAGTTGTTGTTGAAAGGTGGAGGCACGTCCTGATATCCTAGGCCATAGTTGTTGTTGAAAGGCGGAGGCACGTCCTGATATCCTAGGCCAACTGGTTTCTTAGACTGTCTCTGTGAATCTAAGATTTTTCCTAAGTTCAAGGATGAGTTCCTAAACTTCTCAATTTTACTATTAGCCTTAGCAACCTTAACCCTAGCCTCAGCTAATTCTTTATCTTTCAGGGAGATCTCTTTGGTCAATGACTCGATATGCTCATAAATTAGTTCGTTCCTGACACATTGTTCGATCAATTTGTCTTTCAGAGCTATAACATAGTGAGCATCAACTTTCATTTTAGCCCTAAGATCTTCCTTAATGTCTAGCAGACTAGCATTATCAGATTTTAAAGACTGGATATGAGCTGTCATGGATGAATGTGATTCTTGCACTAAGTTCAACTTATCATTTAACGTAGTACATAAAACACATAAATCATGAAAAGTAGAAAAGTTGAGAGATACTTGTTTCTGATCAGATTCCACGTTGGCCATCTGAGCTGCAAACTCTAGAGTCATCTGCTCCTCAGATTTTTCCAGTACCAAAGGATTTGTATCGGACTGCTGGGTGTCCTCCTTCTTTTCCTCTTCAGCTCTGCTATCAGTCTCAGTCACTTCAGCCATAAATGCTCTAGCATTTGACTCCGGATGAGAATTCCAATCATAAGTACTATCTAACTGCTTGTTAGAAGACACATTCATGAGTAACCCATCAATTGAAGCTTGATTCCCTGAACTACCTGAATTCTGTCGTCCCGGGTTCTGATGGTTATCCATCTTTGGCCTTTGACATTCTCTAGCAAAATGTCCCAACCCCTGACAGTTGTAACACTTCACTTTCGACTTATGAAACCCAACATTGTTGCTCACACTGAGATTTCTCCCGGTTTGTTTCATAAATCTCTTAACCCTCTGTATGACCACGGCCAGTTGCCATTGCAGGTCCATCTGCTCTAAATCATTAGGATCTACCTGATTATAATCCTCCTCCCATAGAGCTGGATCGTTGAGTTTTCCTTGAATGCAATTGCCGTATGCTGCTACAAACAAAGCTAGAAGCTTTAGTTGCTCCTCAACTGACTTAGCACTCATAGGCATTTTGGTGTATCCCTTGGAAGTTGATCCTGAGTTTTGTGGTTGATCTTATGGTTTAGAAAACCCTAAAAATACCCTACCACTCACTTCTTCTGCTTCTGCAGGTATGCCTTCTTCTTCTCCAGAGTAGAACGTTGTAGCCCCCGACTTCGGTACAATAGAAGTGGATGGCTTAGACTTTCCGAAATACATTTCAGGATCCTGTACTTGATCGTATTCCATCTCCTTTTGTATCTTGAAGTTATAAGCCCTCAGTGTTCCAATGACTTCTTTAAGAGTGAGAGTGGCCAGTTTATCTTCATCATGCTTTATCAACGCAGTGTACATCTCCCACTTTGATGGTAACGCATCTAGAAGTTTTTCAATCTTATCAGATTTTGATACTCAACTCTGTGGTTATCAAGTTCTTTCAAAAGGTGATAGAACCTTGTGATTATCTCATTCAATGTCTCATTCTTCAGCCCCTTGAAGATCGCAAATTGCTGCTTCAACAATTCTATTCTTCTCTTCCTAACCCTAGGATTTCTCTCATACCTCTTCTCCAACGCTTCTCATAGTTCTTTAAAGGTTCGTTGATGTTTAAAGGTGTGCAGGATCTCCAAAGGTAACGCCATTTTGATCGATGATAATGCCCGATTCTCAGCTTCATAAATTTTCTTGTCCTCATCTTTCATGTGTTGATAGGTTAGAACTTTCATCCTGCCCTTGAGCTCTTGCGTAGGGGGAACATACCCTTCATCAATGCATATCCACATACGCATATCATTGAATCTGGCGAAGTCCACAAACATATCTTTCCACCAGTAGTAGTCCTCAATCTGCATTAGCTTGGGTGGTGAATTTGATTTGCCTACCTCGTGATCCATTTCCAAAAACTTGTGCAAACTTGACATTCTCGTAAAACGTTTTGTTCACGAACTTAACTTATTTAATTTTTTAAATAAATTTGAAACAAATTCGTACGGACTTATGTTAAGTTCGTAAGAATTACTTTTAAATTCGTTTTAATATTAAGTTCGTGGGCAACTAAGTTTCAGAGACCACAAGTTCGAAAAACCCTAGTTCATGTCTGACAAGTTCGTAGGATATCAAGTTCGTGAAACCCTAAACGGACAAGTTCGAAACTCTGAAAACTTCGAGCGCCGCAAGTTCGTGGACGAGCATCTGACAAGTTCGTGGACGAGCATCTGACAAGTTCGTGGAAACCCTAAAACACCCTCCTAAGTTCGAGCGCCGCAAGTTCGTGAAACGGCCAAAATTCGACTTTTTTCAAAAAAAGTACTCCTTCTCTTTGCTCCTCTCCCATGGATTGAACAGTTTATGCAGTATCTGGAAAAGAGTAGTTACTATCAGATTAATCAATGTTATAAGGCTAAAAACAATGAAATCCACTGAAAAGATGAACTAAGAAGATTGTAGGCTTGACGAACTGCTCAAAACACCGTAAAAACTTCCAGAAAATGTGATTTAACCGTAAAATGCCAAGAAACCTATGAATGTTCAACGAAACACGAAGAACATCCAGTTATAGGCTCTGATACCACTTTGTAAGGTCCACCGTCTACGGATCCAATCAAGGCGTGAACGACGTCAAACGGGTGTGGAATCCCCATTAAACGTTTACGGATCGATCACACGGAAACACGGAGCAGAACAAGATGTTAGTTGATTATTTATCGACCCTATATGATGTATTGCTCCTAAACACTCTGAAATGCTCTCTAGTTATCTGAATGCTCTCACGAATGTCTGAAAGTGTATAAAATCTCGAACTCTTGAAATGACACAAATAAGTTCATGATATAGCCCTTAAGTTCGTGCCTGGCCCAAGCCCACGAACTTACAAGTTCAAGCCCATGTAGATACAAACTTACCAAGGTTAAGTCCGTACGAACTTACGAGACTTAAGTTCGTACGAAGTTTTGAGACTTAAGTTCATGGCCTATGCCTTAAGAACTTATTCTCATAAGTTCATTACCTCATGAACTTATTCTCACAATCATGAACTTAACATGCAAATGTAAACACCATACGCAATCATGAACTTAATCCATAAATATGAACAAACAAACATGACTTGTATTAATAAATCCCTATCTATTACATATGACTATCTATTACGAACGACTGCTATCGTCACACCGGGTGTACCAACAATCCTTGTCATCTCAACTAAAAGCATTGCAATTTTAAATAAATTGCTAATAAAACGCCGATAGTAATCGGCCAGGCCGAGAAAGCTACAAATCTCTAAAGCATTACGGGGTTGTCCCCAATTCCAAATAGTCTCGACCTTTAACTGGTCAAAAGATACAACCTCACCACTAATCAGTTGGCCAAGAAACTGAACCTTATCTTTCTAGTACAACCTATGTATATGATATGTTTTAAATCTAAATATTTTAGTAGCATAAATCATAATAATTTCATTAATATCCCTCCAATTATTATTATTTATTTACGCGGACTAATTCTAAATTCTCACAATGGTGTTAATCGTGTAATTCATTCCTTGCAATCGCACTTGTATGTTACAACAATGTTTACATAGTAATTGTTTAATTATTCGTTAAAACTTTTTTAGTTAGTAATAGTTATTCGTTTATTTGAGTTTAAGGCAATTTTATAATCCCCATAATATCATTCTCGTATTTCCCACAACAAGTTCAATATATTTATTTGATCTTGTATAAAGACCCAATTAAATCAAGCAAGTTTCATTCGACCTTAGCAAGGTTTTAATACCCGCACACTGTAACGTGGTGAGTGAGATTATAAAATATGAGGCTTCTTATTTGTAATATATATAATCAAACATAAATCAATGAAATTATATAAAAATCAGTATCTAATTGTTGTTTGTATGTATAATTTCAAACATCAATACTATTTCATTTTAAAAATTAACTAAATATCCGGAATCAATATTTAAATCTTTATTAGATTTCCAAAGGTCATCATTCATTCTTTTTTTTTTCTCTGTGTGCTCAATCTTGTTTCACATTTCGATGTCATGTTCTATTTATCGCTTCATCTATTTTCACTCATGACTGTGTTGATTTATTGTTTTACCAATATCCTTTGTTTAGCAATTGATTTCTAAGTTTGTTTTTCTTCAAGCTAGTATATTTTATCACTACATCGGATTTGTAATTCCTCACAAATGAGTTATGGGAAATGTATTAGTTACAAATCAATAATACATCATCGGCTACCATCAGACTCACATTACCACTCGTTAACCTGTGTACATCATGTTAGGTTATATCATATTAATTATTGTGTTGTTATATTTATTTTTCCATCTCTAACCTATTATGCCCCACTTTCCTGTCTTAATTCACGTTACACTCTTTTAAATCCATTACAGGTTGAGTATTACTATGAGTTTGTCAGATTCTTTAACTGCACAACATACAGATATCAAGAAGAAACAAATACCACCACCCGAGGGTGTAATCATAGAAACATTGACATAACCTCTCGCCTACAGCGCATAACTGGAAAGACTCTAATAAGATCACATAGGCCAATCCACAGACTTGCACTAAATACATGAACAATTACTGACATGAAAACAGATTCAGGACTATTTGCGGGTTATGGTCCCATGATGATGAATAAGACAATTTAACAAATAAGTAAAATGACTACAATAGACATGGAATAACCAAGATACTATAGAGATCGAATCACATATTTGAATAAGACTGATATCATGTATATGCAACAATCAAAAGTTCTAACAACTCTTAATTAAGGTTGAAATCATAACTTACTGAATCTATGATAGAAAGTGCCATGTTTTTATCTACAATACATGTAGATACTCTTATGTGATTATCTCGGTTTAGTTATTTAATTATTTAATGATTTAATACGCGCATGATATATCCACTACAAACCCCGCAACATACTCCACCAAATCATTCTCCAAACAGTGGCTCAGGCGAGAAGCCATCTCTGAATACTTTAATCAATCCAGAGCCTATGAAGGCTTTGTAGTGTGGAATATTGTGGCTCTCATCATCATCCATGGTGCTGAAATGAAATTTATGAATTTAGTTACCAATTTTGTGTTATGTTTTTATACTTGTTTAATTTTTGGTTTTGCTCATAAGGGTATATGTTTATGTATTTTAATCAGGGTAGAGTTGGACTCATATAATCCTAACTTAAGCTAATAGTGATCATGCATCCTATAGTTTAAGACTAAGTACCTAAGAGATACTTAATTCACTTAAACTAAACCTGGCTCTGATAATTGAAACACCTCGTTCTAATAACGTGGCATTGAATACCAAATACTACAGCATAAACCACAAAATAATATAATAAAAGTTTTCTAAGTTCAAACCTCAAATTCAATGCATAAATAAACTCAACCATAACATTCAGAGTACGCCAAAATAAAATATTTAGTTATTACAACCAAATCGAAGGTCTAGGGATATACCCATCCCAATTACAAGTTCGATAATAATTACAATATAAGCGGAAGTCTATCTGATACCACGAGTCCTCAAACTATAGAATCATTCAATAGACCTTCAAGTTCGAAAATAATCGTCTAGAATCATTCAAATATGATTTCTAATAACTTTTCTATTTATTTTATATATATTTTCGGATTGATACATTAAACTCATTATAAACCTCCATTGATGCTCTTTTGAGGTATTTAAATCAAGAAAATGATGAAGATAATGATATTAGATGTTGTGGGCTATTCATTTTTTAAATTAGTAAACCATATTTCTACTCATTTTATGAATTCTAACATTAGTCAGAAAAACTCATACACGAAAATTTGATTGGGTTTATGATTTTTACCTCAAAGGCATAGAAATGGTGTTGATGTTCAGATGATGAGGATGGAGATGATGATAATTTCCAACTTGATTTCAGCCTCGTTCAAATTCTTGAATCCATATTTGAGTGTTTTCGTGTAGGTGTTTTTCTTGAGAAAATTTGATGAAAAGTTAGTGATGGAAATAGTGAAATAGAAAGGTGAAAATGGTGATGGTGGTGATGGTTATTATATAGACATGGTAGCAAAATGGTCCCCTTCCCCCTTTTTCAAGATTTTTTTTGTTTTTTTTTAATTATTATTATCACATACATATATGTATTTTATAATTATTTCTTAATTAAAATTCTAAATCTTAAAGCTACAAAATTCAACATTTAAATGTCAACAATCGAATTTGATAATTTATATCCTATTTTCTCGAATTAAATAATTGAATTAATCGACTCGAAATTAATTAATTACCTCGAAATTCACTGGTGTTACAATGTTACTCCAACAATTTTAAGAATTGCATATTGTACATGTCTGTTTTGTATGTAGCATCCATCAACACCACCTGTGGAAATGCACGCCATACATCCAAAGATAATGGATGAACAAAGAATAAATCTTCCAATTCATTTGTCTCGTCCTTTACACAAGATTTTGCATCAGAGTTTTAATTTCATTCATCCTCGAATTAAATTTATGGTGTTCAATGTATATGGTTTGGGGAATAGATACATTATCCTTGTTTGGACTCTTAATTGTTGATAATATATCTTGTGGTTTCACATTCAACATTGTATGTTTTTCCACTAATTGAAACTCATTTTCGTTCAATCGCATTGCATATTGATAACCCTCCAAATACATTGCAGGCTCATGATTATGGGTTTCACATGACCGTTAATGTCCAATAATTATGCATTGAAAAACTGTCCTGCTAACTTGAACGAACAATTAATTTTTTTGCTACCAGTATTTCTACTAGACATTTTGGTAAATCTATATTTACCACCATGATGACTTTTAAAATATAACTTTGGACATGACGCCATTTGAATCACTCTTGGATCTTTTGATGACAGTGATATAACCAAGAGAATGTCCTACATCTTGCCCCCAATCAATTAAATCTTCACAGAAATAGAAAACCTAAAATCAATTTCTTTGTTCATTGTTATAACTAGTAAATTTACTAGACGATTTTTGTCACATAACTAGTATAGGAATTTTTTAACATTATACCTTGTTTGTACTAAAGTTGTTTTCATTTTGATATTGACTATCATCAGTTTTTGTTTGTATTATTATCATCCTCCAATAAAAAGACATATAAAAAGTATGTGTGTGTGTGTGTGTGTCTATATATATATATATATACATATATATATATATATATATATATATATATATATATATATATATATATATATATATATATATATATATATATATATATATATATATATATATATATATATATATATATATCTATATATATAGGGCTGAGATCCATGGAATACTATATTAGACTGGAGTACTGGAAAACGATATTAAATATAAATGTTCATTAAGATAAAATGTTAAATTTCATGTAAAATTATAAATATACATATATTCAAAATTGCATTATAATAGACTAATTCATAACATTTACATGTTCATTAAGACAAAATGTTTAATTTTAAGCAAAAGTGCGCAATATACACATGTTCATGCATATTGCACATTTGAACATATGCATATTGTTATTTTGCATTAAATGAAATATTTTACCATAATGAACATGTAAATGATGTGAACTAGTCAATAATAATGCACATTTGGACATATGTATAGTGTAGTTGTGCAATAAATTTAACATTTTATCGTAATGAACATGTACATTAAAAATGGTAGTCTAATCAAAGATGGTACTCCATAGATCCTGAACACACACACACACACACACACACACACACACACATATATATATATATATATATCTGTTTGTGTGTGTATGTATAGAGAGAGAGAGAGAGAGAGAGAGAGAAAGATGAGTAAATTCTAATAAGAAAGACATATGAGTACATGATTTCTAGAAATAATGAATTAGAAGAAAAAGTAATAATGTACCTTAAAGATAAATGAAATCAAAATCTTCAAAGAGAATAGATAACCTAGAGATAAGAACGGACGCAGTGTGGCGGAGGACAGCATAAACAACGGCGAAGGACAACTGAAATATAAAATTTAACAAAATTTTAAATCTATTAATCCCTCCATCCCAGAACAAATCTCCATAGACAAATAAACACACATTTCTAGAAAATTATAATGATTGCAACCTTTAATCAACAAATTGACAGTTTTATCCTTAACTATTAATTACTTTTAAAATTCAGTTTTTCTAGACCACATAACTAAGGACATTATAGAAATCATACAAATTATATATGTCTATTTATGGATATGGACATGTATTTTGACAGAGATTAAAAAAGAAATTTGAACACTTAATTTGAGATGAAGTGAGTATTAAAGCATAAAAAATATGCAAAGAATAAAAACCATGGTTTTCAGAACCGGATACCGGTCCAGGTTTCAATTTTTTACTCTCATGATACATGTTGAGAAAAACAAAAGTTACAGAAATGAGAGAGAGATACCTAGGTAGAAAGGAGATAGATTGTCACTCGTATTTATCAATATACGTACTTACGTAACTCTCTGTAAGGTCTACACACTACGGATCTATCTAGACGCGAGACCGTCAACGAGTGCGGAATCCTCGTTAACGGGTTGACGGAAGCAACTCTCACTCGGAACAGGGAGACTATCAACAAGCTGTACGAACGAACACGAATGCACCTACTTGATGATTCTCTCCGAAAGAACACTCACAAAGCTGATAAACTCGAAATCGCCTTTTGCTAATCACTCACATGAAATCTGCAAAAGTCATCTAATAATTCGAGTCTATCCCTAATTATAGATGACCATTCGAGTTTGACATGGGCCAAACTCGAATCAGGCCCAAGGCCCATTCGAGTTTGTCCACATGACACTCTCGAATCTGCCTAATGGAACACATTCGAATCTGCTGACAGATTCGAATCCTGTTTACTTGTGAATTCGAATTTACTCTAAATTCGACTTTGACATCTTAAACTTATATTTGAACCTTATGTTTTTAACTTATGTTTGATTTTATCTTTGATCTTTATGTTTGATCTTCCTGTAATTCATTACATCAAGTTCAACCATACAATCAATAACTATCAAACATATATAAACATATATATCAAACATTCGTTAGTACCCAATACTTTGAATATTACTTGAACCAAAATGTTAGACCACTTAGACTGCTATCGTCACACAGGGTGTACCAACAGACTCCCCCTTGACGATAGCTTCTTTCAATTCACACATTTGATTAAGTACTTTGTTTATTTATTCAAAATGCTGCCAGCATACAAGCCTTTCTCGATACAAACTTTAACTACATTTTCATACTTCCTAGCCTCACTATCCATATGAGTGTCGCTTGAGATTCTATGAGAATGAAGTACTTGAAGGTCATATTTAGAAAGATTTACAAGATGAAGGGGATCATAGACTCTAAGAATCACTTTTTCTTCGAAGTCTTCCATCACAGCTTCTACTGTCTCACTTTCCACATACCACCAATTTAGATCTTTCATGACGTCCGGTGGCATTGGCTTGATTGGAACTTTTCTCAGACATCTAACTGGTTTGTATTGTATTTTCATCCATGGACGACCAGTTAGAGGGTCAATTCGAGTATGGTCCATTACTCTTTTACCTACCCTTGGATTGAGCCATTCGAACTTCCTAGATCTCCCTTCTTTTCTTATGATCTGTTCAATTATTTCAGCGTAAGGGTCGTTGCCAATGTTGATTAGCTCCTTCCAAGCTAATGCCTTTATCTCAATCTTCGGCAAGGAGTTGAACACTTTCAGAGTTTTTCTGAGATACTGGAGACCATCTTTTCTTTTGATAATGAATAGCTGCAATTCCCGATCAAAGAACCAGCTCAATATACTTCCTGATAGCTCTCCAGTACCCGGCACACGTATCTTCTTCTTCAACTCTAACTCCTTTTGCTCTGCCCTGAACCATAATTTTCTTTTCTCTTCATTGGTAAGCTCTCTGGCAAGCTCTTCTCTTGATGAATCATCATTTAAAGCAGCATTGACTACTTCTATGTTAATCACATTATTTCTGTCTATCACATAAGTATCTGTGATTGGGTTTTGCTGAACGATGATCTCATTTGCTTCATCATCTTCATCAGCACAAACTTCATCATCGGATTTCCAATCTGTTATGTCTTCGGGTACAAATTCTCCTTCTTCTAACTCCTCCATATCATCCTCAAAATCAAAGCCAAGGTCCATAGGGTCATCATCGAGATCCATTAGTGCTTCAATCATTTCGTGTATCTCCGACTCCGTGACCTTTGATGAACTGGCTTCACCTACTTCAGCTCCCGATTGACCTGGCTCCCCCTGAGTCTCAGCATCCTAAGCAGCAGTAAAATCTACTGGCTCATTATGTCTTTGCGTGCTGGGATCATTGTCGTCATTGTCTCCATCCTTATCTTCATCCCTGGGCGGCTCTTCTTGATCACGGCAGCAGATCTCCCCCTGAGCCTTTAGATTTTGCATTAATTGCTCAATCAGGGAGCGCATCAATCGTATTTCGGCCGACTGATCAGAAACAAATGTTTTGAGTTCTATGTTTTCTTCCTGAATCTTGTCCACCACTTTCCTCAATTCAGCATTCTCGTTGTCTAATCTTGCATTATGAGCTTGGATTTCACCGAGAGCTGTAGTTAGACCAAAGATTTGGACATGCTGGAAGTCGACTTTACTTTTCAGCGCAGAAAACCGTTGATTGTCCATGAACGTGGATGAGGTGGATGGTATGGAATGTACGGGAGTTGGCCTGATTGGCGAGGGAATGTATGGTTCAACGGGTGGTGATGGTGGAATGGTAGTTTGAGCGGGTGGAGGCTGAGGTATTTCTGGCTGTGCAGCAGAAGCCGAGGGAGCTCCCTGCATAAAACGATGGCGTTTTGCCCTTTGCCTTGTGACCAACAGGGCAACTTCTTCTTCCTCAAAATCAGAGTCATCAGACTCTCTTGACACTCGTCGCCTTGCAGCTTCCTCATTCACCACTAATCGCGACCCATATGTTCTTATTTGTATGGAAGGTTCTTCAGTTACAGAATCTGGAACTTCAACTTCAATCTCTTTCATTTCCTCGGATTCAGTAGATGAGATGGCTTCTCCTTCTGGAACTGATTGATACTCATCAATTTGCCTAAGAATATAATCTTCTCCTTCCGGAGGCTCTAACAATTCCCCAACTAACTATGCCGTAATTTCTTCATTTGCATTTGGACCTGCTTCCCAAATCTCGTACAATGTTTGACATAGCTGATCAGATGTCGGAACAGATACTGTTGGTGCAGTTGAAGGTCCAGCCTCTTGTGGCTCTTGAACTTGACTTGTAGAAGGCCTCTCTACCTGAATTTGACTCGCAGAAGGTCTTTGGCGTCTCCTCTGTTGTGGAGGGCGCAGTTGTTGCTGTTGTTGTTGATGTGGCTGTCTCTGTTGAAATTGTACCTCACCTGCCTAGTTGGCATCTTGAGGGGCTTCAAAATTTGGGTCAATGATGGCACCAAACAAAGGTGTCTCTATAGGGACAGCCAACCTTCCTCGGTGAGCTGAACAATCAGCAAATATTCTCTTATCTATGACTGCAACGCTCTGAATCTCGTTCAGCTGCGGCAGATTTGGCAAAAAGTGCCGGATGAGCATCATTACAAAACGAGGATAAAGTAGAAATCTTTGCTGCTCCGGAGCCGTTATCTGATGAACAAACTCTGAGAAGAACATTTCTGAAAAGCTAAACTTTTGATTATAAACCAAAGCGATCATCCCTGATTGGATGTTCGAAACAATGTAATCAAATCCACCTTTCTTTGCAGCGAAACAGACCATGAACACATGCGCGAGATATCGCCATTGTCCAATTAGCCCACTCTTCATATAAGATGTCTTATTAACAACTAAACTATAACCCATTCTTGTAAATGCTGCCTGCCTGATTGATAATTGGAAATCAATAGGCCCATCTTCCTGCTCCTGAGTGCCCAACTGAAGCACTTGACGAAGGATATCAGCAGAAAATACCAACGGCTGTCCAGCTATCCTTGTCCTTAGAACTGTCGGAGCGACAGTGCAATCGACTTGCAGATGTTCATAAAATTGGCGCACATACGGAATTACGATCTGGATGTTATGAGACAGTGCATATGATATTCTGGATTCCACCAAGAAATCCACCATTTCACGGAAAGCCTGCGCTTCGGGGATTGCATGGTCAGGGGAAATGACCATATTATGCTTCGGAACAAAGACTCTATCTGCCATGTCTGCACAATAAATCAAATAATATTAGAATTATTAAAAATGAATAAACTTGTTTAAATTCAAATTTGTTTTATTTTGAACTTGTATAAGGACAAAATCCAACACATATGAATTTCTACAAGTTTAATTAAAATTAAAATTGAATAATTCAAATAAAAGACAAACTCGAACAAACAGATTCGAATTATCATATTTTCGAGTTTAATGTACCATTCGAGTTTAATGACCATTCGAGTTTACTGACAAACTCGAATCAGCCATGAACAGACTCGAAGGAGTCGGCCACCAACCTCACAAAAATCAATGATTTTAACCATTTTGGACTCAGAAAGTCACATCTATTAGTCCTACTAGGTTCTAATCAATGATTTTAGAAGTTAATTTGAGTTTTCACCGGTTCAAAGTGTGTAATTTTGAAAAACAAACTTTCTACCAATAACACTTTAAAATCTAACGATTTTGGCCTAGATGGAGTATAATACGTCCTAAATCTTGTACAATCAACTTGGTTATACCTAGATTTACTGATAGTATCGAACCCACACGGACAGAAACTCGACAAATAGTTGATTTCTTGAAAACGGCAAACTCGAGAGAATAGATTCGAAATCGTTTGAACAAACTCGAGGAATAGAATCGAAAACAGATGAATTAATGAACGTTACTGTTAACATATTTATACCACCCACCTTCGAATCTAATGCCTCTTTCGAATCTACTGACAGATTCGAGCACAGCCATATTCGAGTTTAAGTTAAAATCGAATTAACCCCTGAAACTTTGAAAATTTCGAAAATTTTGAAATAAATTCAACTTTTTCAACCTTTTCAACCTTATTGTGTAACGGAATAAACTATGCCAAATCTTTTACCCTAAGCACACGATTTTCATGCAATGTTTATTTTATTCAACTATGAATGCACCCTCAGTAATTTTTGACCTTTTTCCTAAGTAAAAATAAAAATAAAATAAAATAAAGGTTCAATCAGATAGCGGTGTCAGATACTCACTTTCAGTACTTAAACTTTCACACTTAGGAATTTTTGATTCCTTTTATTGTTTGGCGTGACATACTCGTTTAGCCGATTGTTGGTATGTACCCCTTTAAACATGTTACATTTCGGAATATCCCTTGGCATTTTTATTTATCATGAAATTATCGTACGTGACTCAGACATAGACATACTTTCATGATCAAGGCACACAGACAATGATTCTAACTTTTTTGTATTTGCAAACTTTCTTTAAAAGACAAACATCGGACACAGGTCTGTATTTACATACAACAAAGTGTCTTAGTTTGACTTATGGTTTATTTTAAAGCTAGCAAGACAGCGGTGACAGGTCTGTACCGACGTACAATAGAGCGACTTATCTTGCTAACCCGAATCAAAACAGAGGCAACAGGTCTGTACTTACGTACAACAGAGTTACTTATCTTTGACTCTCAATTCCTTATGATTTTTCTATGCTTTCCATTTTAAGATGTATTTGATGTTGCTATACATCCCCAAAAAGTTTGCATACCTCATTTAGACTCAAAGTTTGTGTGTCTTGTACATAAAAATTAAGACCGATTGGTCATACATCTAAGTTAGTGACACGTTTGACTTTTTCTTGAATATTTTATTAGCCTTGAGACTTCCTATATGTATTATGCCTACCAACACATTAAACTAAAATAAAGTATAACACTTAGAATTTTAGTTGCATTATGTGTGAAAGCCTAAATACTTAGAGTTTGTGTAACAACCTAGCTTTTGACTTAACTTTAATTTCAGTATTTGAGCAAATAATGTAATTTTATTACATTATTTATTTTGTAATTTAATTAAGTTATGAAATTATTTAATTAAAGTACATTAAATGTTATAGATTATTTAATTGACAAAATTAAAAGAGAGGTAAATACAAAATGAAGGGGTCTAATGGTACAAATAACCAAAGTTGATATATATAAATCAAGTTGATGATTTTAAATCTCATTAATCACACTTAAAGGATTTAGACTCTCTCTCTACTCTCTCACTCTAAACCTACGGCCAACATCAACAATTAATCAAAGATCCATAAAAGTTGCAATCAATTCAAGAATTGAAGTCAAGGAAGTTACAAACATCTTCAATCAACAACATTTAGAGGTAATGTACAAGTTAAATTTCAAAATTTCAAAGATTTGGTTCGGTTTTTATAAAAACCGAAACCAAAGATTAAAATATGAAATTTGATGTTTGCATGTGTAAGATTTTAGTTGATTATGATGAAATGAAGTATATAAAAGTTATAGAAACAAAAATTGTGGCTTGAATCATCCAAATAATGAGGAAATCGGAATTTTTGTGAAAACATGTGTTCTTGACAAAAGTTATATAAGTTGGATGATCTTGATGAAATTATGATGTTTTTGATAGGGAAAATGATATAAAATCAATCTAATAATGATAATATAACATTATTTTAAGTTGCATGTTAATAGAAATAACTTTTTGTAAATTTTATGAAAAACCCGTATGCATAAAGTTAAGAACATGAAGAACAAATCTGGGAAATTAAGGAGATGTAGGATCCGAATTCGGTTGAACCGAATTCGGATGAAGCCCCATTTCGGACCCACCCTAAATTCGGATGCTTTCAATTTCGGATCCCATGTTTTGGACCTATACTTTGATTCGGATCTAATGTTGAATTTCGGATGGGGTGCCATTTTCGGATCCCACTTCGGATCTGCTTTGGATGATCCTAATTCGGTCCTTATGTCCTAATTGGATGTGTATTTCGGATGCTATTTCGGATAGGTCCGAATTCCGGGTGCCTGATCCGGATTGGTCCGAATCCGGATGACCAATCCGGATGGTCCGAATTTAATGGATCCGGATCCGACCCTTTTATTTTGATATTTTAACATCACAAATAAATACTATTTTATAAATACAAGAACCATGAATTTAGGATTTTAATGATTAAAGATTTATAAAGTATATATATATATATATATATATATATATATATATATATATATATATATATATATATATATATATATATCCTTTGAAAATTCAAAGAAAAGGAACTAACAAATATTGATGAGTTATCAGTAATCAGATCAGATGAAATAATGATTTATAAGCCAAAAGCTAATGATATGATACGATAATTATTCTGGACAGGTTCAGATAAATTTGAACAAAAGACTGAAAGATATTGAAAGTGGGTCACTTGATTTGAAAAGAAAAGCCAGAGATCAGATAGATCAAGATTAAAGATAAATCCTGGGATAACTCAGGTGGTGGATTATAAATCTGCTTGATAAAGACCAAGAACCTGTGAGTTATAGATATTCAGTTTTTGCATGCTAGACTTCCGATTGAGATATATTGTTGATGATAGATTATTTGACATTCATGAATGCTCAGCTGGATTGTGACCTGTGCACACCATGGTTCGGTGATGCCCTGTGGATCATGATGGCTATTTGACTTATCACTTCGCATGACATTGTATTTATAATTCATTCAGATATTGCTATGAGTTTATTGCTATCATGACCTTGATGACTTATGCTTTCATTATTACTCGCATCTTTGACATATTGATTCAGCTTAGCATGATTAGCCTTGTCGGTCTATTGTTCTAGACCATGCTACTTCACCAGTTCTATTGAACTTGGTATAGACACTCCGATGTTCCCCCATGAAGACCGCTGGTAGCTAGCCCAGCATAAGTGGATAGCTTCCACTAAAAGCGTGAGCGTGGGCTGAACATCATCCAATTCTATGAATTCTATGTCTCAATCATGAGTGGCTGTAGCGGCAGTCCAGACATATCACGCTTTGACCCATGATCCGCTTGATTAATGCATGTGAATCTGAAAATCTATATTCTCACTAAGCTTTGCTTACAGTTGCTATTTGATCTTTTTTACAGGAAAAGATAAAGGAAAGTCACCTGCAGGACCTAGTTCTTAGGTCTTACAAAAATCAAGATTGAAGTTTCTATAGACCACTACTCAACAAACCCTTCGGTACTGATTGGCAGATGATAATTGTGGTGGTCTGGGTAGATTTGATTTGAATGTATGATGACATGAATTAGAATAGTCTTGTGCCCTTTTATAAGTTTAATTTGAAAATTGTAATCTGAACTAAAATTGTATTAAACTTATCCTAATGTTTGTACTTGTAATTTGAAATTCCGCAACTTAAATTACTCTATCTTAGTTATGATTGATATCGTGTTGAATGATGTGGGACCTAGACTCTGAGGACTGCCCCGTAAGGTGAGGTCTTCACAGGATGGTATCAGAGCCTATAGTTTGAGTGAATCAAGTATTACGTGAGTAATACTTGGTCTCAAACTGAAGCAATACATATGTATCAATCATTTAGGTGGTTTGAACTGAGATAGGATGTACAGACTTTTAGGATGGGAAAAGGGTACATAGATCTAAGTCTATAAACTTATAGTTAAATGATTTTAATTTTCAGTAACGATGTCAGGATCAGGTGATATTCCCAACAACATGACCCCACAACAAATGTTTGAAATGATGCAACAACTATTAGGTCAACATACTGAACAACAAAACAAGAATATGCAAGAACAGCTTCAGGCTAGAGATGAGGTCGAAGCAAAAAAGACGTGCTGACAAAAAGAATAAGAGAAAAGACAAACAAATCCAAAATAATGAATCTGATTCTGATAACTCTACCCCGAATGTCCAAATTGAGCAGCCGAAAGGCTGTAAGTTCAAGGATTTTAAAGCCAGCGGTACCCTTAACTTCGAGGGTACAGTCAACCCAATTCAGGCGATGGATTGGATAAGCCATACTGAAGAAATCTTCAGAATCTCCGATTGCTTGGAGTCAAAGAAAGTGAGTTATGCATCTGCTCTGTTCGTGGGTGCTGCTCGTGCCTGGTGGAAGACCCAGAAAAGTATTTATGGCGAGGAGGTCATCCAGACTCTAGAATGGGGCCAGTTTCTTGAAATGTTCAACGCAAAATATTGTCCTCCTGATCAACAAGACAAAATGGAGGTTCAATTGATGCAATTAACTCAGGGAACCAAGACTGTAGACGAGTACGAGCACGAATTCTCACGGCTCTGTGGATATTCTTCCTATCAAGTAGCTACTGAAGAAAGAAAGATGAACTGATTTCGTGGAGGCCTAAACCCGAGATATCGACACCCAATGAGCGCGATAAAGTATAATTCTTATCTCGAAATGATTGAAGCGGCAAGGCAGATTGAGAGGGGATATTTAGAGTACGGCGATCAACTCTACGCTCCATCAACGAACCCGACATGTCCTTCTCCTCCAAAGAAGCAAAGATTCGGCAGATTCTTTAAGCCAAACAAGTCTCAGTCCCAGCAACCCCAGCAGTCTCAACAGTACAGCTCGCCACAAAAAGCTCAAGCTTATTCGCTTACAAATGAACCACGATTCTGCAAGAGATGCAGAAAATCGCATATGGGATTGTGTAATCCAGACGACGTCACATGTTATGTGTGTAGCAGAATCGGCCATAGTAGAGAAGAATGCCCCCAGCGAGGTCTTGGTTGTGCTAAATGCGGAAAGCGTGGACACTTCATGTATCAGTGCCACAGTGGACAACGAGGTCAATCACAGTCATCAGCTGGAGGTTCTACAATGAAAAGCTCAGCTGCAACTCCAACTGTTAAGACCCGCGCCTTCCAAATAACGGTGAAGGAAGCGAAAGAAACCCCGGATGTGCTTACTGGTACGTTTTTACTAAATTTAATACCTGCGCGTGTGTTATTCGATTCCGGTGCAAGCCGTTCATACATCTCGACTAATTTTGCGCAAAGATTATCTAAGTTTCCTTCGAAGCTTCCTGTTATACTTGATATAGAGACAGCCAGTAACAATTACGTTATGGCTGATTCTGTTTACCGAAATTGCACATTACTTGTCAATCACATCGTGTTCAATCTCGATCTTATCCCGATACCGTTAAAAGAGTTCGACGTCATCATCGGCATGGACTGGTTAACGAACAACGAGGCTACAATCGTCTGCAACCGCCGAATCATCCGAATCAAGACTTCAGACGGCAGAGTGTTAGAGATCAAAGGCGACAAGCGTAAAGGTGCTCATTGTTTTATATCAGTTGATAAAGCGCGTAAGTATCTATTTAAGGGTCACGAATCTTATCTTTGTTATGTCTCGTCTGAGTCCATCTCAGAAGCCAACAAGAAATCTGTATCTGATATTCCGATCGTCTGTGAGTTCCCAGACGTATTCCCTGATGACGTTTCTGGAGTGCCACCGGAACGACAAGTTGAATTCGGGATTGACTTAGTTCCTGGTGCGGCTCCCATCGCTAAAGCCCCCTACAGACTTGCTCCTACAGAAATGCAGGAAATGTCAAAGCAATTGCAAGATCTGTTAGAGAAGGGATTTATCCGACCGAGTTCATCTCCGTGGGGTGCACCTGTCTTATTCGTTAAAAAGAAAGACGGAACTCTCCGAATGTGCATCGACTATCGTGAGTTGAACAAAGTCACAATCAAAAATAAGTATCCTCTGCCTAGAATTGATGATCTATTTGACCAGCTACAAGGAGCCAGCTACTTCTCAAAAATCGATCTTCGTTCTGGGTATCATCAGCTGAAAGTTAAAGATGAGGATATTCCAAAAATAGCCTTCCGAACAAGATATGGTCATTAAGAATTTCTCGTAATGCCTTTCGGTTTAACGAATGCACCAGCGGCGTTCATGGATCTCATGAATCGCGTGTGCAGACCAATGCTGGATAAGTCAGTTATCGTATTCATAGACGATATTCTGATTTACTCCAAAACGGAGGCTGATCATGTTGTTCATCTACGTCAATTGCTAGAGTTATTGAGAAATGAAAGACTCTACGCAAAATTCTCAAAGTGCGAGTTTTGGCTCAGACAGGTAAAAATCTTACATTGTCTCGAGTTATTTCTTAAAGCGTTCGTTGTTTCAAAACTTGAATTCTACATTGATTTCTTTTTAGATTCAATTCCTTGGCCATGTTGTGTCTGGCGAAGGCATCTCCGTTGATCCATCCAAAGTCGAGGCCGTTCAAAAATGGCAAACGCCTCGCAATGCCTCCGAAATCAGAAGTTTTCTTGGATTGGCTGGTTACTACCGGCGATTCATTAAGGACTTCTCGAAGATTGCTGTGCCACTTACGATGCTAACACGAAAGAATACACCTTTCGTATGGGTTGATAAACAGCAAGAGGCATTTGAAACTTTGAAGCAGAAACTTATTCAAGCGCCAATCCTAGCCTTACCAGAAGGCAACGATGATTTCGTTGTTAATAGCGATGCATCTGGTACTGGCTTAGGTTGTGTCCTCATGCAAAGGGGAAAAGTGATTGCCTACGCTTCAAGGCAATTGAAGGATTACGAGAAAAGTGCACCAACTCATGATCTTGAGTTGGCTGCTGTTACCTTTGCATTAAAAATCTGGCGGCATTATCTCTATGGGACTTGGTGTCAACTTTACACCGACCATAAAAGCCTCAAACATCTTTTTACTCAAAAGGATCTGAATATGAAACAACGACGATCCTTGGAGCTTATCAAGGACTATGATTGCGAGATCCTATATCATCCCGGCAAAGCCAATGTGGTCGCGGATGCATTGAGTAGAAAAGTCTATCCGGAAAAGTGTTGCTATGCCCTGACTCCGATTGTATTCTCTTCTTATCTTATCGAAGACATTAAATTTGCTCAAGCTGAAGCATTGAAAGAAGAGAACATCTGTTCTGAAAATCTCAAAGGGCAACTTCAATTTCTGTCTATGAATCATTTGGGACTTCAATGTCTCAAGGGAAACCGAATCTGGATTCCTAAATATGGTTCTATTCGCAACACTCTTCTATCTGAAGCCCATCAGTCCAAGTTATCCATTCATCCTGGCAGCTCAAAGATGTATTTCGATCTGAAAGCTCATTATTGGTGGCCAGGAATGAAGAAAGACATCGGTCAATTCGTAGAAAGCTGCATAGTATGTCAAATGGTTAAGGCAGAAGTCATATTACGATAATCGTCACAGGTCGATCAATTTTGCAGTTAACGATTGGGTGATGCTGAAAGTATCTCCAATGAAGAATGTGGTCCGGTTCATAAAGAGGGACAAGCTAGCTCCAAGATTCATCGGCCCGTTCAAGATTGTCGAAAAGATAGGAAATCAATCTTATCGTCTTGAACTGCCAACTGACTTAGCTGGAATACATCCTGTATTCCATGTTAGTCGTCTACGAAAGAGTCTAGCTGATGAAAGAGAGGTACAGATACCACACGTTAATGTGAAAATTGATGAGAATCTTCGAGTGGTTGAAGAGCCAGAATGTATTCTGGACTCGAAGACCAAAAAGCTTCGTAATAAAGAGATACAGATGGTGCTCGTCTAGTGGAAACACCACAAGGGTTCGCATCAGTCTTGGGAATCCAGAGATGTTATGAAAGCAACATATCCAAGTCTGTTCGAACATAGCTAACTTCGGGGACGAAGTTTATGCGTGGTGCAGCCCATTCTGTAACAACCTAGCTTTTGACTTAACTTTAATTTCAGTATTTGAGCAAATAATGTAATTTTATTACATTATTTATTTTGTAATTTAATTAAGTTATGAAATTATTTAATTAAATTACATTAAATGTTATAGATTATTTAATTGACAAAATTAAAAGAGAGGTAAATACAAAATGAAGGGGTCTAATGGTACAAATAACCAAAGTTGATATATATAAATCAAGTTGATGATATTAAATCTTATTAATCACACTTAAAGGATTTAGACTCTCTCTCTCTACTCTCTCACTCTAAACCTACGGCCAACATCAACAATTCATCAAAGATCCATAAAAGTTGCAATCAATTCAAGAATTGAAGTCAAGGAAGTTACAAACATCTTCAATCAACAACATTTAGAGGTAATATACAAGTTAAATTTCGAAATTTCAAAGATTTGGTTCGGTTTTTATAAAAACCGAAACCAAAGATTAAAATATGAAATTTGATGTTTGCATGTGTAAGATTTTAGTTGATTATGATGAAATGAAGTATATAAAAGTTATAGAAACAAAAATTGTGGCTTGAATCATCCAAATAATGAGGAAATCGGAATTTTTGTGAAAACATGTGTTCTTGACAAAAGTTATATAAGTTGGATGATCTTGATGAAATTATGATGTTTTTGATAGAGAAAATGATATAAAATCAATCTAATAATGATAATATAACATTATTTTAAGTTGCATGTTAATAAAAATAACTTTTTGTAAATTTTATGAAAAACCCGTATGCATAAAGTTAAGAACATGAAGAACAAATCTGGGAAATTAAGGAGATGTAGGATCCAAATTCGGTTGAACCGAATTCGGATGAAGCCCCATTTCGGACCCACCCTAAATTCGGATGCTTTCAATTTCGGATCCCATGTTTTGGACCTATACTTTGATTCGGATCTAATGTTGAATTTCGGATGGGGTGCCATTTTCGGATCCCACTTCGGATCTGGTTTGGATGATCCTAATTCGGTCCTTATGTCCTAATTGGATGTGTATTTCGGATGCTATTTCGGATAGGTCCGAATTCCGGGTGCCTGATCCGGATTGGTCCGAATCCGGATGACCAATCCGGATGGTCCGAATTTAATGGATCTGGATCCGACCCTTTTATTTTGATATTTTAACATCACAACTAAATACTATTTTATAAATACAAGAACCATGAATTTAGGATTTTAATGATTAAAGATTTATAAAGTATATATATATATATATATATATATATATATATATATATATATATATATATATATATATATCCTTTGAGAATTTAAAGAAAATGAACTAACAAATATTGATGAGTTATCAGTAATCAGATCAGATGAAATAATGATTCATAAGCCAAAAGCTAATGATATGATACGATAATTAATCTGGACAGGTTCAGATAAATATGAACAAAAGATTGAAAGATATTGAAAGTGGGTCATTGATTTGAAAAGAAAAGCCAGAATTCAGATAGATCAAGATTAAAGATAAATCCTGGGATAACTCAGGTGGTGGATTTTTAATCTGCTTGATAAAGACCAAGAACCTGTGAGTTATACATATTCAGTTTTGCATGCTAGACTTCCGTTTGAGACATATTGTTGATGATAGATTATTTGACATTCATACATACTCAGCTGGATTGTGACCTGTGCACACCATGGTTCGGTGATGCCCTGTGGAACATGATAGCTATTTGACTTATTATTTCGCATGACATTGTACTTATAATTCATTTCAGATATTGCTACGAGTTTATTGCTATCATGACCTTGATGATTTATGCTTTCATTATTACTCGTATCTTTGACATATTGATCCAGCTTAGTATGATTAGCCTTGTTGGTCTATTGTTCTAGACCATGCTACTTCACCAGTTCTATTGAACTTGGTATAGACACTCCGATGTTCCCCCATGAAGACCGCTGGTAGCTAGCCCAGCATAAGTGGATAGCTTCCACTAAAAGCGTGAGCGTGGGCTGAACATCATCCAATTCTAAGAGTTTTATGTCTCAACCATGAGTGGCTGTAGCGGCAGTCCAGACATATCACGCTTTCACCCATGATCCGCTTGATTAATGCATGTAATCTGAAAATCTATATTCTCACTAAGCCATGCTTACAGTTGCTATATGATTTTTTTTACAGGAAAAGATAAAGGAAAGTCACCTGCAGGACCTAGTTCTTAGGTCTTACAAAAATCAAGATTGAAGTTTCTATAGACCACTACTCAACAAACCCTTCGGTACTGATTGGCAGATGATAATTGTGGTGGTCTGGGTAGATTTGATTTGAATGTATGATGACATGAATTAGAATAGTCTTGTGCCCTTTTATAAGTTTAATTTGAAAATTGTAATCTGAACTAAAATTGTATTAAACTTATCCTAATGTTTGTACTTGTAATCTGAAATTCCGCAACTTAAATTACTCTATCTTAGTTATGATTGATATCGTGTTGCATGATGTGGGACCTAGACTCTGAGGACTGCCCCGTAAGGGGTGGTCTTCACAGTTTGTAACGACTGTGCTAATTTTCGTCACTTTGAAGCTATACATCTAAGACTTAACTCTTTTTCTGATATTCTCCTTTTTTTGAATTTTTTTTAATGGTTTTCTCTCTTTTTTTTTTCTTTTGTTTTTCGTAAGAAATAGCAATAAAAGAAGATAAACTACTAACTTACTAAAAATAGAAACTATCCTAATTTAGCAAACTTACTATAAAAAGAAAGAAAGACTACAACTATAAACAGAAATAAAAATTCTACTAAGGTCAATTTACTCTGGGTTGCGCATTCCATTTAGTTGAATCAAATATTCAAACCGTGACTTATCAAAGGCTTTGGTAAATAAATCAGCGTTATTATCGTCCGTTGCCACTTTTACCAATTTGATTAAGTTCTTTTCAGCACAATCACGAATAAAATGATGCCTTATGTCTATGTGCTTTGTTTTACTGTGCTTAACTGGATTATTTGTTATAGCAATTGTAGATTGGTTATCAATCCTAATAGGAGTTTGAGTGTAAGCCAAACCGTAATCTCGCAATTGTTGTTGTATCCACAGAACCTGTGAGCAGCAACTACCAGCAGCAACATACTCGGCCTCGCACGTTGACACGACTACCGACGTCTGTTTCTTGCATTGCCAGGAAACCAGTCTCCCTCCTAGGAATTGACAACCTCCAGTTGTTGACTTGCGCGTCAAGCTGCATCCTCCGTAGTCAGAATCCATGAACGCCTCCAACTCTAGATCTCCCTCCGCGTGATACGAAGACCCAGCTTCGGTTTCGACTTGAGGTATCGTAGAATCCGCTTCACAGCTTTCATGTGCATCTCCTTCGGATTAGCTTGAAACCTAGCACAAATACATACAGCAAACATGATATCAGGTCTTGAAGCAGTTAAATACATAAGTTATCCAATCATGGCCCGATATAATGTCGGATCCACATCGGTATCACTTTCAGTACCCGGTCCGAGATTGTGATTCACTTGAATCGGCGTGCTGAAATGAGCTGTCAGTTTCGTCCCTTCCATCCCGAAGCGGTCTAATATGTCGTAGACATACTTCGTCTGATGGATAAACATTCCTTCCTTCTTTTGGTCAACTTGCAACCCTAAGAAGAAATTCAACTCGCCCATAGCACTCATCTCGAATTTCGACTTCATCACCTTCTCAAAGTCCTTGCACATTTGTTCGTCTGATGATCCAAAGATGATATCATTGACGTACACTTGTACCAAGATAAAGTGTTCTCTCTTTCTCTTAACGAACAGCGTACTATCTATCCTACCCCTTTCATATCCGTTCTCTAACAAATGGTTGGATAAAGTCTCGTACCATGCCCTTGGTGCTTGATGCAATCCATACAGAGCCTTATCTAACCGATATACTCTGTCTGGATATTTTGGATCTGTAAATCCGGGCGGCTGTTCTACATACACCAGCTCCTTCACTTTCCCATAAAGGAAAGCACTCTTAACATCTAGTTGATATACCTTAAAGCCTTTGAAGGAAGCAAAAGCCAGAAACAACCTAATGGCTTCCAGCCTTGCTACTGGCGCAAACACCTCATTGTAATCGATTCCCTCCTCTTGGTTGAAACCCTTTACAACTAACCTAGCTTTGTTGCGAGTGACTATGCCCCGATCGTCTCTTTTGCACTTAAAAACCCATTTGTTTCCTATGGCAATTTCCCCTCGAGGTAATGGAACTAACTCCCACACTTCCAGCTTCCTAAACTGAGAGAGTTGTTCCTGCATCGCTTCAACCCAGGAGTTATCCTTTAATGCCATTTGCACATTTTTCGGCTCTACTTGCGAGATGAAACAAGAATAGAGGCAGGTATGATAGGCCTCGGAGTCATTTATCATCGACAACAACACAGTGTTGTTATTTAAACTACTCCTAGTCCTCACACCCTCATTAGGATTTCCTATGATGCTTTCTATAGGATGGTTCCTGTTGATCCTAGAGGTCTCTATCTCATCAACTCTCAGATTATCTCCTAAGTTAGATCCTATTTCACCTAATGGGGGAACATCCTCAGATTCCACATTTTCCTCCTCGTGAACGGTTTCCTCAGAGTTGGAATTTGTTGTCTGAGTTTGATTCTCAGTTGAAGGTGCTTCTGGATTCGTAACTTCTGGAGATCCATCTTCAGTTGTAGTAGGCTTAGATGTGGATTGAAATGTAGTCCTCGGAAAGGTATGCCCTTCGTCATTCAGATTCAACGTCGCTATGTCCTTTTCGATCGTACCTGCATTTTCATTCATAGGAATGTTAATTGACTCAAACAGTTTATCATAGTCAAATATCCATTCCGGACCTGTTTGGGGTTCATGTGTATAACTTGTGACTTCAATGTTATACACAATCTCAACTGTACCATTCGTTTTGTTAAAAACCCGTTTGTTTGGTGAGTTCGGCACATAACCTAGGAAGTATCCTTCGTCAGCCTTTTCACCAAACTTAGGTTGATGTTTTGTTCGCAATAATGTACATGGTACCCCAAACGGTTCGAAGCCAATTAAATTAGGTGGCCGTTTATTCAAAATTTCATAACAGGTTTTGTTCAAAGATTTGACTGTAAGGACTCGGTTTAAAATATGGCACGCGGTATTCACTGCCTCCCCCCAGAACATGGTAGGAAGCTTTGAATCCGAAAGCATAGTCCTTGCAGCCTCAATCAATGTCCTGTTTTTTTCTTTCGGCCACCCCATTTTGTTGTGGCTCATAAGGTGCACTGAATTGATGCACTATGCCCTTTGATATGCAATATACCCCAATTACAGTGTTTTTAAATTCAGTTCCATTATCACTACGAAGCCTTTTAACCCGTGTTCCATAGGAATTCTCCACTTGGTCTAAGAACCCAATGAGCTTGGATGCCGTCTCGTCCTTTGTACCTAGAAAGAAAACCCAAGAAAATCGTGAGTAATCGTCAGTGATAACCAAACAATACCAACTACCTCCTATACTCCTTTTGTTGATTGGTCCGAAGAGATCCATATGCAGCAAATCGAATGTAGAGGTCATGGAGTTCTGAGTCTTGGACTTGTGCGCCTTCTTATGTTGTTTGCCCGTCTTGCAAGGTAGACACTTATCCTCGAACTGAAAACTCTTCATAGGCACACCTTGCACCAAACCATTTTTCGTAATATAATTCATCTTTCTCAGGTGCAAGTGTGCCATGCGCCTATGCCACAAAACTGATTCAGTCTCCGGAGCTTTGGATAACAAACAGATTGGCCCCATCGAAGTTTCCGGCTTGTTCATATCGAGCATGTACAAGTCATTCTTCCTTGGTGCCCGCATCAATATCCACTTTTCAGGAATCTTGAATCCCGGTTTTAGCACTAACGCTTCAGTGTCAGTGAACAGCACTGAATTCTTCTTGTCACAGATTTGAGATACACTAATGAGATTGTGAACCAGTTTATCAACATGATAAACATGATCCAACTTGATCGTCCCATCAGTGACCACTCCAGTACCCGTGATGTTTCCTCCTTTATTTCCTGCGAATGATACAAATCCCCGATTCCCACCCTTGAAGTCTGTAAGGTGACTTCTTTCCCCTGTCATGTGCCTGGAGCATCCACTATCGACGAACCATTTGTTGTTTGGACCTGTGGTTATCTCCTGCACATGAAAGAAAATAGGTTAGTTATCACGAGGAACCCAAGCCATAACTGACTTGGTTATACCATTCTCGTCCACATACTTAAACTCTTTCAAATACCCATCTCGCCTTTCAGGTGACTTGGGTCGTTGAACAGGAGTTTGTTGTGGTGCCGAGTGATGTAAATTCACTCTTTGTCTTTAAGTAGGCATTTGTTGTGGAGCTCTTGAATAATTCCGATTATATTGCATTTCAGATTGAGATCCCTGAGCTCTAGCCGATGTGTGATGTCTAACAGGAGTATGTGACCTAACTGGAGTGTACGCTCTGCTAGGTGTTGTTCTCCTATATTGTTGTTGAGGACCAGACCTAGATTGATTAACGACTCGATTCGGTGAATTAGTCCTAACCACTTCTTTTGGTCCTCCTTTTACCGGTATTTGTTTCACAACTTGTTTTGGTGTAGCCTGCACAGTTTTCTCGGTACTCTGAGAACTACTAGTGCTCGCCACACTTGTTGAAGGCTTAACGTGTGTTGGCTTCCCTGTCTTAGGTGTAACGTCAGTTTTCCTAAGCGGACAGTTAGAAGCAACATGCCCCTTTTCATGACACTAAAGCAGGACATCTTGTCAATGGACTTCTTGTGTGTGCCCTAAGACCTAGGTGTCTCACTAGTGTCTGGTTCTTTTTGTGTGTCTTCAGTGACTGGTTCATCATCCTGATCATTAAAATCAATTTTATGTGTTCCTACAGGTGTTTCACTAGAGGAGGACACAAATTTGACTTTCTTAATCTTGACGTTTGTATCAGTCACCTTAGGTGTATTTTCTTTTACAAGCTCAGACACTGGTGCAGGTATTTCCTCTAAGACTACTGATTTCTCAGTTTTCTCCTGAGGTTGAGGCACATAGTTTGCATTAAAAGGTGGAGGAATCTCATGAAGTCCTAGACCTACAGGCTTTTTAGATTGGCGTTGAGCATCTAAAACTTTCCCTAGGTTCAGACTTGAGTTCCTAAACTTTTCTAGCTTACTATTAGCCTCAGCTACCTTCACCATAGTTTCAGCTAGCTCTACTTCTTTGGTCTTAAGATCTTTGGTCAAGGCCTCTACATACTCATACATTAGTTCTAATCTAACACACTGCTCACTCAGCTTGTCCTTTAGAACTATGACATCTTGTGCATCAGCTTTAAGCTTGTCCCTAAGATCTTGCTTAATACCAATCAGGCTAGCATTATCTGTCTTTAATGACTCATTTTGAGCAGATATATTTTTATGTGACTCTAATACTAGGTTCAACCTGTCGTTCGAAGTAACACATAACATACATAATTCATGGAAAGAGAGTAATTCAGACTTACCTTTGTGTGATCTGATTCGACGTTGGCCATTTGAGCGGCAAACTCCACAAGCGTCTGATTATCGACTTCTCCACCCACATCGGACTGCTGTCGTGTTGACTGCTGTCTCTTGTGTTCTGCTCTTCCCCTTCACATCCGCTCTCAGTGACCTCAGCTATAAAGGCTCTAGCGTTAGATTCCGGATGTGAGCTCCAGTCGTAAGTACCATCCAGCTGTCTGTCTGATGTGACGTTTGATAATAGACCAGCTATGTTGGCTTGACTGGATGATGAACTCGGAAGATATCTCTGTTGAGATTTGTTGGGAAATAGTCTAAGTAAGTTCAAGCTGTTAGTTAGACTTCTCAAACTGTTAGTAGAAATTATATGTAAATACAAAGTTCATGCTGTTAGTTGAAGAAACTCGAGCTGCCAGTGTAAAAGTTCAAGCTGCCAGAGTAAATCAACTCAAGCTGCTCTGTTCAAGCTGTCAAGTGATTCAAGCTGTGTGACACCCTTGCCACAACAACCACCAATTACAATACACCCAGGATTAATCATCAACATGCAATAACATAATGATCTGATAACCTAAATTTAAGTGCGGAAGCATTAAAACATAAATAAAGTGGTGCAACAAGTGTTAAACACCCTACGGTGCTATCAGGTACCAAGTCTAGGTCTACACACCCATACATTTATTACAATCATCCAGAATATATTACAACATTTGTCCCACAACATAATTACCGATTAAATAGCAGATATCTTCCAAATCTTCCAAATCGACCTAACTAGAAGGTCCAGCAGTAGATTTCCCCTTTCCTGTAAAAATACAACAACTAAAACGTAAGCGAATGCTTAGTGAATACATAGATTGCGCATATTATAAATATTTATGAAGCCCAAGAGTAACCCCGACGACAAACGTCGTATACTCTCTTCGTACACCAAGTACGGACCAGAGCCGCAGCCCCTTCGAGCCAAAAGCTCGGCATTTACACATACCATCTGAGACAAACGAACGATCGGGGATGACATACTGCCTACCGGACCTGGAGGGATCAGCTCCAGCGTCATATAGCACAGTAACATCAGAGTTAACGATGCGACCCACCGGTCCATCACTAGATGCACAACAATCGAACGGACATGCAACAAGTAAGAATGTGCATCTAAATCTACGCAAGTTAGTAGAAATCCAACCAAACAAGTGAAACAACAGGTCTCAGCAGGCAAAGCTTAACATAAATCAGATATAATCATGCGAAATCTACTGTACTCACAGTGGGTGCGTATTATCTTTAAACCGATATTATTTCTCTTCGGGCTTTCAACCGGATCCACCAAGTACCCCACTGTGGGTTAAACAACACCACAAGGGACCTGTTATTATCAATTACAACAATTCCTCGTATCATTATCCATTTAATTCCATAATAATCAAGTTTCGTAAATTTGACGATATTTTCCCCGTTTCGGGTCTATATCCAATATTCGAATTACAACTAAGTTTGAACCCATTTCATGTTCATATATTGACCTTTATATAACTCATGACATTTTATGTGTTGTTTATGAGTTTCATTCAAAATACACAAGTCTAGGGAGTAGTATTCTCAATTTTAGGCATTAAACTCGAATTTAATGGGTTAGATTCGAAATCAAGCATCAGATTCGAATTCCCCCCATCAGATTCAAACTCATCTTCGAATCTAATGTCAGATTCGAAGCCATACCCTTCGAGTCTATCATCAGATTCGAACCCCCCTTAGAATCTGATGGTACACCTTCGAATCTAGCACCAAACTCGAGTCTGTTCTTACATTTCGACTCTGTTCTTGACATATTCGAGTCTGTTCATCATTTTAACTTAAATCCTTCATTTCTAAGGCCTAAAATCAGTGTTATATCATGTATGATGCATATATTCGATTCTACTATGCATATAGTATCATAATCCAGCAACATTTCAAGCAAAACAAACTTAAATTTGCATAAAATGATAGATTCGAGATTCTTGTTCTTCAAAACCGAAACCATAACTTAAAAAGGATCGATTCTTACCTCAATTCGCACGAAATCTGAAATCCGTTTGTAGATTACTGTTGTACTCCTCGATACCTTTCCGATGACGTATAATTCTCGAAAATCCGACGGTCGGTTTGTGATTTATCTTAGAGAGATGTAGAGAGAAAATTTCTAGAGAGATAGAGTAGAGAGAGAGTGTAAACTAGAAAATGAAGCCTATTGCCCTTTATATACTACTTTCGTCATTTTGCACATTTCATCACCCGACTTAACCGGTTTCATAAAATACCGATTTAATCTTAAATTTATCATAAATAACTTTTAAATTCATAATAATCCACAAAATTGATTCTGAGTTCAATTTTCTTAAAAATAACAACAAACTTTGCTAAATATCCAAATACATAATAATCACCCAAATTCAACTTTAAATATAAATTTTCCACTTAATTAGCCAAAATACATCAAAATTAATTCCGTGGATGTTACAGCATGGGCTCCACCACGCTCAACTTCGTCCTCGAAGTTACTCGGACTCAAACAGTTTCAAATATTTTCTTAACATTTCTGACTTAGTTTCCCATGTATGATTTGCTCCTTTATGATGCTTCCAACGTACAAGCACCATTTCTATCTCCTTACTTCTCAATTTCTTCATCTTAGTATCTAATATACATTCCGGCTCCTCCACATATCGAAGCCTTTCATCAACTTGCAGTTCAGTATGGTCGGCCCAATCCTCGTTACTAGAAGTAAATGACTTCCGAAGATTTCCAACGTGAAACACCGGATGTATGCCCGACATCTCTTCAGGCAATTCCAAACGGTATGACTGATTCCCCACTTTTTCGATTATCTTAAATGGTCCGACGAATCTCGGAGCCAACTTTCCCCTTTTAACAAAACGAGTAACACCCCTCATGGGTGATACTTTCAAGTAGACCCAGTCGTTCAATTCAAAATTGATCGGCTTGTGCCTCCGATCATAGTAGTTTTTCTGACGATCCTGGGCCGCCTTCATGTTCTGCCTAATCAACTGTATCTTCTCGTTTGTTTCCTGAAGCAAGGCCGGCCCAGCGATTGGTGTTTCACCCGTTTCTCTCCAACATGTAGGAGTCCTACATTTCCTTCCATACAAAGCCTCGAACGGAGCTTTCTTGATCGTAGCGTGGTAACTGTTGTTATACGAAAACTCTATGAGTGGCAGATGATCGTCCCAATTGCCACCGAGATCTAACACACACGATCTCATCATGTCTTCAAGCGTTAAGATGGTCCGCTCACTCTGGCCATCAGTTTGCGGGCGGTAAGCTGTACTCATTGCTATTCTTGTCCCTAACCCTTCTTGCAAAGCCGACCAAAAATTTGAAGTAAACCGGCTGTCCCGGTCCGATACTATGGACTTAGGCACTCCATGCCTAGAAACAATCTCGTTCATGTAAATTTGAGCTAATTTCTCCAACGAATAACTTTCACGAATCGGTATAAAGTGAGCCGACTTTGTTAACCGATCCACGATTACCCAAACCGCATCATGCTGTCGCTTAGTCTTCGGCAGTTTCGTAACAAAATCCATAGTAATGTGCTCCCACTTCCATTCCGGAATGGGAAGCGGTTGCAGACTGCCATAAGGTTGTTGATGCTCAGCCTTTACCAACCGGCAAGTCCTACATCGTTCCACATACTGCCCTATGTCCTTTTTCAATCCCGGCCACCAAAAGTCTTCCTTTAAGTCGTTGTACATCTTTGTGCTCCCGGGATGTACAGAAAACTTAGATTGATGTGCCTCCTCAACGATCACATTTCTCATACCACCATATTTCGGCACCCAAATTCTTCCGTACACACCTTTTATACCAGACTCACTCATTTCCATATTCTTTAAATGTATCCTAACATCCTCAGCTCCAATATTCTCCTCTTTCAAGGCTTCTTTCTGAGCAGCCTTGACATCATCAATTATCGTGGAGGTCAACATTGTAGAAGTCATCATATAACAGAAATCCTTAGCATACGCTTTCCGGCTCAAGGCATCGGCTACTACATTAGCCTTTCCGGGGTGATAAAGAATTTCACAATCGTAATCTTTTATTAGTTCCATTGATCGTCTCTGCCTCATATTGAGTTCCTTCTGGCTAAAAATGTACTTTAAACTCTTATGGTCCGTGTATAATTGGCACTTAGTCCCGTAGAGATAATGCCTCCATAACTTTAATGCGAATGTTACTGCAGTCAACTCGAGATCATGAGTTGAGTAGTTCTTCTCATGCTGCTTCAACTGCCTTGAAGCATATGCAATTACTTTCCCCCGCTGCATCAGTACAGCGCCTAACCCTAACCTCGAAGCATCGGTATACACCACAAAGTCATCATTGCCCTCAGGTAAGGCAAGTATCGGCGCTTCACTCAAAGTTTTCTTCAAAACTTCAAACGCCTCTTGCTGCACGGTCTCCCAAACAAAAGGCGCATTCTTCTTCGTTAATGCCGTCAGCGGAACTGCAATCTTTGAAAAGTCCTTTATAAACCTCCTATAATATCCCGCCAACCCAAGAAAACTCCTGATTTCCGTAGCTGATTGTGGCGGTTCCCAATTTCTTATAGCCTCAACTTTAGCTGGATCAACCGAAATCCCAGCTCCAGATATAACATGTCCTAGAAACTGTATCTGTTGTAGCCAAAACTCGCACTTTGAGAACTTGGCGTACAACCTTTCTTTTCTTAACAACTCCAACAGTTCTCTCAGATGTTCAGCATGTTCTGCTTCAGACTTAGAATATACCAGTATATCATCAATAAACACTATCACCGACTTATCCAACATCGGTCTACAAACCCTATTCATCAAGTCCATAAAGACAGCCGGGGCATTGGTTAACCCAAAAGGCATAACCAAGAACTCGTAATGCCCATAACGTGTCCTAAATGCTGTCTTAGGCACATCCTCTTCTCGAACTTTCAGTTGATGGTACCCCGATCTCAGATCAATCTTAGAAAATACACAAGCGCCATGTAACTGATCAAACAAGTCGTCTATCCTCGGCAGAGGATACTTGTTCTTAATCGTCAATTTATTCAGCTCCCGGTAATCTATGCACATCCTCATCGTGCCATCTTTCTTCTTTACAAACAGTACCGGAGCTCCCCACGGCGATGAACTCGGCCGAATGAAGCCCTTGTCCAATAACTCCTGAAGTTGTGTCATCATTTCTTTCATCTCGGTTGGGGCAAGACGATAAGGAGAACGAGCTACCGGTGCAGCTCCGGGGATCAAGTCAATCCTAAACTCAACTTGTCTCTCAGGCGGCACGCCAGACAAGTCTTCCGGAAACACATCCGGGAATTGTGAAACAACCGGCACATCGGCCAAAGTTCTCTTCTCTGCCTTAGCATCAATCGCATATGCTAAGTATGCATCACATCCCTTTGCAACAAGCTTTCGAGCTTTTGCAATAGTCAGCAAACACAGATCCCCGCTTCTCCTATCCCCATATATACATATCTCACGCCCCTCCGGGGTAGTTATCTTTATCATTCGGCTCTTACACACTATGTGGGCTTCATTCTCGATCAACCAGTCCATCCCGACTATGACATCAAACTCACTGAATTCTATCGGTATCAAGTCCAAATTGAAGACTACATCTTCAATTACTAACGTGCAGTTACGGTAGACATGATCTACTTTTACTAGAGTGTTGCTAGCAGTTTCTATATCAAGAACAGCAGATAATCTAGATAGTGGCATGGCAATTCTTTGTGCAAACATAGTAGAAACAAACGACCTATTGGCACCCGAATCAAATAAAACTCGTGCAGGCATAGAATTAACTATGAACGTACCCGTGACGACCTCCGGATTTTCCCTTGCCTCCTCTGCAGTTATCTGAAAAGCACGAGCAGGTGCCCTCTGTGACTGACCCCGGCGGTTAACTGAACCACCACTCGAACCTCCAGACGAGCGTGTTGATGATGGGATAGCAGCCGTTGGAGCATTCTTTCTACAATTCCTGCTATAGTGACCCCACACCCCACACTTATAGCAAGCATCACCCTTCCTTGGGCAGTCATTCTGAAAATGTCCCAGCTCCCCACAGCAAAAACAAGCACGTCCGTTAGGGCATTTGCCAAAATGCTCCAGGTGACATTTGTTGCAGTATTGTGGTTCGGTGTTGATAGAGTATGCACGAGCACGACCGCGATCAGAAGAACCAGATGGTCGGCGAAAAGACTGCTGTGACGAGTATTGTGAAGACCGGGAAGATCCCGAGTATCCTCCCTCCCTTTGGCGCTTCGGCGGTGACGGCTGTGTCGGATTGGTGGAAGCAGCAGCAGACCCAACAGAGTAGCCTGACATAATCAAAATCTGCTCTACATTTCTGGCAGCCTCAAGTAAGCCAGCAAATGTAGGGTAACGAACATTGCTCATGACCCTCCTAATCTCAATGTCAAGACCAGCCTCGAACCTGGTCACTTTCCTTTCTTCGGTGTCCACCTGATGAGGTGCGAACAGACTTAACCTCGTGAACTCCACAGCATATTGGGACACCGTCTTCGTCCCCTGTACCAGCGCCATAAACCTTGCCTCTAATCTCCGACGCTCATCGATCGGACAGTATTGCTGAGTGAATAAGTCCTTGAACTCAGCCCAAGTCATAACCGAAACTTTCTCTAATGTCAAAGCGTTCACCATGGCATTCCACCACATGATTGCATCATTCGTGAACATAGCAGTTGCATAACGAACCATGTCCTTCTCAGCACAGTCGCTGATTCGGAATGTTCGCTCAGTTGCTGTTATCCATTCCAGTGCAGCAACAGCATCCCCTAAACCGTTAAACTCTACAGCTCCATTTCCTTTAAAATCCTTAAACCGACAACCCCTGGGCTTATTAGATGACCCAGTGTTGTCATCTTGTTCCTCATTAATTCCTTCTCTTTCTTTTTCTTTGTTCTTCCTTTTATCTTCCCTTCGCTTAGTTTCGGCCTCATCTCGAGCCCGAAACTGCTCTTGAATCATCTCTCTTTGCTCAGCCATCATGGCTAGCATCATTTCTCTCGTCTCTTCAGGTGTCATTCCTCCTCCAGACATGTTCTGAAATATAAACATATAACTTATTTAGCAACATGTCATAAATTTAAAGACACCATTCATTTGTCCCGTATGATAGTCAATTTCTTATAATTACTAGATCATAACCTATCTTAGTTCAGATCATTACTTAACATCACTACATATCATCACCTAATGTTTGAGATCAAGACCTCACGGACACTTGAATCTCAAACTACTGCTCTGATACCATCTCGTGTGACACCCTTGCCACAACAACCACCAATTACAATACACCCAGGATTAATCATCAACATGCAATAACATAATGATCTGATAACCTAAATTTAAGTGCGGAAGCATTAAAACATAAATAAAGTGGTGCAACAAGTGTTAAACACCCTACGGTGCTATCAGGTACCAAGTCTAGGTCTACACACCCATACATTTATTACAATCATCCAGAATATATTACAACATTTGTCCCACAACATAATTACCGATTAAATAGCAGATATCTTCCAAATCTTCCAAATCGACCTAACTAGAAGGTCCAGCAGTAGATTTCCCCTTTCCTGTAAAAATACAACAACTAAAACGTAAGCTAATGCTTAGTGAATACATAGATTGCGCATATTATAAATATTTATGAAGCCCAAGAGTAACCCCGACGACAAACGTCGTATACTCTCTTCGTACACCAAGTACGGACCAGAGCCGCAGCCCCTTCGAGCCCAAAGCTCGGCATTTACACATACCATCTGAGACAAACGAACGATCGGGGATGACATACTGCCTACCGGACCTGGAGGGATCAGCTCCAGCGTCATATAGCACAGTAACATCAGAGTTAACGATGCGACCCACCGGTCCATCACTAGATGCACAACAATCGAACGGACATGCAACAAGTAAGAATGTGCATCTAAATCTACGCAAGTTAGTAGAAATCCAACCAAACAAGTGAAACAACAGGTCTCAGCAGGCAAAGCTTAACATAAAACAGATATAATCATGCGAAATCTACTGTACTCACAGTGGGTGCGTATTATCTTTAAACCGATATTATTTCTCTTCGGGCTTTCAACCGGATCCACCAAGTACCCCACTGTGGGTTAAACAACACCACAAGGGACCTGTTATTATCAATTACAACAATTCCTCGTATCATTATCCATTTAATTCCATAATAATCAAGTTTCGTAAATTTGACGATATTTTCCCCGTTTCGGGTCTATATCCAATATTCGAATTACAACTAAGTTTGAACCCATTTCATGTTCATATATTGACCTTTATATAACTCATGACATTTTATGTGTTGTTTATGAGTTTCATTCAAAATACACAAGTCTAGGGAGTAGTATTCTCAATTTTAGGCATTAAACTCGAATTTAATGGGTTAGATTCGAAATCAAGCATCAGATTCGAATTCCCCCCATCAGATTCGAACTCATCTTCGAATCTAATGTCAGATTCGAAGCCATACCCTTCGAGTCTATCATCAGATTCGAACCCCCCTTAGAATCTGATGGTACACCTTCGAATCTAGCACCAAACTCGAGTCTGTTCTTACATTTCGACTCTGTTCTTGACATATTCGAGTCTGTTCATCATTTTAACTTAAATCCTTCATTTCTAAGGCCTAAAATCAGTGTTATATCATGTATGATGCATATATTCGATTCTACTATGCATATAGTATCATAATCTAGCAACATTTCAAGCAAAACAAACTTAAATTTGCATAAAATGATAGATTCGAGATTCTTGTTCTTCAAAACCGAAACCATAACTTAAAAAGGATCGATTCTTACCTCAATTCGCACGAAATCTGAAATCCGTTTGTAGATTACTGTTGTACTCCTCGATACCTTTCCGATGACGTATAATTCTCGAAAATCCGACGGTCGGTTTGTGATTTATCTTAGAGAGATGTAGAGAGAAAATTTCTAGAGAGATAGAGTAGAGAGAGAGTGTAAACTAGAAAATGAAGCCTATTGCCCTTTATATACTACTTTCGTCATTTTGCACATTTCATCACCCGACTTAACCGGTTTCATAAAATACCGATTTAATCTTAAATTTATCATAAATAACTTTTAAATTCATAATAATCCACAAAATTGATTCTGAGTTCAATTTTCTTAAAAATAACAACAAACTTTGCTAAATATCCAAATACATAATAATCACCCAAATTCAACTTTAAATATAAATTTTCCACTTAATTAGCCAAAATACATCAAAATTAATTCCGTGGATGTTACAAGCTGCTCAACAGTTTCATAAACAGAATGTGCTGATTTTCAGGAAAAGATATCTACACGAAGATTCCAGCATATCTACTATCAGAGAAGTCATAGTCCTTCAAGGAAACAAATCAAGAAGCAATATAAATACATAGAATAGGTCTTTCTATTGTATAGGAGTTTTCTGCATATTCAAGTTTGTAATTGCTTTTTGTTTAAGTTTTCATAAGCCTCTAAGGTTGTAAAACCCTAAGAACAATTTGTGTTCTTCGTCTAATCAAACAGATTAGAGGTGATGGTAATCATTGAAATCAGCAATACAAGCAGTTTTGATTATTTCTTGTGTTTACTTGCCATTGATTCTGAAAGCTTTTGTTAAAATAATTAAGTGTTATTCCGCAAACTTCTTAATTAAACTTTGATTCAAAGCAAGATTATTGATTTATACTCTGATAAATTCAAATCAATTAGTCTTGGTTAATTAGTTTTAGATCCTGACAAGTGGTATCAGAGCCAGGTTGTTCTTTGTTTTTCAAAGTCGAAAACTTTCTTTTAAATTTTTAATCTTTTGCAATGGAATTTGAAAATAGCAGCAGTGGATCTGGGCAAGGACTCAAAGTACCTATGCTCAAGCCCACTGAGTTTGAGATGTGGAAACTTAGGATTCAACAGCATATTCAATTCATTGATTATGCCATATGGGAAGCTGTTGAATTTCCTCCTGTAGTTGATCCAGAACTTGATGATGAGGGAAAACCAATCAAAACTCCTCCAAAAACTGAACTTGAAAGAAAGGATAGAATGAATGAAGTGAAAGCTCTTACACTTTTACAAATAGCCATTCCTAATGCTTATCAACATCAGTTCAAAAGTTCTATACTGCTCATTCTCTTTGGAATGCTTTAGAGAAAAGATTTGCTGGTAATGCCAGTACCAAGAGAAATCAAAAGGATCTTCTGAAACAGCAGTATGAAAACTTTTCTGGTGGAAAGAATGAAAACCTTACTCAAATGTTTGACAGGTTCAACAAACTGATAAGGGAACTGGAAAGTGCAAAAGTCAGCCTGGATCAAGATGAAGTCAACAGAAAGTTTCTCAGATCTCTTGGAGAAGAATGGACAGTTTATGCTGCACAATGGAGAACAAAAGACACTCTTGATGAAATAGAACTGGATGATCTGTACAAGAGTCTGAGAGTGTTTGAGACTGAGATTGATACTGAAAAGAAATCTCTTTCTTATAATCATAATACTGCTCTTCTGTCATCTGAAAAATCTAATGGCAGTGATTCCTTTTCAGGTGGTGATGGCAACTCTACTGAAGCTCATTATGAGGCTTTTGTTGTCAATGATGGACTGTTTGCTCTAAATGCTGAAGACCTAGAACAGATTCATCCAGATGATCTTGAAGAGATGGATTTGAAGTGGCAACATGCAATGCTGACCATGAGGGCCAAAAGGTTTCTTAAAAGAACAGGCAGGACCAACTTTCAAGCCAGAACAGAAGGCAAACCAGCTTTTGATATGACAAAAGTTGAGTGTTATAAATGTCATAAGCTTGGTCACTTTGCCAGAGAATGTAGATCTCAAGGTCAACAGTCATCCAGGACTTCACAGACCAATCAGACATCATCATCAACAGCACTTGTCTCCCAAGAAGACAATGTGTTTGACTGGAGTGATCAGACAGAGGAAGAGTTTCAAAATCAAGCTCTGATGGCAGAAACATCAAATGTCTCCTCCACTGAACTACCATCTGAGGTAAATTCTAAACTCTGCTCTCAATCATGCAAAAATATGGTTAAAAAGTACACAGACCATAATGAGAGCATGTGCAAAACTCTAGCTAAGATGGAAGAAAGGAGATATGAATACATGCAAGCCATAGAAGATCTTGAAAAACAGATCAATGACTATAAGGATAATGAGATTCAAATGGGACATGATAGAACATATCATGAGTGGGAGAAAAAGGAGCTAAATAAGAAAATAGAATCCCTTAATAAAAAGGTAGAAGAGACTGAACAAAAGGTGTTAGAGGCTAATAAGAAACTAGAATCTGTCAATATAGATCTAGGTAACTTCAAATTGGCTAATCAAAAGCTGGAACACCTAATGGAAGTCCAATTTAAAGATAGGGTAAAATCTCAGGTTAATCCCAAAGAAGGCATAGGCTACAGGGCTACTCCACCTCCATACAATAACAAATACATCATCCAATGAGTGAAGTTGCTGATAGACTTGTCAATGAACCACTAGATGAGTCTATGACTACTGTAGATCCTATTCTTGATAACAGTCCTGAATCTAAAGAAGATCAGATTCAAAATAGAGACTATGAGTGCACAGCAGTTGAGAAGGAACACAAAACAATGAGTGCACCTATAGAGATCCAAGCCCCCAGTAAGAAAGGAAAAGAGAATATGAGTGTATGCAATGCTGCTCCACAAGTTTCTGTACATTATAACTGTAACACTGCATCTTCTTCAAAGAATATTAAAAAGGGTAAAAATGTTCGAGTCTGCACATGTCAAAAGCATGGTGTTCAAAAGTTTCCCAAACAACAGCAGGTAAGGGGAAATCAGAGGAACAAGAACCAGAAATTGTCAAATAAATCTGGTTCTCCAATTCAAACAGTCAAAAGGTGTTTTCACTATGGCAGGAAAAATCACTTGGCCAAGGATTGTTTTTATAAACCAGCTGTTGCAAAACAGACTGTGAAACATAAAAAATCAAGTCCTACTCATGTCAAAAATTCAAAGGTCAAACCTTCTGCTACACCAGTTCCAAAGAAAACAGTTGATCACAGGCTTTCAAAAGCTAATAAAAAACAGTCCACACACCAAAAACATGTTTTGGCAAAGCCTAAATTAAGTTTTAAACAGATATGGTGTGTCAAAGACAAATCCTCAGATCAAACTGCTGATACAAAAAATCAGACTGCTAAGCCAAATTCTGAAGCTGTTAGTGCAAATTCTGAAGTTGTTAGCACTACAAACACAGATCAGACTGCTAAGCATCAATCTGGAACTGTTAATGAATCACCTGAGACTGTTAGAAGAAAAGATGACCAAAATACCTGGATACCTCATATAATCACTAAATACTCTCCAAAGACTCCATCAGTAGATCTCACTAAATATAAGAAGTCAAAAACAGTATTTAGTTATGTCAATGCACAAGGCCAACCCAAAACCAATTTGGTTTGGGTTTACTCCACTACTTACTAAGCTTTTATTTGTGCAGGGCAACCACAGGTCACCTCATAAAACAAGATGGCATTTGGACAGTGGATGCTCGACAGGCAATTCTGAGTGCTTGTCAAATTTCAAAGGCTTTGATGGAGGATTTGTTGCATTTGGAGGCAACTCAAAAGGAGGTAAGGTTACAGGTAAAGGTACTGTTAATGCAGGCAACATGATTTTCCATAATGTTTTGTATGTTGAACAGCTTAAGTATAATTTGTTAAGTGTCTCTCAAATTTGTGACAAACAAAACATTGTTTTGTTTACAGATTCTGAGTGCATTGTCCTTTCAAAAGATTTCAAAATTCCTGAAAATCTCATTTTACTAAGAACACCAAGAAAGGACAATGTCTACTGTTTGGACACAGATCTTTTATCCAACTCAAATACTTTAAGTTGTTTGATATCCAAAGCATCATCCAATGAGTCTGCCCTTTGGCATAGAAGGATGTGTCACATGAACTTCAAGTCCATGAATGTTTTAGTCAAAAAGAATCTGGTAAGAGGCTTACCACAAAAGGAGTTCATATGTGATGATCATTGTGTGGCATGTCTTAAAGGCAAGCAACACAAAACTTCTCATAAGGCCAAAGAAGTAAATTCAATCTCATCTGCTCTTCAGCTGATTCATATGGATCTATTTGGTCCAACATCTGTTTTGAGTTTGAATAAAATGGCTTACTGTTTAGTTATTGTTGATGATTTCACCAGATTTACTTGGGTTTACTTTCTTAGGTCTAAAGATGAAACTGCTCAGCTAGTTAAGTCATTTATTCTTAAGATAGAAAACCAATCCAACTCAAAGGTTAAGGTGATAAGATCAGACAATGGAACTGAATTTAAAAATCACATTCTAAACAGTTTTTGTGAGTCCAAAGGTATTGCTAGACAATATAGTGCACCAAGAACACCACAGCAAAATGGTGTAGCTGAAAGAAAGAACAGAACATTAATTGAGGCTGCCAGAACAATGTTAGCTGATTCAAACTTGCCAATGACTTTCTGGGCAGAAGCTGTTAATACAGCCTGTTATGTTCTGAATAGGGTTCAGATTGTGCAATCTAAAGGAAAAACTCCTTATGAGTTATTCCATAATAGAAGTCCCCTAATAGCTTTCTTCAAGCCTTTTGGATGTCCATGTACTATTCTTCATACTAAGACTCACTTAGGGATGTTTGACAGTAAGGCTGAAGAAGGATTTTTTTGTAGGATACTCAAGTCAAAGCAAAGCCTATAGAGTATATAACAGTGTGTCTAAAACCATTGAAGAAAGTGCCAACGTTGAATTTAATGAAAATACTACAAATGTCAAAGGCACTGGTCCTGATTGGTTGTTTGATTTAGATTCACTAACAAATTCTCTGAGCTTTGTTGAGTATACTGCAGAAGCTGATGCATACAGGATTGAAGCTGCCAACACAAATTCTCATGCTGCCAATACAAATTCTCAAGCTGTTGGCACAAAGTTTCAAACTGCTGCAGAGTCAACCAATTGTGATGATTACACCACTATACCACTTCTGTCATGTGACCCTCCAGGGGTTCTGAATGCTCAACATGATACAAATCCAGACACTGAAATGTCACTCCCAAGTCCTGAGAGAACAGCTCCAACACAAAGGGAAACAGTCCCAGATTCAAGTCAAGTTGTTCCAAAAGCTGAACCATTCACTAGTCCTAATGGAGATGATAGAAATCTTGGATCTTCTTTTCAGACAGAGAGAGAGCCTACTCTCAGAGTTCACAAGTATCATCCTCTCAATCAAATACTGGGTGATCCAAGCACTCCTGTACAAACAAGGAAAATGGTTCACAATGAGACTGCTGCTGCTGAACAAGCGGTTCCTGAATTCAGTCTAGCTGCTTTTGAACATGTCTGTTTCATGTCTCAACTAGAACCTAAAAAGGCGTCAGAAGCGTTGAAAGATTCATCCTGGATTGAAGCAATGCAGGAAGAGCTGCTACAATTCAAGATTCAAAATGTCTGGACTCTGGTTGATCTTCCTAAAGGAAAGAGAGCAATTGGTACAAGATGGGTGTTCAGAGACAAGAAAGATGAGAGAGGGATAGTCATCAAGAATAAAGCAAGGCTAGTAGCTCAAGGGTACACTCAAGAAGAAGGCATAGATTATGATGATGTATTTGCTCCAGTGGCAAGAATTGAAGCCATCAGACTATTCTTGGCCTATGCAAGCTTCAAAGGTTTTAAAGTGTATCAAATGGATGTGAAGTCTGCTTTTCTATATGGAACAATTGAAGAAGAGGTCTATGTATGTCAACCTCCTGGTTTTGAGGACTACAAGCATCCAGACAGGGTCTACAAGTTAGACAAGGCTCTCTATGGTCTCCATCAAGCCCCCAGAGCATGGTATGACACTCTGTCATCATACCTTCTACAGAATGGGTTCAAGAGGGGCACTCTGGACAAAACTCTTTTCACTAAGTCCATCAAAGCTGAGATTCTGCTTGTCCAAATCTATGTTGATGACATCATCTTTGGCTCAACAAATGATTGTTTGTGCAAAGAGTTTGAAGCTTTAATGCACAAAAAGTTCCAAATGAGTTCAACGGGAGAACTCACTTTCTTTCTAGGATTGCAGGTTAAGCAGAAGCCCACTGGTCTCTTCATAAGTCAATCAAAGTATGTTAAAGACATACTGGAAAAGTTTGGGTATCAAGACACCAAAGTTGCAAGCACTCCAATGGATCCTCACAAGCAGCTCCATACAGACAAAGATGGCATAGATGTGGACATCCATTTATACAGATCTCTTATAGGATCTCTTATGTATCTAACATCTTCTAGACCTGATATAATGTTTGCTGTCTGTGTGTGTGCTAGGTTTCAATGCTCTCCAAAGGATTCTCACTTGGTTGCTATTAAGAGAATCTTTAGATATCTCAAAGGTCAACCACATTTAGGCCTATGGTATCCTAAAGACTCTCCCCTTGAACTAACAGCCTACTCTGACAGTGACTATGGAGGATGCAACATTGACAGAAAATCCACAACTAGTGGATGTCAATACTTAGGAGCAAGATTGGTCTCTTGGTAATGCAAAAAGCAGACAACTGTTTCCACATCATCCACTGAAGCAGAATATGTAGCAGCTGCAAGCTGCTGCTCCCAGGTAATGTGGATTCAAAATCAATTGAGAGACTATGGTATGAACTTCTTATCCACTCGTATTTACATTGACAATTCAAGTGCAATCAGCATTGTGCAAAACCAAGTGAAATTCCCAAAAACCAAGCATATAGACATCAGATTTCACTTTATAAGGGATTGTAATGAGAAGAAATTAATCCAAGTTACCAAAATACATACTGATGATCAGTTAGCTGATCTATTTACAAAACCTTTTGATGTAGGAAGGTTCACTTTCCTGGTATCAAATATTGGTATAGTAAACATGGATTAATTTGTTTTCATCAAATTCATATGCTTATTTAAGGGGGAGTCACTGTTTCATTAAAAGATGCCTAAGTTTCAACTAACAGCTTGAGTATTTTCTCAAGCTGCTAGTTCATTTTCTCGGACTGTTAGTTATTCACTTGATCTGTCAAAGTGTGCAGGGTATTTAGGTAATTTCTTAAATGTGTGTGCGCGGGACCCAACTTTTTTTCAAAACCTTTAAAGGTCCCAGTTTCGTATAGTTGTAACTACCAGTTACAAAATTTCATACCACGGCCTTTCTTTTCTCTCTGAACGATTCACACACTTCCTTGCAACCCTAAAACCTCCGTTCAATCTTCAATGGAGTTTGTCAAAGAACACAACTGCCTACCATACTCTCTAAGGCACTCTGAACTTCAGCCGTTCCATGACATGATGGACTTTCTTAGACACTCCCATATCCACCATGCCCTCAATATCAATCCCACCATATACATCTCTCATATCGAACAGTTCTGGAACCGTGTCTCTGTCCAAACCATCAATGGAGTTCCTTCTATACTATCCAAAATTGATGGCACTCCCATCACCATAACTGAGGATTCCATTCGACGTCATTTGCATCTTCAAGATGCCACAGGTATAACAGCCCTAACCCTTAATGCTTTACATACTGGTCTGCATGATATTGGATATAGGGGTCCTGCTGATTCATTTACTTTCTTGAAAGCACACTTTTCACCTAAATGGAAATATCTGGTGCATATTATTCAGCAGTGTATGAGCCCCAAAAGAACTGGTTGGTCAGAATTTTCCTCAAATATTGCCACTGCCTTAGTGTGCTTTTCAACGGGCCAACAGTTCAATTTTTCAAATATGATTTTTCAGGGGATGTTAAGGCATCATTCCCTAAAGAATGGGAAGTTTTTAATGTATCCTAGATTTTTGGCAGAAATAATTGCACACACCTGCACCACTTCTCATTTACATAAGAGGATACATATTTCCCATCGGCACTCACTATCTTCCATTAAAAGGCTTTAAAAACAAAGTGCCAATTTTTTGAGTATAGATGTTCCATTGCCTTCTGCAATGCTCAACATCATTCCAAGAAACAGAGGAGAGGGTCCTGAGCAGGCTCAGCCTATCATTACTGCTTCACCCCCAGGACCCCAACCCCCTCCTCATGATACACAAATTCCTTCTGCTCCTATTGATCAGCCAAGATCCACACTTGAATATCTATATAAAAGGAAAAGAGGACCAGGAGCTCCTTCCTCCTCAGCCCTCAGACAAGAGCCACATAACCCTGTGCAGGAGGACACTTCTGCACAGAATATCCAAAGGGTACACATTGTGTCAAGACCTCCCCTTACGGGGCAGTCCTGAATGACTAGGACCCAATGAGCAATACAACATCAATCAAAACTAAGATAGATTAATAAAGTGCGGAATTAAGTCATTACAGAAATTAGGATTATTATACAATAAGTTCAAATCAAAACTACAAAAAGGCACCAGGACACTAATCTAATACATAGTCACAACACATAGCACTGATCTACCCAAACCACCACCATTATTGTCTTCAATCGATACCAATTGCAGATTCAGTAGTGGTCTAATGACTTCGAATTCGAGCGTGCAGATCCTAAAGACTTGGGTCAGCTGGACCTTTTCCTTTGATTAAACCTGTAAAAAGATTCAACAACAACTGTAAGCGGTGCTTAGTGAGATTATAGATTTAACAGTTAACATGCCATGACAATTTTAAGCGGAGACTTGACTTTTGACCTTTTACTTTAAGCTCTGACTTTGACTTTAAGCACGATTTTGACATGACTGCCGCTATCAGCCAGACATTGTGAGACATAGGACTTAAGATCGGATGATGTTTAATCCCACGGACACGCTTTTAATTGTGGGGGCCAACCACATACTGGGCTAGCTACCAGTAAGACAACATGGGAAAACATCGGAGTAGACTTAATCACAGACTGACATGGACTTTCTCAGACTTGAATTATGCGGAAGCATAGGAAAGCATTGATATCAAGGCAATTGGCATTCAAAGTAATGAATCAAGATAGCAACAATAATATATCCAAGACTAATTCAGACTGTAAAGACAAGTTTGCAATGATGATATATTAAAAGCTATCATGATCCACAGGGCATCACCGTACCAAGGTGTGCACATGTCACATTCTAGCTGAGCATATAGACTTTCAAATAAAGCTAGAACAACAATATGTCTCACAAGAAGACAAGCATGTATACAGTTATATCTATAACTCACTGTTACTGGTTTTTATGGCATGACTGTTGACTTTGACTTTCGCAAGCGGATTTATATCCACCACCTGAGTTATCTCAGGATTTAGCTTTTGACTTTACAGACTTTAGCTCTGTCTTGCTTCTCTGACTTTGACTTGGCTTGACTTTATTGACTGCTGTTGGCTTTAATTGCTTTAACTTGACTTTTCTGGCTTGGCTTTACGGACTTTGACTTTTATAACACAGTTCAGATTAGCTGAACCTGTTCAGTGTTTGTAAATCAATTTACATAAGATCATTGACTTTTTACAACACAAATATGTATTTATGTTGCATTCTTGGATATTCTGAAGCTTATGTATAGACTTATTGCATTTATTGACTTCTCATGTCATTTCAAACTTTGTTAAATCGGAATTAAGCTTATTATTTAACTTGCCATGATTTAATGACTTTATGATTTTATATGCATTTCATGTTTTTCATGGACATGTGTGACCTTATTTTGGTCTTTCTTTGGCTTTCATTTTTACTTTAAACTTAGATGAATGCATCTAATGACATAAAATGCTTAAACAAAGTATATAAGTTACAAATTCATTTAAATGATTCATAAAGTCAATTTATATACATTCATGACCTTTAATGCATAATTATGCCCTTATGACTTATAGCATGTTTATAAGTGTCATTATTTTATAACATTTACATTTGAAGGTTCATAACTGATAAATGTTCATGGCATCTATATGCATTCCTTGTTATTAAAAATCTCATTTATAAGATGCATATATGATTAAAGTTTAATTCTGTTTGTAGCTGTCCCCAATCACAGAACACACAACTCTGTTACAACACATATGTATGAATGTATTACTCAATGTTGTACCTTTTATTTTGTTCCTGCTCACACATCATGTAAGGCACACATAATTAAAGTGTATATATACATACATACATACATACATATATATATATATATATATATATATATATATATATATATATATATATATATATATATATAAGAATGAGTTGATGAGCTGTTTTGAATAGAAATACACATGCACACAACACATCATGTAACTGAATTATTTAATATCAGAACACAAAACACGCATATAAACTTGCATAATTGTTGCTGGACATTGTTTTCTGTATATATATATAACTCACAGCACACACACATGTGCTTATTACTAGTTTTGTTTTATTATAACTAGAGACACACACACGCACACTGCATTTATATATATTGCACACACAGTGTGCACATACTGCACACACATTCTAACTTCATGCAATTAAAAGAAAGGTGATGTCCCTGTTTCTGCTTTTATACATACAGCACACACACATGTAAAAGAAATGGTTGCTGAAAATGTGTTGATGGACTGTTGTTTCCATCGAGCACTCTGCTCACACATTTGACATATATACTAAATTCATGAAACATAAAAGGTTGTTGTTTCTGTCGAGTACACAACAAACACATAAAAAGGGAAAAAGTGCTGCTCTGGTTCTGTTTTCGGTACTGTGAAGGGTACCGAAACCTCAAAAGGTTTCGGTAGTTTTCTATTCCATTCGGTATTGGAGGTGGTCTCGGTAATTGGTTCAATTTCCAGCATGGTTTCGGTACCTTTAGGGGATTAAAAGGGTGTTGTTTCTATTTTATAATAACAACACACACATACACACATTCCTCACTTATATAAAAGACAAGGAAATAGAACAAAAGACTAATGGTGCTGTTTTATTTCAGTATTATGGTTTCGGTAGTGACAAAATGGTTTCAGTTGCTATCTTGGTCTCGGTAGTTCTACTGTAGGTTTCAGCATCCACATATATATGTTTCTGTATTTGATATCATGCAGATGGGATTCGTATATATATGCAACACACACTACACACCTGCACAACTTCTTTTGCTTCTGTTTTGTCTTCTATTATACAACATTTCAGCACCCAAAATGACAATAAGTTGGCTTTTTAATGTATCTAAATGACTAACAAAACTCACACATATTTTCTGTTATATGGCCGAAGGCCAAAGGCCTTCTTGGCCTTCTTGTTTGATCAAAACCGAAACAACAAAATCAACACTATTATTTTCAGTTTCTTAGTTTCAGAGTATGAATTAAGGTTACAAAATGTTAATATGATGAATTAAACCCATAAGAATTACATGCATGTTATTTATTTCACTCTTTCAACACTAATTTTGTCAAATTTGTGTTCATAAAGTACAAAGAAACCGTGGGTTAACAAGACAACAACAAGAACAAATTTTGTTTGTGAAATTACCTTGAAATCTTGCATTTTGTTGAACAACTTGATGAATTGAAGAAGATGACTATGATAATGAACCGTGGGTTTGGAAAGGTTGGAGATGAAATAGACTTTTCTTTCTTTTGAATTGATCAAGTGAGCAGAACCCTCATTTGGGTATTTATATAAAATTGCAAGTTTCATCATTTTTTTCATTTTTTTTTAACTTTTGACCCCCTTTAATTTATCTTTCTTTTATTTAATTATGAAAATTAAATTACATACTCTATAATTAACACATATAACTTTTATTTTATTTTGTCATAACAAATTTTATACTTAAAACTCATAATGTAATTGTAACTTGTATTAACTTAATAAAGAAAATGCATAGTTAATAAATGTAATTAAAATTACATTTAACATATTAATTAACATTAAGGTGGTTAATTAATGCTAATCATGTTAATCGTTGTTATTAAAGTTTAGGTTGTTACAGAATGGGCTCCACCACGCATAACTTCGTCCCCGAAGTTGTCTATGTTCAGATAAACGTAACTTAGGAATTACAAAGTAGCTATGTATTCCCATAATCTAACATAAACATTTTGGTGATTTATTGAATGAGCACCATCTGTTTTTCACAACTTTTGCTTCTTTGGCTTTTATAACCAGTACATTGGTCATTTCAATGTTATGCAACTTATCTGTTGAACTATGTAATCAACATACGAAATCATAAGATTTCTGCTTATCGCTTATACTTTTTATTGTGTCAACTTACGCTTTGAGATTCAGTATGACTTTTAAATTAATTCAGATATTAATTTAATCTATTAAGACAAGTTATATCTCTTTTCTTTTGATCTTGAACCAGTTGTGGCTTTTTGAATCTCACATTTGTTCTATTGAACATTTTCACTCATTGATGATGTTATTATCATCAATCGCTTAACAGACTTTTTGGTTTGCGCTGACAAATTTCAAGACTTGAGATAACTATTCATTTGTAATCCCTGAGTCCATGGTTACTTTATATACTTCAGCCAAGACTTTTGTTGACAAGACAATGGAATAAGAATTCCATATATACATGCGTATAGACTTTTAATTGACTTTCATTGGTCATTCAGATCAATCGCTCAATTCTTATAAAAATTTCTCTTTATTTTTCGTTTGACTCTAGCTTTGTGTCTCTGATCTTTGATTTCTATTCATGCTGACATTGGGTGCTTGACAATGGGGTTCAAACACCATTCTTCTCATTTAATTTCATTGACTCAACAACTTTTACCTCTGTCTCATTAAGAGACACGCTGTAATCATTCAAATTACTAGGCTTTATGAAAAAGCTTGTGCTTAAAATTCAGTTTTGGGTTTCCTTAAAGCTTTTGAATCATACATGATTCAAACACTGATACTTATATCGCTTATAGGCAGAATTTTTTTTTTAAATCAGAAAACACATTAATGTTATAGCATCAACTGGTACAACCTATATGTCATCCGTATATTCACTTATCGATGACAAAGCTGTACAGTCGAACTAAAGACTTATTTTGAAATCATAAGTCGATTTAAATCAAGAATAGGAGATCTTTCTCCTGATCTCCTTAGCGATCCTATTTTAAAATGTTTCTATTGAATCGGAATGAGGTCGAGACTGAAGACAATGTTATTAACGAGCAAAACATGTTTATTTGTGGCTGTTTCAATATCAAGGGTAGCAGAATGCTAGGCAAGTGACTTGGTTAATCGATATGAAAGTGTTGTAGAGATAATTGAACAGTTTGTAGTAAAACCAAATGATGCACGATAGGTATTTAATTAGCAAACGTATTCATGGCCGCATTTGGCATTTACTCTGTTTCTTCGGCTGTGATATGATAGGCACGGGCTTTGGCTGATGGAGTTGCAGCAGTGCTCTTCATTGTTGAACCTCCGGCATATGACACGGATTGACTGTTGCTTCTCATTGGACATTGATAATTAAAGTGTCCCGGTTTTCCACACGTCAAGACCCTT
>JAANYP010003261.1:0-50266 GCA_020465985.1 Centrapalus pauciflorus | reverse complement strand
TGTGCACAGGTCTCAATCCAGCTGATAAATGAATGTTAAGTAATGTAACAGCATCAATATATCTCAACCGGATCTTTGCATGTTCAATTTGAATATCTATAACTCACAGTTTGGGTCTTGGTCAAACAGATATATGAATCTGCCACCTGAGTTATCTCAGGATTTTGTCAATCTGTAATCTGTCAGTTCTTTTCTTTGTCAAATCAAGTCTCCGACCCGCTTTTAAGTCTTTTAGTCTTTGTTCAGATAATATACTGAACCTGTTCAAATCCATTCATGATAAAATCATGTTAACTTCATCATCTTTATCATCATCATTATCATGGAATTTCATTATTTCTTTTGGTCATTGAATTCTTTATTTCTATCTGATTCTGATAATTTTCATTTCATCAATCTTTATTCTTTAAATTCATCAAACATTCACTAAATATATATATGTTAATATATATATTTATATAATCATTTATTTTACTCAAAATATCAAATTATATAGAATCGGGTTTCGGATCAATCCGGATTCGGATCCGGATTCGGATCAATCCGAAATGGACCATCCGGATTCGGTCCTTGTCATCCGAATTTAAGCATTGTCCGAATTTAGGATGACTTGGGAACCAACTTAGGATCATTATAGATCCGAAATTAGCATCATTGGTCCGAAATATATGGGATCCGAATTGGTGCTTTATCCGAATTCGGACATATCCGAATTCGGATCCTTCAAGTTCATACATTTTCCAGAAATGTTCTTGATGTTCTTTATTTTATTCATACGGATTTTCATCAATTTACACTAAACACATTAATAATTGACATGCAACTATATTTATTGATGTATTATCATTATTTGAGTGTTTTTATACATTTTTCCCTATCAATAACATCATTATTTGATCAAGATCATCCAAAAATGATTATTTTGCCAAGAACACAAGTTTTTATAAAAATTTCCGATTTCATCATTTCTGGACAATCTAATCACAAATTCTTGTTTCTATCACTTTTATTAGTTTCAATTCATCATATTCTTTCATAATCTTATACATGCAACTTGAAATCTTTACATTTAAATCACTTGGTTTCGGTTTTTAATAAAACCGAACCAACTCTTGAATACTTGAGATTTAAGTCAAGAATTACCTTAATTTCTTGCAGATTAATGTTGCTTGATGTTGTTTGTAACTTCTTGTTGTCTTCAATCCTCAATTAAACACAAATTTCTTGAATTTCTTGATAGTTTTATGAGGTTGTCGGATATGTGTAGAGAGAGAGTAGAGAGAGAAGTAAATTTTAGTTAATGATCTTAAATGATCATTATTTCGGTTTATATATATTATTTAATTATATTTGTTGTTTAACCCACTAAACTTTTGTATTTTACATCTCTTTTATTTTGGTCATCTTTAATGATTTATAATATAAATATTCAATTAATTTTAAATAGTCATATAATTTCAAACTTAATATATATTACATCCTAAATAATGTAAATAAAATTACATTATTATCTCAAAATCGGATATTTACAAGCTTGGCACAAGTTAGGTTGTTACAGAATGGGCTCCACCACGCACAAACTTCGTCCCCGAAGTTAGCTAGATTCGAACAGACTGGGATAAGTAGCTTTCATGACATCTCTGGATTCCCAAGACTGATGCGAACCCTTGTGGTGTTTCCACTGGACGAGCACCATCTGTATCTCTTTATTCCGAAGCTTCTTAGTCTTCGAGTCCAGAATACGTTCTGGCTCTTCAATTACTCGAAGCTTTTCATCAATTTGCAGGTTAACATGTGGTATCTGTACTTCTTTTTCGTCAGCCAAGCTTTTCCTCAAATGACTAACATGGAATACAGGATGTATTCCAGCTAAGTCCGCTGGTAGATCAAGACGATAAGACTGATTTCCAATCTTTTCGACGATCTTGAACGGTCCGATAAATCTTGGAGCTAACTTGTTTCTTTTAATAAAACGTACCACATTCTTCATTGGGGATACTTTTAACATCACCCAATCGTTAACCGCAAAGTTGATAGATCTGTGCCGATTATCATAATACGACTTCTGCCTGCTTTGAGCTTCAAGTATGTTTCTTCTAACGAGTTGAATCTTCTCGTGAGTCAACTGTAGAAGGGCAGGACCCGCTATTGGCGATTCGCCGGTTTCGCGCCAACAGGTAGGAGTTCTGCACTTTCTTCCGTACAAAGCTTCAAAAGGAGCCATCTTGATTGTAGAATGATAACTGTTATTGTATGAAAATTCGACCAACGGCAAGTGGTCATCCCAGTTACCACCTAAATCAAGAATGCAGGCACGAAGCATATCTTCAAGAGTTAGAATAGTACGCTCACTCTGGCCATCTGCATTTGGATGATAAGCTGTACTCATGGAAATCCGAGTACTCATCCCTTCTTGTAATGCTTGCCAGAATCTGGATGTGAAGCGACTATCACGATCAGAAACGATAGACTTTGGCACACCGTGACGAGAGATAATTTCTGTGATGTATATCTGTGCCAATCTATCGAGAGAATAAGTTTCTTTCATCGGTATGAAGTGAGCTGACTTCGTTAATCGATCCACGACTACCCAGATAGAGTCGTGCTGTCTTTTGGTCTTCGGCAGCTTTGAGATGAAATCCATAGTTATATGCTCCCACTTCCACTCGGGAACTGGTAGTGGTTGCATATCCCCGAAGGGTTTCTGATGTTCTGCCTTAACCATCTGACAGACTCTGCAGCTTTCAACACACTTACCGATATCTTTCTTCATTCCTGGCCACCAGTAATCAGCTTTCAGATCAAAATACATCTTTGAGCTGCCAGGATGAATGGATAACTTGGACTGATGAGCTTCGGACAGAAGAGTGTTACGAATAGAACCATATTTAGGAACCCAGATTCGGTTTCCCTTGAGACAGTGAAGTCTCAAATGGTTCAGAGTTAGAAATTGTAATTGCCCTTTAAGATTTTCAGAATCTATGTTCTCTTCTTTCAGCGCTTCAGTTTGAGCAGCTCGAATATCTTCAATAAGATCAGAAGAGAATATAACTGGAGTTAGGGCATAACAGCACTTTTCTGGATATACTTTTCTACTCAATGCATCAGCGACAACATTTGCTTTGCCGGGATGATATAAGATCTCGCAGTCATAATCCTTGATAAGCTCCAAGGATCGACGCTGTTTCATATTCAGATCTTTTTGAGTGAAAAGGTATTTGAGACTCTTATGATCGGTGTAGAGCTGACACCGAGTCCCATATAGATAGTGACGCCATATTTTCAAAGCAAAGGTAACGGCAGCCAACTCAAGATCATGAGTTGGTGCACTTTTCTCGTAGTCTTTCAATTGCCTTGAAGCGTAGGCAATGACTTTTCCCCTTTGCATTAGAACACATCCTAAGCCAGTACCAGATGCGTCGCTGTAAACGACAAAATCATCATTGCCTTCTGGCAAGGCTAGGATCGGCGCTTGAATCAACTTTTGCTTCAGAATATCGAATGCCTCTTGCTGTTTATCGGTCCAAACGAAAGGAGTATTCTTTCGTGTTAGCGTTGTAAGCGGTACAGCAATCTTTGAGAAGTCCTTTATGAATCGCCGATAATAACCGGCCAATCCAAGGAAACTTCGTATTTCTGAGGCATTACGAGGCGTTTGCCATTTCTGAACGGCCTCGACTTTCGAAGGATCAACAGAAATTCCTTCGCCAGAAACAACATGGCCAAGGAACTGGATCTATAAGAATCAAGATAGAAATTCAAATTCTGAGGTGAATCAAAGAATAGTTAAGGAAACAGCTCAAGACGTATATATATTAGTGATTATACCTGTCTGAGCCAGAATTCGCACTTAGAAAACTTTGCATAGAGTCTTTCTCTTCTTAATAACTCTAGCAATTGCCGCAGATGAATAGAATGATCAGCCTCCGTTTTGGAGTAAATCAGAATATCGTCTATGAATACGATAACTGATTTATCCAACATAGGTCTGCACACGCGATTCATGAGATCCATGAACGCCGCTGGTGCATTTGTCAAGCCAAACGGCATTACGAGAAATTCGTAATGACCGTATCTTGTTCGGAAGGCTGTCTTTGGAACATCATCATCTCTGACTTTTAATTGATGATACCCAGAACGAAGATCGATTTTCGAAAAGTAGCTGGCTCCTTGTAGTTGATCAAGCAGAGGATACTTATTCTTTATTGTAACCTTATTCAACTCGCGGTAGTCGATGCACATACGAAAAGTTCCGTCTTTCTTTTTAACAAACAGAACTGGTGCACCCCACGGAGAAGAACTCGGTCGGATAAACCCCTTTTCTAACAGTTCTTGCAGTTGCTTTGACATTTCCTGCATTTCTGCAGGTGCAAGTCTGTATGGAGCTTTCGCAATAGGAGCCGCACCAGGAACCAAGTCAATACTAAACTCGACTTGACGTTCTGGTGGCACTCCAGAAATGTCGTCAGGAAAGACGTCCGGGAACTCGCAGACTATCGGGATATCAGACAGAGATTTCTTTTCAGGGTTGGTTTCGGATAAGGCATAGCACAAATAAGATTCGTGACCTTTAGATAGATACTTATGTGCTTTTTCAATGGAAATGAAGCAGTGATCACCTTTTCGCTTTTCGCCTTTAATCTCTATCACTCGGCCGTCTGTAGTCTTGATTCGGATGATTCGGCGGTTGCAGACAATAGTAGCTTCATTTTTCGTTAGCCAATCCATGCCGATAATAACGTCAAACTCTTTTAATGGAATCGGGATGAGATCGAGATTAAATACAATGTTATCGACGAGTAGAGTGCAGTTTCGATAAACGGAATCAGCCATAACAAAGTTGTTACTGGCTGTCTCAATGTCTAGAATCACAGGAAGTTTTGATGGAGCTTTATGTAGTCTTGATGCAAAAGAAGTCGATATAAAAGAACGACTTGCGCCAGAATCAAATAACACACGAGCAGGTATCGTATTTAACAGAAACGTACCAGTGACTACGTCTGGTGTTTCTCTCGCCTCTTCAGCTGTAATTTGGAAAGCTCGAGTCCGTGCAGTCGGCGTTGCAGCAGAACTTTTCCCTGTAGAACCTCCTGCTGATGATTGAGACTGATAACGCGGTCCGCTACGACACTGGTACATAAAGTGTCCTCTTTTTCCACACTTCGCACATCCTCGTCCCTGCTGTGGACATTCATCACTGCTGTGACCGATCATGTTGCACGCGAAGCAAGTAACGTCTTCTGGATTACATAATCCCATGTGAGACTTTCTGCATCTCTTGCAGAATCGTGGCTCGTTTGTCAGTGAGTAGGCTTGCGCTTTCGGTTGTGAACTATGCTGATAGGATTGCTGAGATTGCGACTTATTTGGCTTGAAAAATCTGCCAAACCGCTGTTTCTTTGGAGGAGACGGATTCATCGGGTTAGTAGACGGAGCGTATAGCTGATCACCGTACTCTAAGTAACCTCGTTCGATTTGTCTAGCCGCTTCTACCATTTCCAAGTAACTCTTATATTTGATCGCACTCATGGGATGTCTGTATCTTGGGTTGAGTCCTACACGAAATCTATTCATCTTCCTCTCTTCGGTAGCAACTTGGTATGAAGAATAGCCGCATAGTCTTGAAAACTCGTGTTCGTACTCATCAACTGTCTTCGTCCCTTGAGTCAACTGCATCAGTTGTACTTCCATTTTATCTCGCTAGTCGACCGGGCAGTATTTCGCATTGAACATTTCAAGAAACTGCTCCCATTCTAAAGTCTGAATCACCTCCTCACCATAGATACTTCGCTGGGTTTTCCACCAGGCACGAGCAGCTCCCACAAATAGTGCAGACGCATAGCTTACTTTCTTCGAATCTAGACAATCAGAAATCCTGAAGATTTCTTCAGTATGACTAATCCAATCCATCGCCTGGATCGGATTCACTGTACCCTCAAAGTTCAGGGCACCGCTCGCTTTAAAATCTTTGAATTTGCAGCCTTTTGGCTGAGCTATTTGGGTTTCTGGATTTGAATTATCAGAATCAGATTCATTGGTCTGGACTTGCTTTTCTTTTCTCTTATTTTTCTTTTCTTCACGTCTTTTAGCTTCGGCCTCATCTCTGGCACGAAACTGTTCTTGCATCATTTTGTTTTGTTGTTCTGAGTGTTGGGCTAGAAATTGTTGCATCATTTCAAACATTTGTTGTGGGTTCATGTTGCTGGGAAAATCACCTGATCCTGACATCTTCTACTGAAAATTAAAATCAATTAACTATCAGTTTATAGACTTAGATCTATGTACCCTTTTTCCCATACTAACAGTCTGTACATCCTATCTCAGTTCAAACCACCTAAATGATTGATACATATGTATTGCTTCAGTTTGAGATCAAGTATACTTACGTAATACTTGATTCACTCAAACTAGTGCTCTGATACCATCCTGTGAAGACCACCCCTTACGGGGCAGTTCTCACCAGTCTAGGTCCCACATCATGCAATACGATATCAACCATACTAAGATAGGGTAATTAAATTGCGGAAAAATAAAATTACATGTACATTACATATTAGGATACAGATTACATATTTCAAATTAAAGTTATAAAAGGGTAACATCTAATCTATTCATAACATCAATCATCACATCAAGTCTACCCAGAACCACCACATTAGCTGTCTTCCAATCAGTACCAGAAAGTTTGTTGAGAAGTGGTCTAGGAAAGCTTCAAAACTTGGATCTTGAATGACCTAAATACTAGGTCCTGCAGGTGATTTTCCTTTGGCTTTTCCTGTAAAATTTTAAAGCAACATCTGTAAGCAAAGCTTAGTGAGTTTATAGATTTTCAATATTAACATGCGTGTCAAGCGGAGTCATAAATCTAAGCGTGATATGTCTTGGCTGCCGCTACAGCCCTCATCATGATTGAGATATAGTATCTTAAGATCGGATGATGTTCAAACCACACTCACGCTTATATCGTGGGGATCAGCCACATACTGGGCTAGCTACCAGTAGGTCAACATGGCCGAACATCGGAGGTCATTACCAAGTTCGTGAAAACTGGTGGAATAGCCGGGTCTAGAACAATAGACCATAAGGGCTAGTCAAGCTGAATAAATCTTATCAAGTCTGATCAATGAAGTAAGCATAGGTCTTAGGGGTCATGATAGCAACGAATTATAAAGCAAAGTCTGAAATGTTAATAAATGCAATATGAAATGATAAGCAAATAGCTATCATGATTCACTGGGCAACACCCATCCATGGTGTGCACAGGTCTCAATCCAGCTGATAAATGAATGTCAAGTAATGTAACAGCATCAATATATCTCAACCGGATCTTTGCATGTTCAATTTGAATATCTATAACTCACAGTTTGGGTCTTGGTCAAACAGATATATGAATCTGCCACCTGAGTTATCTCAGGATTTTGTCAATCTGTAATCTGTCAGTTCTTTTCTTTGTCAAATCAAGTCTCCGACCCGCTTTTAAGTCTTTTAGTCTTTGTTCAGATAATATACTGAACCTGTTCAAATCCATTCATGATAAAATCATGTTAACTTCATCATCTTTATCATCATCATTATCATGGAATTTCATTATTTCTTTTGGTCATTGAATTCTTTATTTCTATCTGATTCTGATAACTTTCATTTCATCAATCTTTATTCTTTAAATTCATCAAACATTCACTAAATATATATATGTTAATATATATATTTATATAATCATTTATTTTACTTAAAATATCAAATTATATAGAATCGGGTTTCGGATCAATCCGGATTCGGATCCGGATTCGGATCAATCCGAAATGGACCATCCGGATTCGGTCCTTGTCATCCGAATTTAAGCATTGTCCGAATTTAGGATGACTTGGGAACCAACTTAGGATCATTATAGATCCGAAATTAGCATCATTGGTCCGAAATATATGGGATCCGAATTGGTGCTTTATCCGAATTCGGACATATCCGAATTCGGATCCTTCAAGTTCATACATTTTCCAGAAATGTTCTTGATGTTCTTTATTTTATTCATACGGATTTTCATCAATTTACACTAAACACATTAATAATTGACATGCAACTATATTTATTGATGTATTATCATTATTTGAGTGTTTTTATACATTTTTCCCTATCAATAACATCATTATTTGATCAAGATCATCCAAAAATGATTATTTTTGCCAAGAACACAAGTTTTTATAAAAATTTCCGATTTCATCATTTCTGGACAATCTAATCACAAATTCTTGTTTCTATCACTTTTATTAGTTTCAATTCATCATATTCTTTCATAATCTTATACATGCAACTTGAAATCTTTACATTTAAATCACTTGGTTTCGGTTTTTAATAAAACCGAACCAACTCTTGAATACTTGAGATTTAAGTCAAGAATTACCTTAATTTCTTGCAGATTAATGTTGCTTGATGTTGTTTGTAACTTCTTGTTGTCTTCAATCCTCAATTAAACACAAATTTCTTGAATTTCTTGATGGTTTTATGAGGTTGTCGGATATGTGTAGAGAGAGAGTAGAGAGAGAAGTAAATTTTAGTTAATGATCTTAAATGATCATTATTTCGGTTTATATATATTATTTAATTATATTTGTTGTTTAACCCACTAAACTTTTGTATTTTACATCTCTTTTATTTTGGTCATCTTTAATGATTTATAATATAAATATTCAATTAATTTTAAATAGTCATATAATTTCAAACTTAATATATATTACATCATAAATAATGTAAATAAAATTACATTATTATCTCAAAATCGGATATTTACAAGCTTGGCACAAGTTAGGTTGTTACATATAAACTGATCCTTTACTTTACTTAAATGTTGTAATTTTATTTCAGAAAAGTGTATTGTAAAAATATATAGTGATTATTGATAGAATCAACTTAGACTTATTATTGCAAATAGGGGGAGATTGTTAGGCACAAAAAGGCCTTAGTCAAACCTGTTCTACATCTTAGGGGGAGATTTTTAATCAAACCTGTTTGATGCTCTTGAAGGTATAATTTAAGGCCTGTTAATGCCTTATTGAAACCTGATAAGTGATTTGCAATATTAGTCAAAGCTTTTTACCCTGTTGTATATGTTGCAACTAAGGCAGATTGTCCAAGCTGTTCTATCCTGTTGAACAGGTTGGACATAAACTGTCTACGCTGCTCGATCCTGTTGAGCAGCTTAGACAAATACCAAGTGTTCTGTTCTTTGTGAACAGAACCTCTTCTTTGTGAACAGGCTAAACACTTTATGGAATATGTTTCCAAGTCATCATGTATTGTTTTGGACTACAAGATCAGTTTACAAAGTCTTAGACAAAGTGGAAAACAGAAGCTGCAAAAGACTGCCTACGCTGTTCTGTTACATGAAGACAAAGTGGATATTTGAAATGGATGACAGACCATTTCTTATATCAAAATGGCCTTAACAGAAGATGAAAGGTTCAAAGTTGACATTCCTCTTTTGGTTAAAGCCTTCTGCAACAGAGACAAAAAGAAAAAGACAAAGATTTTGCCATGTAGAGACAAGTCTACTTTATGAGAATGTGCAGAAAAGTTATTTTGTCTTTTTGGAAAGACATCCCACTATCTCCTTGTCCAATGAGGAAGCTTCACTGAGATTCTCAGTGAGAGTATAAAAGGAAGCTTCTAAGGAATGTGAGAAAACCAAGAGTGAGAAATCCAGATCGTGCATAGAAGTGTGTTTTTCCATGCATGCAAGTCTGCTTGAATAAAATAGTAACGTGTGTCCAACCTGTTCTTATTCAAGCTGTCCATCTGTGTCTTGTAAATAGTGAGTTCATCTTAGTGAGTGTATTCATTATACCTAGTCTGAGTGTGTATTAGATTAGTTAAACACCTGTTGTATCTGCCATCTCAGCTTGAACCATTCCGCAGTTCAAACTTGTTTGTAATTAACACTTGTTGATAATATACACAAACATTGAGAAAAGCGTGTTGAATTTTAATTTGCTGTAGTCACCCACTTCCCCTTTACAGCTTAGAACAACATATTAGGGAAACCTTTTGGTACCTAAAAAACCAACTTTTGTACACAACTTTCTTTGACCGAAATTTAAGCCCAATGTTGATCACCCTCGAAAACCAACATGCGATCTTGACGTTTTCAATTAATTGCCAAAAAAACTTATTTTAATTTGATCGCATGCATTAATCGCAAAATTTGACCAAAAATTAAAGTAAATTCAATTATAACAAGGAACCAGAAATCTCAAACGAAAACTCCTTTTAAAAATTCAATTGATAAAATTAACCTCTGACATACTATTAATTCAGAACACGTCACGAACGACGGTAACAAAAAAAAAAACTTCGAATGAAATTGTTTTTTTTTTTTTCAATGAACAGATTTAATAATTATCAATGAAAAATAATCCGTAGGTTCTGATACCAATTGTATAATTAAATAATTTTAATTAAGTGCAATTACACAAACTTGAATTACAAGAAATAAAATTTTTAACACTAAACATCCTATATTATTTTACAAGTGCGTTCTTAGCATCCAGAATATCGTTTAGTTCGTTAATTATTTGATGATCCATTGTATCATATGAAGACCTATAATTGTCCGATCTGTAAACGTATTGGAAAATCATAATTGAAAGTTAAATGATAACTCAATAAAATAATTTTAAAGTTATAAAGAGAACCGGACATTAACTTGACCGGATCTGATATGTTACGAATTTCGTAATCTGTGTCGTATACGTAAAGTTGTGTAAACTTTGCATTTCTCCAACAGGAGGAAGTAAGCTTCCAATAGTATGATATTTTTGGCCACTAAGCCAAAAGACATAAGGTGCATTGCCTCTATTTATCGAATAATCAACCTTCCCACCTAAATATGTAAATGAAAACATCGTATTGTAGCGTCTAATATTTTTTTTTGAAATTCTTGCTTTTAGCATCCTCTTTTATGTAATGATTGAGCAACAGTCCATGAGCCTTTTTATAGCTTGGGAGTTCAACGTTTCCATTTCCACGACAAAGATTGAAACTTTTGTTACGTCCGCGTCTTTTGCTTCTATTAGCTTCAGCACGCCATACTGTTGAATTGCAAATTTCACACATGATTGTTTGGGGTCCATGGCCTACATAACCTATTGGGTAAAATTAGAACATTAATGAATGGGTGTTACAGTGTAAAGAACATTTTTTAATGAAATTGTAACGAAAATAAAATGTACATGATGATATGTCACGAATGATGTTTACTCTGTTATCAAAGTTGGTAGAATTTTCAAAAAACTGAAGTTCATAATTATGCTTCTTTGTTAAAAGTTAACCATGCACTGCAATATTCAAACACTAATTAAAATTAACTATTTCGGTTATGACTAATTTAACCATATGTTGTTACTTGTTTTGTGGCACTCTCTATTAGTGGGTTTGACACATCAACCACATGTTTAAGGTCAAGGGTTGCACAAAAGATATCGAATGTTGATCATCAAAACTTGAAGCCCCAAAATCCTTAAACCGATAATCATGACTATAGTTCAAGCTTATGCTAAACGAAGTACCCCATGTCTCACCGAGACAGTAATGTTTAACGATATATAACTTAGACACACAAGTATGTAGCCTAATTATTTTAATAAAATCAAAGTCCTTCAAAAACAATTTATGATACTTTTTTTTTGAAAAACAAATATTTTATTGAATCACCAAAAGTCCTCTATGACAAAGAAGGTCATTAAAAAAAGAACACACCCAATACATCCAGAAATCGATACTTAATTAACAAATACGTCAACAGTTTACATGGCTTGCTGAGGGTGATTACATATACTACCAATATACTATGCTCATCAGTTTCAAACAAACTCGAAACTCATAATGCCATGTATGTCATAACAAAGATGACATGTTGCTACGAGTTTGTTTGTGTTATGTGTGTTGGTAAAAGTTATAACTTGCACCATATTAATATTTCAACTGGTTAGACTATATCATCTTATACTTTTCCCTGCTACTCGATGTGATGCTTGATTATTGAGGACTTGCGGTTGTATATGCTTCCAGAATTTACAACTAAAATTTTAAATTTATTATTTATTAAAATTTTGGTTTATTTATTATTGGCATGTTCATATTATTTCTGTTCATCATCTTTGAGTGGTAGAATCGAAACGCAATAAATATAATAAATCTGATACTTATAGATAGATTATATGGATTGGTACATTAATGTTTAACGATAATTGACTTAGACACACAAGTCTGTAGCCTATATTTGCATGCATTCTGATATATCTGGACTGCTTGTTTTTCATAGGTATTGTACAACATTCTTGATTGGCCTACTAAACTAATTGTGATAGGTGCCTATCTCTATAAAACCTTTTGTCTCCAAGTAAATTCAACTATTTCGTTTATTTTAATTGATTTGTTTCTTCTCTTAAAGGAATAGAAAATTCAACTGATTGACCTGTTCTTGAAGTCTTGGAGAGGATAAAGATAATTATAAAGATGTACAAGTTTTTAGGCATACAATACAACTATTTCAAGCTTATAAGCCTATGGTGCTATATACCATAGTTCCCTCTCTACATGCATATGAATGGAAGTATGGAACTACTTGATCACCCGTTAAATCTCACACATAAAAACCTAAATTTCAAAAAAAAAAAAAAAAAAAGCAATTAATCAACTTAATTCACAAAATGATTGAATTAGAATATAGCTACATACTGCTCCATTATTGATGACTAAAAATTCTCAAATTTTTAACAATTACCAGTGGACAATTAAAGTATAAGAAATCCTTTCACTTTACCACAAATCATACTTGTTCATCGATCAAGATCATCTCAATCGCATTGCGATGCTTCCGTAAACGAAGGATTCGAACCTTGATTGTATAACATTTATTCAAAAGAGTAAGATCATTGATACAAGAAATCTGTGAATCCATTATAGTGAAATCAGAGAATATAAGTGATACAAGTTATAAAATATGAGATTATGAGATGTGATACCACTATTTATAATATCAATTTAGGGATATGATACCAGAATTGCGATTTAGAATTGTCGTATGATTGAAACTGTATTGGGGCTTCATTTGCTTCCATGTCTTGCGAATTTTTTGTGTCGATGTCTTATGCTGCTTTGCTTTTGATGTTTATCTTGCTAAGGTAGAGGAGGCGATGCAGATGGTGATATGTCTCCAATGTTTAGGGCTTAATTTGATTTATTGAGGAGACAATTTTTTGAGAGTGTCATCGCTCTACTTCCGATGTCTTTTGCAGATCTGCTTCATCTTGCTTAGGTAGAGGAGGCGATGCAGATGTGATATGACTCTGATGTTTGGGGCTTAATTTGATCTATTGAGGAGATGATTTTCTGGGGATTAGGTATGTATCGCTGAAATTTAGGTTGAAGATATCAAATGTTTAGAGGAGGCGATGCAGAGCTTAATTTGATTTCTCCGATGGTGATATGTATCACTGCAAATAGGTTGAAGGTTGAGGCCACAGTTTTATGGGATTAGGTGTGCATCACAACATTGAAGATCTGGAAAGTCGATGTAGACTCCAACATTTCAACGTGTTCATTAACATTTCTTTCGACTTCGTCTATGCATCATCTTTATCAACGAGAATGGGCATTCGGTCTATCATTTTTTGGTTCGTCATCTTCTTAATGATCGTTCATCATCGTTCGGTCGTTTTCATCGTTTGAATCTTCATCGACTTCTATATTCGGTTCATTATCGTTTGCATCTTCATCTTTTGCATATTTATCGTTTGCATCTTCATCTTCATCGTTTGCATCATCTTATTCATCATCGGCTTCCATCCAAGCTTGTGGTTGCCTACAAAAGAGAGGGGGGAGGTTGTGGTCGCCGGTCATGTGAGAGGGAGAGAGAGGGTGGCCAAGTGAGAGAGAGAGAGAGAGAGAGAGGGGGAGAGGAAGAGAGAAAGGAAAAAATTAATGTGATATTAGTTTATTTAGAGGTTTTATTTTCTAAATTAATTACTCCTAAATATGGAGGTAATTAAAATATTCTTAAAATTATAGTTAATTATCAATTAATAATAAAATATATTTGTCATTCCTAAATCGTCCTTAATGCATATTTGGTTCTCAGAGGTTCTCAATGCATCGAAGTTCCCCATTCAACCTCTATATATATATATATATATAGGGGTCGGTTCAATGGAAAACCACTATGCACCTAAAAACTATGGAAACCTATGCAAACTGTCCGATTTGGTGCATTTCATGAAAAACGCGGTGACATGATCGTAAATAAGGTAATGCTTCACGCGGGAAATTTGATGCATCACGCGGAATTTCGATGCATCACGCGGGGAATTTGATGCATTTGTGGTGGTGGTGCAGTGCGGTTTTCACAAGTTTTCAGGTGCATGATGGTTTTCCATTGAACCCCACTATATATATATATATATATATATATATATATATGTATGTATATATATATATATGTATATATATATATATATATATATATATATATATATATATATATATATATATATATATATATATATATATATGGGTTAAAAAAAGTACCCTTGAAAATTAAGTGTACCAAAGGTAGCCTTCCAAAGACACAAGATTAAAAAAAACAAGGGTTGTGATCAAAAGTTGAAAATTACATGCACGTCCCTCTTTTTTTAGCAGGAAGGGTATTTTCATAATTACAACGACCATTCACAACACTTATAATATGATCATTCACATTACTTAATTGATCATTCACATTACTTACTTGATTATTCACAACAATTATTTGATCATTCACACCACTTATTTGATCATTCACAAGAATTATTTAACTATTTAAATTCGTCTACACTTATTTGATCATTCACAACACTTATTTGATCATCCACAACACTTATTTGATAATTCACAATTTTTCAACACTTATTTGATCATTCACAAGAATTATTTGACCATTCACAGTAGTTATTTGATCATTCACAACACTTATTTTATCATTCACAAGAATCATTTGACTATTCACAATATATATTTGATCATTCACAATACTTATTTGACTGTTTACACTTCTTCTACACTTATTTGATCATTCACGACACATATTTGATCGTTCAAAAGAATTATTTCACCATTCACAGTATTTATTTGATCATTCACAACACTTATCTGATCATTCACATGAAATATTTGACCATTCACAATATTTATTTGATCAATCACAATAATTGTTTGACTATTTACACTTAATCTACACTTATTTGATCATTCACAAGAATTATTTGACAAGTCACAATATTTATTTGATCATTCACAACACTTATTTTATCATTCACTATAATTATTTGATCATTCACAACTCTTATTTGATCATTCACCACTCTTATTTGATCATTCACCACTCTTATTTGATCATTCACAACTATTATTTGATCAATAATATTTTCTCTTAAGGTTTTGGAGAAGCCACCACCCTATGTGTGTGTTTTAGAGTGTGAAAGTTCCTAGAGATTGAGTCCCAAAATCTCTCTTTGTAATCTTCATATTCATAATACAAAATCATTTGGTTTATTGTATTTGAGTGCAAAATATATTGGGAATCAAAGTTATCAGTTGATTTTAGAGCCAGAAGATTGGATTTCAATTTGAAATCTTAGATTTGTTCGTGTTCTTCACAAAAACGTCACTGTTCATACGGTTTCATTCTAGATCTCAAAATAAATTGTTCTTTCTGCTTTATTTTGATAAATCTGTGATCGTTTGATGATTATTAGTGAATTCACATTAACCACCATTTACAAGACACCCAGGATTTAATCACCAACATACAAATACATAATGATCTGATACTTAGTTAAAGTGCGGAAGCATTAAAATAGTCAAACACCCTACGGTGCTACAAGGTACCAAATCTAAGTCTACATACTCAGTTCATTATTACAACATCCAGAATATAATATAACATTGTCCCGAAGCACAATTACCGATTGAGTAGTAGATATCTTTCAAAAACTTCACGACAACCGAACTAGAAGGTCCAACAGCAGACTTCCCTTTTCCTGTAAAAAGTAAACAATTGAAGGGATAAGCGAATGCTTAGTGAATACACAGATTACGCATTTTATAAATCTTTATGAAGCCCCAAGAGTAACACCGATGACAAACATCGTATACCCTCTTCGTACACTAAGTACGGAACAAGAGCCGCAGCTCCTTCGAGCCCAAAGCTCGATATAAAACACACCATCTGAGACAACCATACCATCGGGGATGAGATACTGCCTACCAGAACCTCGGAGGGATCAGCTCCGGGTCATATAGCGCAGTAACATCGGAGTAATTGATGCGACCCACCGGTCCATCATATGCACAACAATCGAACGGACATGCAACAAGTATGAATGTGCATCTAAATCTACGCAAGTTAGTAGAATTCCAAATGGTAAATGAAGCAACATGTCTCAGCAGGCAAAGCTAACATAAAGCAGATATAAACATGCGAAATCTAATGTACTCACAGTGGGTGCGTTATTAAACTTTAACCAATATTATTTCTCCTCGGGATTTCAACCGGATCCACAAAATACCCCACTGTGGGTTAAACAGCAACACCACAAGGGACCTGTTAAGTCATTTGTAACAACATATCGTGTCAATAACTGTTTGATTCTATAAAACCAAATTTTATAATTTTTGCAATATTCGAATCCCATTTCGGACCATAGCTAAATTCGAACCACAACTAAGTTCGAACCCAACTCAGGTTCGAACCTAATCCAATTTCGGTCCATATCCGAATCCGGTCCCCATCCGAATTCGGACCCATCCGGATTCCAACACTTAGAACTTATTTTGCTAACTTTTGCTATTTTATGCGTTGTCTAGGTGCTTTATTCAAGATATTCGAATTTATGGAGTGGGTTTCAAGTTTATATATTAAATTCGAAGGCTTAGAATCAAATATAGGACTAAATTCGAAACATACACTTAGAATATATATGATAAATTCGAATCCTTGGCTAAAGTCGAACCCCCATTTGAATTTAATCAACAAATTCGAAGCTTCATTCGAATTTGATGACCAAATTCGAGACCTCCTTCGAATTTAATGACAAAAACTCAATACTTGGTTCGATTTTAGCTATATTCGAGTTTGTTCATGCATTTCGACTTTGTTCTTGGCATTCTCGAATTTGTTCATATTTACAGCTTTAAATCATACATTTCTAAGTCTAAAAATCACGAGTATGTTATGTATTAAGCCTAGTTTCGATTCTATTATACATACTCTATCATATTCTAGTTAAAGCTCAAGCTAAATTAGCTTTAAATCACATGAAATGATAAATTCGAATCTCTATCTTCAAAACCGAACATATAAAAGCTTAAAAGGTCGATTCGTACCTCAAATTCGAACGAAATCACGAATGCAACCGTAGATTGTTGTAGTACTCCTCAAGATCTTTCCGATGACGTATAGAACTCGATAATCGGCCGGTCGGTTTGGGAGGAAATCTAGAGAGAGAGTAGAAAGCCGAGAGAGAGTGTTCTAGAGAGAGAGTGGGAATGGTGAAAATGAAAGGCATTTGGCCTTTTATTCCCATCTTTCCTCCTTTTGCACATTTCACCCCTCAGCTTATCCGGTTCCATAAAATACTGATTTTATAAAACAAAAGAATTCTATCTTTTATTTATTATCCTTGATAATTATTTTCACTTAATAATTAAAAACTCTAAATTTCCATATAATGCAACCAACTTTCATAATCTATCCAAATTTCATATCACTTCATAATTCAGCTTAAAATTCATTAATTTAAACTAATAAACCTTAAATACAATAATTAAAATCTGAGGATGTTACAGATCCAAATAGTTGCGGATATTTCTTCATCATTTCTGACTTAGTCTCCCATGTATGATTCGCTCCCTTATGATGCTTCCAACGTACAAGCACCATCTCTATCTCTTTGCTTCTCATTTTCTTTACCTTAGTATCTAAAACACATTCCGGCTCTTCAATATACCGGAGCCTTTCTTCAACTTGCAGCTCAGTGTGGTCAACCCAATTCTCATTCTCAGTAGTAAAAGACTTCCTAAGATTCCCAACATGAAACACCAGATGTATGCCCGACATCTCTTCAGGCAACTCCAAACGATAAGACTGGTTTCCAACTTTCTCTATTATTCTGAATGGTCCGACGAACCTCGGAGCCAACTTTCCTCTTTTCACAAAGCGTGTAACACCTCTCATAGGTGACACTTTCAAATAAACCCAGTCATTCACCTCAAAGTTGATTGGCTTGTGTCTTCTATCGTAATAACTTTTCTGACGATCCTGGGCCGCTTTCATATTCTGCCTAATCAACTGTATCTTCTCATTTGTCTCTTGTAACAATGCCGGCCCAGCAATCGGCGTTTCTCCAGTTTCTCTCCAACAAGTAGGAGTCCTACACCTTCTCCCATACAACGCCTCAAACGGTGCCTTCTTGATCGTTGCGTGGTAACTATTATTATACGAAAACTCTATCAGTGGCAAATGGTCATCCCAATTACCACCGAGATCCAATATACAAGATCTCATCATATCCTCCAAGGTGAGGATTGTTCGTTCACTCTGACCATCGGTTTGTGGACGATAAGCCGTACTCATCGAAATCCTCGTTCCCAACCCTTCTTGCAGTGCTGACCAGAAGTTTGAAGTAAAGCGACTATCACGATCAGACACAATGGACTTCGGTACTCCGTGTCTAGAAACAATCTCGTCTACGTAAATCTGAGCCAACTTCTCCAAAGAATAACTCTCTCTTATCGGAATAAAGTGTGCCGACTTAGTCAATCTATCCACTATTACCCAAACTGCATCATGTTGACGCCTAGTTTTTGGTAATTTAGTAACAAAGTCCATAGTTATGTGCTCCCACTTCCATTCCGGAATGGGAAGCGGTTGCAAACTACCATAAGGCTGCTGGTGTTCGACTTTCACTAACCGACAAGTTCTACATCTCTCAACATACTGACCTATGTCCTTTTTCAATCCCGGCCACCAAAAGTCTGCTTTAAGTTCGTTGTACATCTTTGTGCTCCCGGGATGTACAGAAAACTTAGATTGATGTGTCTCTTCAATGATTACCTTTCTCATGCCTCCATACCTTGGCACCCAGATCCTTCCATAAATGCCTTTCAATCCCGTCTCGCTCGTTTCCATATTCTTCAGTTGTACTCTTTTATCCCCAGCACTAACATTTTCATCTTTCAAGGCTTCCTCCTGAGCGGCCTTAACATCATTTATAATCGTAGACGTTAGCATAGTAGACGTCATCATGTAGCAGCAGTCCTTAGCATAAGCTTTTCGACTCAAAGCATCGGCTACTACATTAGCCTTTCCCGGGTGATAAAGGATTTCGCAATCATGATCCTTTATTAATTCCATCGATCGTCTTTGCCTCATATTAAGTTCTTTCTGACTGAAGATGTATTTCAAACTCTTATGGTCCGTGTAGAGTTGACACTTAGTTCCGTACAAATAATGTCTCCACAACTTCAGTGCAAAAGTGACAGCGGTCAACTCAAGATCATGAGTTGAGTAGTTCTTCTCGTGCTACTTAAGCTGTCTTGAGGCATAAGCGATTACTTTTCCACGCTGCATCAGTACAACACCTAATCCCAACCTCGAGGCATCCGTGTATACTACAAAATCCTCATTGCCCTCCGGTAGAGCAAGTATCGGCGCTTCACTTCACGTCTTCTTCAATATCTCAAAAGGCTCTTGCTGCACAGTTTCCTATACAAACGGTGCATTCTTCTTGGTTAATGAAGTCAAAGCAACTGCAATCTTGGAAGAGTCCTTTATAAACCTCCGATAGTAGCACGCCAACCCCAGAAAACTTCTGACTTCTGTAGCTGAACGCGGCGGCTCCCAATTCTTTATCGCTTCTACCTTAGCTGGATCTACAGAAATTCCAGCTCCCGAAATAACATGCCCAAGAAACTGAATTTGTTGCAGCCAAAACTCACACTTCGAGAATTTGGCATACAACTTTTCCTTCCTTAACAATTCCAATAATTCTTTTAGGTGATCAGCGTGCTCAGCCTCAGACTTAGAGTATACCAGAATGTCATCAATAAACACGATCACCGACTTGTCTAACATCGGTCTGCACACTCTATTCATCAAGTCCATAAAGACAACCGGGGCATTGGTTAACCCGAAAGGCATAACCAAAAACTCATAATGCCCATAACGTGTCCTAAATGCTGTCTTAGGCACATCTTCTTCTCGTACCTTCAACTGATGGTACCCCGACCTCAAATCAATCTTGAAGAACACACTAGCCCCATGTAGTTGATCGAACAAGTCATCTATTCGCGGCAGCGGATATTTTTTCTTGATTGTCAACTTATTCAGCTCCTGGTAATCAATGCAAATTCGCATTGTGCCATCTTTCTTCTTTACAAACAATACCGGAGCTCCCCACGGTGATGAACTCGGTCGAATGAAGCCCTTATCCAACAACTCCTGAAGTTGTTTCATCATCTCTTGCATTTCGGTAGGAGCAAGGCGATACGGAGAACGAGCTACCGGTGCAGCTCCGGGAATCAAGTCAATACGGAACTCCACTTGTCTCTCAGGCGGCACGCCAGACAAGTCTTCCGGAAACACATCCGGGAATTGTGAAACAACAGGCACATCGGCCACAGTCTTTTTCTCAGCCTTAGCATCAATAGCATATGCTAAGTAGGCGTCACATCCCTTTGCAACAAGCTTTCGGGCTTTTGCAATAGTCAACAAACATAGATCCCCGCTTCTCCTATCCCCGTAAATACAAATCTCACGCCCCTCCGGAGTAGTTATCTTTATCATTCGCTTCTTACACACTATGTGGGCTTCATTTTCGATCAACCAGTCCATACCGATTATCACGTCAAACTCACTAAATTCGATCGGAATCAGATCCAAATTGAAGACTACATCTTCAATTACTAAGGTACAATTACGGTATACGTGATCTACTTTGACTAGAGTGTTGCTAGCAGTTTCTATGTCAAGTACGGCAGATAACTTAGACAGTGGCATGGCAAGTTGTTGTGCAAACATAGTAGATACAAATGATCTATTGGCACCCGAATCAAAAAGAATTCGTGCAGGCAAGGAATTTACAATAAACGTACCTGTAACCACCTCCGGGTTTTCCCTAGCCTCCTCTGCCGTAATTTGCAATGCACGAGCCGGTGCCCTTTGTGCTGGTTCCGGTGGTTGACTGAACCATCACTAGATCCTCCAGATGATCGGGTTGATGATGGAGCAGCAGCAGCTGGAGCATTCTTCCTACAGTTCCTACTATAGTGTCCCCATACCCCACACTTATAGCAAGCATCACCTTTTCGTGGACACTCGCTCTGAAAATGGCCTAATTCTCCACAGCAAAAACAAGCGCGTCCATTAGTGCACTTGCCAAAGTGTTCCAGATGACACTTATTGCAATATTGCGGCTCGGTGTTGATGGAATAGGCACGAGCACGACCAGAAGACCAAGACTGTCGGCGATAAGACTGTTGCGGCGAGTACTGCGATGATCGGGAAGATCCCGAGTATCCTCCCTCACGCTGGCGCTTCGGCGGTGACGGCTGTGTCAGATTAGTAGCAGCAGCGGCAGACCCAATCGAATATCCCGACATAGTCAGAATTTGTTCTACATTTCTGGCAGCCTCAAGTAAACCAACAAATGTAGGATAGCGAACGTTACTCATAACTCTTCTGATCTCAATATCCAGACCAGCCTCAAATCTGGTTACTTTCCTTTCTTCAGTATCCACCTGATGAGGCGCAAACAAACTCAGCCTCGTGAATTCCACAGCATACTGGGACACCGTCTTCGTCCCCTGCATCAGCGCCATAAACTTCGCTTCCAACCTTCGGCGCTCATCAGCCGGACAATACTGCTGAGTGAATAGATCAGTGAACTCAGCCCACGTCATAACAATCACTTTCTCCAAGGTTAAGGCATTAACCATGGAATTCCACCACATGATTGCGTCATTAGTGAACATCGCAGTAGCATACCGAACCATGTCCTTCTCAGCACAGTCGCTGATTCGGAATGTTCGTTCGGTTGCCGTTATCCATTCTAGTGCTGCAACAGCATCACCCAGTCCATTAAACTCTACAACACCATTTCCCTTAAAGTCCTTGAAACGACAGCCTCTGGGTTTGTTAGATGACCCAGTATTGTCATCTTGTTCATCATTATTGCCCCCTTCTTTTTCCTTGTTCTTTCTCTTATCCTCCCTTCTCTTAGCTTCGGCCTCATCTCGAGCCCGAAACTGGTCTTGAATCATTTGATTTTGTTCAGCCATCAAGGCTAGCATCATATTCCTTGTTTCTTCTGGTGTCATTCCTCCTCCAGACATGTTCTGAAATATGAAACATAAACTTGTTTAGTAACATGTCATTTATTTAAAGACACCACTTATTGTCCCGTATGAAAGTCAATCTCATTTGATTACTAGATCGTAACCTATCTTAATTCAGATCATTACTTAAAATCACTACATATCATCACTTAATGTTTGAGACCAAGACCTCACGGACACTTGAATCTCAAACTACTGCTCTGATACCATACCATGTGACACCCTTACCACATTAACCACCATTTACAAGACACCCAGGATTTAATCACCAACATACAAATACATAATGATCTGATACTTAGTTAAAGTGCAGAAGCATTAAAATACGTAAATAAAGTAATACAACAGAGTCAAACACCCTACGGTGCTACAAGGTACCAAATCTAAGTCCACATACTCAGTTCATTATTACAACATCCAGAATATAATATAACATTGTCCCGAAGCACAATTACCGATTGAGTGGTAGATATCTTCCAAAAACTTCACGACAACCTAACTAAAAGGTCCAGCAGCAGACTTCCCTTTTCCTGTAAAAAGTAAACAACTGAAGGGATAAGCGAATGCTTAGTGAATACACAGATTACGCATTTTATAAATCTTTATGAAGCCCCAAGAGTAACACCGATGACAAACATCGTATACCCTCTTCGTACACCAAGTACGGAACAAGAGCCGCAGCTCCTTCGAGCCCAAAGCTCGGCATAAAACACACCATCTGAGACAACCATACCATCGGGGATGACATACTGCCTACCAGAACCTCGAAGGGATCAGCTCCGGGTCATATAGCGCAGTAACATCGGAGTAATTGATGCGACCCACCGGTCCATCACTAGATGCACAACAATCGAACGGACATGCAACAAGTATGAATGTGCATCTAAATCTACGCAAGTTAGTAGAATTCCAAATGATAAATGAAGCAACATGTCTCAGCAGGCAAAGCTAACATAAAGCAGATATAAACATGCTTAAATCTAATGTACTCACAGTGGGTGCGTTATTAAACTTTAACCAATATTATTTCTCCTCGGGATTTCAACCGGATCCACAAAATACCCCACTGTGGGTTAAACAACAACACCACAAGGGACCTGTTAAGTCAGTTGTAACAACATATCGTGTCAATAACTGTTTGATTCTATAAAACCAAATTTTATAATTTTTGCAATATTCGAATCCCATTACGGACCATAGCTAAATTCGAACCACAACTAAGTTCGAACCCAACTCAGGTTCGAACCTAATCCAATTTCGGTCCATATCCGAATCCGGTCCCCATCCGAATTCGGTCCCATCCGGATTCCAACACTTAGAACTTATTTTGCTAACTTTTGCTATTTTATGCGTTGTCTAGGTGCTTTATTCAAGATATTCAAATTTATGGAGTGGGTTTCAAGTTTATATATTAAATTCGAAGGCTTAGAATCAAATATAGGACTAAATTCGAAACATACACTTAGAATATATATGCTAAATTCGAATCCTTGGCTAAAGTCGAACCCCCATTTGAATTTAATCAACAAATTCGAAGCTTCATTCGAATTTGATGACCAAATTCGAGACCTCCTTCGAATTTAATGACAAAAACTCAATACTTGGTTCGATTTTAGCTATATTCGAGTTTGTTCATGCATTTCGACTTTGTTCTTGGCATTCTCGAATTTGTTCATATTTACAGCTTTAAATCATACATTTCTAAGTCTAAAAATCACGAGTATGTTAAGTATTAAGCCTAGTTTCGATTCTATTATACATACACTATCATATTCTAGTTAAAGCTCAAGCTAAATTAGCTTTAAATCACATGAAATGATAAATTCGAATCTCTATCTTCAAATCCGAACATATAAAAGCTTAAAAGGTCGATTCTTACCTCAAATTCGAACGAAATCACGAATGCAACCGTAGATTGTTGTAGTACTCCTCGAGATCTTTTCGATGACGTATAGAACTCGATAATCGGTCGGTCGGTTTGGGAGGAAATCTAGAGAGAGAGTAGAAAGCCGAGAGAGAGTGTTCTAGAGAGAGAGTGAGAATGGTGAAAATGAAAGGCATTTGGCCTTTTATTCCCATCTTTCCTCCGTTTGCACATTTTACCCCTCAACTTATCCGGTTCCATAAAATACTGATTTTATAAAACAAAAGAATTCTATCTTTTATTTATTATCCTTAATAATTATTTTCACTTAATAATTAAAAACTCTAAATTTCCGTATAATGCAACCAACTTTCATAATCTATCCAAATTTCATATCACTTCATAAGTCAGCTTAAAATTCATTAATTTAAACTAATAAACCTTAAATACAGTAATTAAAATATGAGGATGTTACAAATTCCTTTCATTATTTGCTAGTGTTCAACGTGATTTGAGGGTTAATTTTTGGATCTGAGATACATCATGTTCATCATGTTTTTTCACGATGATTAATCGAAATTAATCAAAAAACTGTAGAAATTGGAGGTTGAAATTTGTTTAAAAGTTGTTTATTATTATTTTCGAGCATTCAGAGATCATTAATTTGGGTTTTACACCATTTGGAGTTGGATTTTTGAAGATCTGGGTTACTGTTCATCGTCTTCAACAGTACCATTTTTCTGCATTCTACTAAAAAATTTGGCTAAGTACAAACTTCGGGTCTCAAACTTCGGTACTCAAACTTCGGGTCCCAACTTCGGTCGTAACCGAACTTCGGTCCCCAACCTTCGGTCGTAACCGAACTTCGGTCCCCAAACTTTGGTTCTTACCGAACTTCGGTTCTTAACATCTTATACCTTTCAGCGCTTCAAGAGACCATAACTTTTGACTCGAGTATCGATACGGGACCCAATTCTACTCCTAGAAGAAGTTACAACAACTTTTCTGAATAGAATATGAGAAATTCAACATTTAAAACCCATTTCTGATCCAAGTTTCACCAAGTTGCCAACCTCAGATACCTCCGCAGAGCCTCAAATTTGGATATCTTTCCTTAGACAATCTTTTACTCTTTCAACCTCGGACTGATTTGAAAATTTAGATCCTTCGCCCATCAAATTTCATAAAGGATTTTTGGATTTCAAAAACCGTTGGACCTGTATACAAATGGGTGCCAAAAGGTTCTGCATTTAAACCTGTGTCAAATGTTAAATGGATTCCTACTATTGTGTTGTTACATGATGATGAAAATCTAAAATCTAACAATAAAGGACCCATCTTTCGATGGGTACCAAAAGCGGTTTAATTTTACGCAGATGGTTTTCAGATCACTTCAGACTGGAACCCGTACTTCATAGCAATGGCTTTTGTTACTTCAGATCAAAACCCGGTCTTCAAAGAGATGGCTTCTACTTACTTTCGAGTAGAACCCATGCTTCAAAACAATGGTTCCTGCATCAAGACAGACCATAGCACATTCTTTCATGTTTAGATGGTTTCTAAACACCCAGTTTAGAACCTGTGTTTTCGCGACTCCTCCGAAATTTCTCCACTTTTTATGATTATCAGTTTGAGTTTCATTCTTGAAATTCACTCATAACATTTTATGTTGCACTGATATTGTACTTATTTGCAAGGGAAGTTTCAGATGCGCTTTGATGATGACAACTTAAGGAATAGTGTGTAAGCATTTTGAATACTCTAACGCACACTTTAAAAAGTTTTCTTAAAGCAATTTGATTCTCTGATTGAATAAATTTCCACCAAGATTAATCGATCTAATCTTCGTGATGATCTTGATCTCATTATTCCTGAGAATCTCTCAAATATTTTGATTTCTCCCACATATTTCTGATTCTCTCATACATCAAGTTTCTCCCATACAATTTTAAATTTCATAGAAAACCCCAATTTCAGCTAATTCTTTCATGATAGTCTGATTCATTTCTAAATCTCATATCAGACTTCCTATTAAACTTCTCTCATATAGTCTCTCAAACTTCACAAGATATTTCATTCAACTCTCATCCATCTTTTGAAATACCCAATGAGCTTAACTGCTATATCTTTCAAGATATCATGCTGACTCCGATGATGCACAATATGTGTGATTAGGCATATATATATCGCTCCTATGGTCTAAATCAGAGTCGGATGACCTACCCAAGGAGCAAACCACTTTAGTTTGTGTGAGTAAGGGTTCTCAGATCAATTAGTTGAGGAGTGTTAGTTAGCATAGGGTACTAACAGGGTCTAGTAAAGATAAAATATAAATGAGAGGGGTTATCAAATGGATATGGGGGTGCATCATGAGCTAACCATGCTATCTGACTATCATTGTATTTTAAAAGTGAGCCGGAGGGAGTACAGTTGAAAAATGACGAGAGCTGAGGGGTGAGAAAGGATCAAAAGAAAAGATAATCCTACCGACACTGTGTCAGTCTGCTGGGTTTCCTACATCTGCTACCCAATTCCATGTGTTGGAATTCGGTTTTGAACAAGACGTCATGAACCTAGTGACGCATGCATCGAACCCCCAAGCTACTTAGTCGTCTCTTAAAAGACTTCTGTTTCAATTCACACGGAGTTATATCACATACTCTATTGACATCATTTGAGTATTGTTGATATTGAAACAAGGAAGACATCCTCTCCGGTCTCCGACTTCAGTCTTTGAGTCTAATGCTTAATGTTATACACTTCTAGGACACATTGAGTCTACAGTCTGCGTGACTATAAACAGCTTGTCTACCGAGACAAAGCCGGAACATATATGAGTGATTCTTTTATGATAAAAAATTTCGAAATGCTTATTTGGAAATCCTGCCAGTGTTAATGTTACGCTAGCGCTGAACGTAGGTCACATCGACTATGTCTTTTGTGCAAACAGAATTCCTACGTGGATATGGATTGTTACTTGCAAATGAATTTGTTTCATTTTCCTATATTCAGGGTGCAAAGCCATGAACTTCATTGTCATATCCTTTTGGTCCTGAATACTTTGTAATGAGGGAGAGATTGTTGTTTTTGTAGGGGAGAGAAAATTTTATGATTTAAATGTTTATATTCTGTTATTGAGGGGGAGAGTTACTGATTGAGTTTGTAACATGAGAGAGATAAGTACTTTTTTGCATCTGTAATGTTCTTAAATGTAATATTTTCTTTCTGAGTCTGTAATCATCTGTTTCAACAAAGAAGAAGATTTGAAGACACATTGAGATTGTTTATTCAAAGGGGAGAGCCAAAATCTTAAAGATTTAAGGGTGGAGTCATCAAAAGAAGAAGATCAATGATATACGTCAAAGTTCAGAGATCAGAGTTTAGAGCCCAAGACTTCAGAAGAATACAAGCATTGATTACAAGAATGGGGAGATTGTTAGAAATTTTATTTCTCGTAATTCAAGCTTGTGCAATTGCAGTTCATTGAAAATATTTAATTATATACTAAAAGGGATATTGTTAGACCTAAAATAGTGTATAATTAAATATAATAAAAGTCAAAGTTCAATTTGTAAATAAGAATAGTTTGCTTTGTGGGGAATCTCAATTTCCTATACTTTGAGGGGAGTGTTTGGACAAACCCTAAAATTTAAGTTTAGGTATAAATAGTATTTTTCTCCTAGGGTTTTGGAGAAGCCACCACCCTATGTATGTGGTTTAGAATGTGAAAGTTCCTAGAGATTGAGTGCCCAAAATCTCTCTTTGTAATCTTTATATTCTTAATACAAAATCAATTGGTTTCTTGTATTTGAGTGCAAAATATATCGGGAACCAAAGTTATCAGTCATTTTCTTAAATTTTTATTTTTGGTATTGAAATATTAATTTAACAAATTATGAATTCATTACAAATTAAATATATTATTATTAGTATTAGAGTAAATTACAAAAATGGTCCCTGTGGTGTGGTCGAAATTATGGATATGGTCCCCGGTCTTTAAAAATTACATAAATGGTCACTCAAAACACTATTTACTTGCAAAAATGGTCCCTCTTTCTGTTAACTTTTTTTAAATGACGGTTTTGCCCTTTTCTCAATAACAATTTGGACCCTCAACTATGTCATTTAATTTCAATTTTAGTCATTCTTATAAATTTTCACCTTTTCTTTAAATTTAGGGTAAATTACAAATTTCGTCCCTGTGGTTATAGGGAAATTACGGATAATGTCCTTCTATAGAAGAAATTACAAATTCAATGTCTGTGGTTACCTATTTGTTACGCTTTTAGTCCTTTGACCAACCATTTTTTTAAATATGACCATTTTGCCCTTGACATAATTATAAAAACAGGTAATAAACTTTCTTTTTCATAAAATAAAATAATAAAAATCCAAAACCTAAATTGTTTTTCATTTTAATTAGTAAAATAGGATTTCTGAAAAATCAAAATATCTCTCTCTCTCTCTCTCTCTCTCTCCCTCTCTCTCTCTCTCTCTCTCTCTCTCTCTCTCTCTCTCTCTTCCATTCAAGTGTGTGTGTGTGTAAGATGGCTTTTTCTACAGTGTGGCAATGACACCACCGCCAATTATGTTCGTGACAATTATGTTCAGGTTTGGATCTCGTTCTGTCTCCCGTCTCTTTCTCCCTCTTCAATCGTTTTATCTTTCCACCCCCTTTGATCGACGTTGGCTTCGATTTTGTTCATGGCTATCTCAGACCGATGATGTTCGGGTTTGTATCTCGTCTTTGTAGATCTCGTTTGAATGTCGTCTGTTTGATTTATTGTTGGATAAAGGATATTAGGATGCGTCGAAGGGAGGTATCAGAGAGAAGAGAGAGAGAGAGAGAGAGAGAAATAGTGGCGGGTTCTTCGTCGAGGCGGATCCCATTTTCCTGAGATGATGCGCCGAAGAGGGGTTAGCCAGTCGGGATTTTGGAACTTAAAACGCAAGAACCCTAATTTTTGGAGGAGATTCGAGATTGGTGGTGGCGGCAGGGTGGCTGACCAGAGGATGGTTGTCGCCTGCGGTGATTGAATGGGAGGGGGAGAGAGAGAGAGAGAGAGAGAGAGAGAGAGAGAGAGAGAGAGAGAGAGAGAGAGAGAGAGAGAGAGAGAGAGAGAGAGAGAGAGATGGATTTCTTTAAAGAAAAAGAAAAAAAAACCTTTGTTAATAGTTAAATAAAAAAGTTTTTTGAGTTTTTTTTATTCTTTTTACTAAAAAGAAAGTTCATTACCTATTTTCATAATACTCTCAATGGTAAAATGGTCATTTAAAAAATAATGAACAGTCAAAGGACCAAAACCGTAACAAAATGTTAACCACAGACACAGAATTTGTAATTTCTTCTATAGAAGGACCTTATCCGTAATTTTCCTATAACCACAGGGACGAAATTCGTAATTTACCCTTAAATTTATTATTATTATTAATATTATTATTTATACATTTTTATTTTTTAAATATATTTATGTTATAAGATATATTGATTTTTTATTTATTAAAAATTATCCCCATTATAATATTTAAATTATTTAATTTACGTTCCTTTTATATATTCAATTTAATTATTAAAAATTTATTTATCTTATGTTTCATTTGATAAAATATGTATACATTTTTATCTTTTTTATGTTTCTATCTAACTATTTCATTACGTTAATATATTTTTTAAGTAAAATATATAAACTAAGGATTTAACATTTTGATTTAAATATTTTTATGTTAATATGTTCGGGTTCAAATTTAGTATTTTATTTATTTTATTTTATTATTTTGTAACATTAATACATTTCAATTAAAACTTAGTATTTTATTTGTTTTGTTTTAATTATTTCGTAACTTACTATATTTCGATTTAATTATAATTTCTAATAAAAATATGTAGACTTCACATTTTATTCATTTTCATTTAATATTTTTTTATGTTTCTAAGTTTTGACTTAATTTTAAAGAAAAATATATAAACATAATATTTTATTTATTTTTAACTAAATTATTTGTAAGGTTAATACAATTCTAATTAATTATATATTTTAAGTAAAATATATAAACTTATATAGACATTTATATGTTTTGATTTAACAAAACTTATACAATTTGGATTATATACTTTGACATTTATTTCCAATGTTTATACTTTTCTCATAAAAATTATAATTAAATAAAAATATAGTAACATAACTAAATATTTATATGAAAATGTATAAAAGACAAAAGTGTATAAATATTTTTACAAATAAAACATAAGATAAATAAAATTTTAATAAATAAATACGATATATAAAAAAGACGTAAATTAAATATTACAATAGGGATAATTTTTAATAAATAAAAAAAGCAATATATCTTACAACATAAATATATTTAAAAAATAAAAATGTATAAATAATAATATTAATAAGAATAAAAAATTTAAAGAAAATGTGAAAATTTATAAAAGGGATTATAATTTAAAATAAATGACATAGTTGAGGGACCAAATTGTTATTGATAAAAGGGCAAAACCGTCAATTAAAAAAAGTTAAGAGAAAGATGGACCATTTTTGCAAGTAAATAGTGTTTTGATGGACCATTTATTTAATTTTTAAAGACCAGGGACCATATCCATAATTTCGACCAAACCACGAGGACCATTTTTGTAATTTACTCAAATTCTTATTAAAAAAATGGCAAAACCGTCATTTAAAAAAAAGTTAAGAGAAAAAATGACTATTTTTGCAAGTAAATAGTGTTTTATGGGACCATTTATGCAATTTTTAAAGACCAGAGACCAAATCCATAATTTTGACTAACGCACAGAGACCATTTTTGTAATTTACTCTTAGTATTATTTATACATTTTTTCAAAAGAATAAATTTATATTGGTTTAATAATTTTTTTAGACTAATTTACATTAATGGTCCCTGTGGTTTATATGAAATTACAGTTTTAGTCCCTGAAAGAATTTTATTACACCACAAATCTCTAAAATCGAAAAGTTGTAACATTTTGGTCCCTGAAACTAAGGGCAGTTAACTTAAGCCGTTAGTTTCAGGGGCATTTTTGTCCTTTTGACTTTCAGGGACCATTTATGTACATTTCATACTTTCAGGGACCATTTATGTACATTTCATACTTTCAGGGACAATTTATGTAACTATTTGCAATGAAGAAACTACGAAGTACTTTGATTACATACTTTTTCCAAATGAAAAAACTTTAACACACCGTTATTTTGTATTTTTTGAATGGAGAAATTAAATACATCATTCTGATTTTAGATTTTTAGAACAAAAATACTACAACTAATATTTATTTTTATTTTCTTAAATGAATAAAAGAATAGGAAATGATTTGAATTTTCAATAAATAATTGAAAAAAATGAATCAGGTGTATCATATAATAATCTTAAATAAATAATAATAGTAATATATAAAAAAAATTAACATTAATAATAACAATAAACATACAAATAAAGTTAATAATTAAAACAAAAGGAATAAAAAATTAAATGTTACATTTGCATAATTAAATAATTAAAAAGAAAGAAATACTAAATATATATGAAAATAAATAATAATATAAAGAAATAAAGAGAAATAAAAAATAAAAAGTATGAAAATTACACAAATGGTCCCTGAAAGTATGAAATGTACATAAATGGTCCCTGAAAGTCAAAAGGACAAAAATGCCCCTGAGACTAACGGCCCAAGTTAACCGCCGTTAGTTTCAGGGACCAAAATGTTACAACTTTTTGATTTTAGGTACTAGTGGTGTAATAAAATTTTTTCAGGGATTAAAACCGTAATTTTATATAAACCACAGGAACCATTTATGTAATTTAGTCTGTTTTTATTAATATACTTAATTTAGTTAATTTACGTCTCTTTTATGTATTCAATTTATATATTAAAGGTTTATTTATTTTACATTTCATTTATTAACCTATTTGTATATTTTTATTAATTATACTTTTCATTTAACTATCTCACTAGCTTAATATAGTTTTATGAAAATTAAATAAATTTAGGTTTTTGTTCATTTTAAACTAAATATTTGGTTTGGCTAATACGTTTCGATTTAGATGTAATACTCTATAATTTTTTTATTTAAATATTTTGTTACATTAATACGTTCTAATTTAAATTTTGTATATTTCATTTGTTTTAAATTATAAATTTTGTTATGTCAATACGTTTTGATTTAAATCTAGTATTTAAATCTTTACTATTTTGTTTACTAAGTTTTATTCATTTTCACTTAAATATTTTGACATTATAAGTATATTCATTTTCACTTAAATATTTTGTCATTTCACTTAAGTATAAACATAGCAAAATTGTAAATCAAAACGAATAAAATGCTTTATTGAAATCAAAATGTCCTGTCATAACAAATAATTTAAATTAAAATAGATAAAATGACAAATTTAAATCAATACGTATCAGCATAGAAAAATATCAGCATGAAATAGTTAGATGGAAAAGTATAAATGATAAAAATATACAAATAGTTTAACCAATGTAATATAAATAAATAAATTGTTAGTAAATAAATTGCATATACAAAAAGACATAAAATAACTATATTAAATATATAAATAGAAGTAATTTTTAATAAATAAATATAAATTTATTTTAAAAAATAGATAGGTATACTTATAATAAGACTAAATTACAAAAATGGTCCCTGTGGTTTGGTCGAAATTACGGATATGGTTCCTAGTCTTTAAAAATTACATAAATGGTCTCTCAAAACACTATTTACTTGCAAAAATGATTCATCTTTCTCTTAACTTTTTTTAAATGACAGTTTTGCCATTTTCTCAATAATAATTTGGTCACTCAACTATGTCATTTAATTTCAAATTTAGTCCTTCTTATAAGTTTTCACCTTTTCTTTAAATTTATTATTATTATTATTAATATTATTATTATTTATACATTATTATTTTTTAAACACTTATGTTATAAAATATATTGATTTTTTATTTATTAAGAATTATCTCTACTATAATATTTAATTTATTTAACTTACGTTTCTTTTATATATCCAAGTTAATTATTAAAAAAATTTTTATCTTATGTTTCATTTGATAAAATATGTATACATTTTTATCTTTTTTATGTTTCTATCTAACTATTTAGTTACGTTAATATATTTTGATTTAATTATATTTTTACTAAAAATATATAAACTAAGGATTTAACATTTTGATTTAAATATTTTTTTTGTTAATATGTTTGAATTCAAATTTAGTATTTTTATTAATTATTATTTACTTATTTTGTAACATTAATACATTTCAATTAAAACTTAGTATTTCATTCGTTTTTTTAATTATTACTTACTATATTTCGATTTAATTATAATTTCTAATAAAAATATGTAGACTTCACATTTTATTCATTAACATTTAAATATTTTTTTTCAAGGTTTCTAAGTATTGACTTAATTTTGAAGAAAAATATATAAACATAATATTTTATTCATTTTTAACTTAAATATTTGTAAGGTTAATACATTTCTTATTAATTATATTTTTTAAGTAAAATATATAAACTTAATATAAACATTTATATGTTTTGATTTAACGAAACATATACGTTTTGGATTATATACTTTGACAGATGCATTTGGTTTCTATATTTGTAATTAAATCGAAACGTATTAATCTAACAAAAAAATCCGAACAAAATGAATAAAGTAGTTGTGTAAATTAAAATGTGTTATAACAAAAATATTTAAATCAAAATGAATAAAAATCTCAAAATAATTAGAAAAAAGCGATAGCACGAATGCCAATATACGTAAAAAATAATTAAATTAAAATGTCCCAATTTTTCTCATAAAAATTATACTTAAATAAAAATATATCAACATAATTAATTATTTATATTAAAATGTATAAAAGTGTAACATCCCAGATTTGAGCCTAGTACGTAGATTTAATTTATTGGCTCTTTACTTTAATATTATTGCGTTGTTCCAATTGAATCCCATTTCGTGGATTAAACGTGTCGAGACCGAGTGATACGTGTCTCCGGATTAATAATTAGTGGATTATTATTATTTATGAGATCGTGGATTTAATTTGGTTAAAATGATATTAATAGTGAAAAAGTGATATCGGGTTCAGATTTATTGGGTCCGGGACTTTATAATTAAGGAAAGTACGTATATGTACGTCCCTTGACCTTATCCTTTTTCTTCCTTCCCCCTTTTTGGCAAAATCAGAAAAACGTGAAGTGTGTGTAAGTTTTGGGAGTTGCAAAGATCATCAAGAAACCTGAGTTGGTTGCAAGATTGGTGTCCCTCATCTTGATCTTGGTGTTTTTGAAGCTAAGGAGGTAAGAAATCTAATTTTGAGTGATAAATTTGTATGTGTGATGTTGTAAAGTTGTGGGTTTTAGTTTCTGAGGTTGTATGAATCAGTTATATATGAATTGTATGCATTTTGGGCTGCTGGAAATGAGTTTGGGAGGTCAAACCTCTAAATTCTGCCATTTTCACGAAGCTGCACAAACCTGCATTAGCGTGAGCGCGACCGCGTTGCCCAGCGCAGGTCCGCGATGCGGCGCCTGTTTCGGCGGGGTTTTCGGGCGTCGGTTGCTTTTTGGGCTGGTGCTTGCAGTTGGGTTGTTTATGATAATTGTGTTCGGGTTATATTGTTTATCCGTTCGGTTGGCGTTAATATTTGGGAATCCGTTGTGTTACAGGTTCAAGCCGACCACGTGCCGATTCACGTTAGAGTTCCGGGTTGCAGTTGATTTTGGGTATTTGGTGAGTACTCGAGTTCCTTTTAAAAAAAGAGCGCTCCGTTTTCCGAGTTATATTGTGTTGCGTATAATGTGGTATCTGTATGAGACTGAGATGTAGCGCGCAGGTATGATTCTCTCTACCCTATACGTGCTATATGTGTTTAAGTGCAGGTGTCCACGATATTTGATCGCGCAGGCTGACTGTCCCTAACCAGTCACGAAGTTTGAGATTGTATATATACAACAGTGTGGTTCCCAGGTCGCTCCTGTGCCTATTGTGTAGCTAACCGCTGCTGTGTGTGGCCTGTTAGTTAGGGAACGGCATCCCCTTTTGAGCAGAGATAGGTGTTGAGCATTTAGTCCTGTGCTATATGTGTTGTGTATGCTATATGTGCTGTTATATGCAGAGTCTAACCCTCACATACTCACGAGCTTCCCAGCTTATGTTTTCGATTCTTCCGTGTCTCAGGCAGTCATATTGTGTGGTCTCAACCGCAGCAGCAGCCGAAGTAGGATTCGAGGGTATTCGGTGTTGTGTTTTGTGTAATCTGCTACATGATGATATCATCTTTTGAAGAATGTTGTACTTAATCTAATTATGTATGTTAGTTAGCGTTTAACTGTGTATGTATAATAGTATCAGCATGTGACATGATGTGTGATGGCTATGTATTAAAGTTTTTAACTAATAGTGGTTTTCAGTTAATCCTATGACATGTGTATTATGAGATGTTTGCGATATTGCCACTTATAATTGTATATTGACGTGGCATTTGTATGAGAAAAGTGGGTGTTACAGCTTGGTATCAGAGCTTGTGGTTTCAGTATTGAGTATCAGTGGATGCTTGAGCTTTGACCGTGTTCAGATCCGTGGGATTCTTCCCTGAGACTGAGTTTAGCAGAATTAACTAACCTACCTTATTGTATAACGCTGGGTGGTCTATCAGTTATCTTATCTATTGTGATTTGTGCAGGTATTTATGGCAGATCACGGGGAGGGATCTAGGCCGGAGAGGCCGCTGGGGATGAGTATATTCGTCGGTCAAAGCTTCGAGAGGTATTAGCAGAGTTCTACCGTGAGAGAGATCAGGATCAGAGGTCAGATCCTCCACTAGGAACTGGTACCAAGACAGGGGTTGGTGCATCTTCTTCTACTGTGAGAGGTGGGTCCTTTAAGGACTTCATGACAGGAGTCCCACCTCAGTTCAGGGGCGGTGGCGAGCCGGGTGCGGCTATGGCTTGGGAGAGAGAGATAGAGGCAGCATTCCGAGTCGCCCACATTGATCCGTGAGATATGGTCGGTTATGCGACCTATCTATTGAGAGGAGGGGCTTCACAGTGGTGGAATTCCATTGAATCTTCGATGACTACATCTGCGGCGTATGCCATGTCCTGGGAGCAGTTCCGTTCTATCTTCGAGTTACATTACGTCCCCCGTAATGAGCGCCGGGAGATGAAGCGCCATTTTCTGCACCTTCAGCAGGGCACTATGTCGGTTCAGCAGTATTTAGATCGCTTTAATGAGTATGCCCAGTTCGCAGCTCAGCATGTTGATACAAAGATCCGTATGGCTGATGCCTTTATTGATTGTCTACGATCTGATATTCGGGAGTTCGTTGGGCTTCATGACACTCCTACATTCGCGAGGGCCTTGGAGTTGGCTCGGGTTCGAGAGAGAGAGAGAGAGAGAGATTGAGAGGCAGAGGGGTCAGCGTCCATCACAGAGACAGAGGACGGGGACATTCGAGCAGTCCCCTAGTTATTGGCGAGAGCCTCAGGATACCTAGAGAGAGAGTCAGCCTGAGCAGCAGCAGGTTCAGGGGCAGAGTTCGGGGTCCTGTAGAGATAGAGACAGAGGCAGAGATCGTAGGTCCAGGAGAACAGGGCAGTATCAGGGATCGGGGACGGCAGGATAGAGTCAGGGTTAGACTTCCCGTTTCAGTGCTCCTAGTCAGAGTCAGAGCAGCGTGGGGCAGGGGTCCCAGCCATCAGGGAGCCGAGCTGACAGCTCATCTGGAGAGAGACTGTCAGAGATGCCGTCGTCGTCATTCGGGGTCATGCATGCCTGAGCAGTCCTGTTGTTATCGTTGTGGGAAGTACGGCCACACTTCTTTTACCTGTACCTCGAGGGATTCCCTATGCTTCCGTTGTGGGAGACCAGGTCATATTGCTAGAGATTGCCCAAATGCGCCGCCAGCTGTACTGGGAGCGAGTACTAGCGGGACCAGAGCAGAGCCCGCCTCATCGAGCCGTCGTGAGTCAGCACCCAGAGGCCGGGACAGAGTGTTTCAGGCTACAGCAGAGGAGGCCAGCGAGTCTACAGATGTGGTTTCTGGTACGTACATTCTGAATGGGCTTAGCGCTCGTATTTTGTTTGATTCTGGAGAAGATCGCTCATATGTGCCTGTTGTGTTCTGTGCGTACTCTTATGTGCCTTCTACTGCTTTATTTGTTCCGTTGGTTGTCGAGAGAGTGGATGGTAGTACGACATTAGTGCGCCGGGTGTTTAGAGATTGTGTTCTAGAGATTGATACTCACCGGTTTCTGATTGATCTGCTACTGATAGAGATTAGCAGTTTCGACGTGATAGTGGGTATGGATTAGATGACAGCCAAACAGGCTGACATTCTGTGTGCGAAGAAGATGATCCGTACACCTATTTCAGACAGTGTGACTGTGTATGGCGATAGGCGCCGAGGTGAGATAGGGATAGTTTCTATGGCCAGAGCACAGAGGTATGTTGCTAAGGGGTGTGAGACCTTCCTGGCTTATGTTGTTGACGCCAGAAAAGAGAAGAAGACCCTAGAGGATATACCAGTGATCAGGGAATTCCCTGAGGTATTCCCAGAGGAGTTTCCTGGGTTACCGCCAGATGGTCAGGTTGAGTTCCGTATCGACCTTATCCCTGGAGCGGTGCCTATTGCGAAGACGCCTTATAGGCTGGCACCTACTGAGATGCGAGAGATGATGTCACAGCTTCAGGAGTTGCTAGATCGTGGTTTTATCCGTCCGAGTTCGTCCCGTGGGGAGCGCCAGTTCTGTTTATGAAAAAGAAGGACGGTACTATGCGGATGTGTATCGACAACAGAGACTTGAATAAAGTGACAGTGAAGAACCGATATCCGCTTCCACACATCGACGATCTGTTTGACCAGTTGCAGGGTTCGAGTTTCTTCTCAAAGATAGACTTGAGATCGGGTTATCACCAGTTGCGAGTTAGAGATGAGGATGTTCAGAAGACTACGTTTCGGACACGTTACGACCATTATGAGTTCCTCGTTATGCCCTTTCGGACTGACTAACACACCCGCGGCTTTCATGGATTTGATGAACAGGGTGTGTAGATCAATGTTAGATCGGTTCGTGATAGTGTTCATTGACGACATCCTGATCTATTCGAGGAATGCCGAGGACCACGAGCAGCACTTGCGAGAGGTTTTGACTGTGCTGCGAAAGGAGAGACTGTATGCGAAGTTCTCCAAGTGTGAGTTCTGGTTGCGCGAGGTCCAGTTTCTGGGGCACGTTGTGAGCGCCAGGGGTATTTCAGTGGATCCGGCGAAGATAGAGGCCGTGATGAGTTGGGAGCCGCCAAAGACTGTGCCTGAGATTCGCAGCTTTCTGGGATTAGGCGGGTACTATCGCAGCTTCATTTAGGACTTTTCGAGGATTGCCATGCCGTTGACGAGATTGACACGGCAGTCCGTTCCATTTGTGTGGTCCAATGAGCAGGACTTAGCCTTCAGAGAGTTGTAGTCCCGGTTATGTCAGACTCCAGTATTAGCATTGCCCGAGGGTATAGAGGATTTCGTGGTGTATTGTGATGCGTCGGTACTGGGTTGGGTTGTGTCCTGATGCAGCGGGGTAAGGTGATTGCATATGCGTCGCAACAACTGAAGACCTACGAGGAGAACCATACCGTGCACGATCTCGAGTTAGACGCGATAGTGTTTGCGTTGAAAATATGGCGTCATTATCTGTACGGGTCCCGATTTGTGGTGTATTGATCAGTGATATAATCACTGTTATTTTCATGTGTTTTTGTTATGTTTTAGTGTGTAAATATGAGATAATTGGTACTGCTAATGTAGGTTTTTGTGTTTTCAGTTGCTTGGCAAGAAAGTAAAGGAAATGGCAGCTTGAAAGGGGAATTTCGTGCAGGGCGTCCTAGCCAGCGTCCCAGACGCCCAGGAAACGCCCAAAACTCCCTGAAACAGAGTCTGAGCGTCCTACCCAGCGTCCCAGACGCTGGGGGCGACGCTGGTGCGGAAATGTGGCGAAACCTGCAGTTTTTGAGGGAGGCAGTTACCATTTTCAGAGAGGTTCGCATTTGGGCAGTTTCACACACACAAAGGTGCGATTTTGGGAGAAAAATCAGAGGAGGAAAGCAACCGGGATCAAACGAAGATCAAGCATTGGCATCCGATCGATTGTATTTACACATTATCGGTAGTTTTAATGTTTTCATCTGTGTTTGACATTGTTAGTAAGTTAACCCAAGCTATGCTTGGCTAAATACTTAGTGGTGTTTGTTCTTTAGTTTGCACACTATGGTTTGAATGAATGCTTAATTAATTTCAGTTTCCAATTGCGCTTAAAGGGGTTGTGGATCTTATTTGTGAATGAATGGTTGTAATCAATGGGTATTGTATGTAACGAGGTATAGCGATATCATTAGTTGTGCCGGCTCATTAATATGGGGAAGACAATTAATAGACGGCGCATACTTCGTCTTAAGAGTATTTGTTGTGAAAACCAATTCATTTATATGGTAACTGTAAAAAGGGGATTATATTTGTATGAGTAAATGTGAATGAATAGTAAGTGCATCTAAAATGGTTGATGTCCATGTCATTGATTGTGCCCACTCTCTATAGGGGAGGAAGCCAGTCAATAGAGTGGTATACGTTGTTTTGGAGCATAAGTTGCAAATTCGTATCAATTCATGTAAATGGAATCCATAACATTCTGAATTACCATAGTGTGTATAACGAGAGAGCAAACACCCTCTTTCCTCTAGTGATACTTCGTAAATTCGATTCTTGTGTGTGACATTGCCACAATAGTATTTTACAATAGGAAATTAGTTCAAAGCAAATGATTTCAAACTCAATCCAAACAGTGCTCTGAACTAGTTTAACAACCTATCATTCCCTGTGGATTCGATCCCACTTACCCTATCTATATAGTGTTTTTGGGTTATATTTTTGATACTCATACGACTGGGTCCATCAAAATGGCGCCGTTGCCGGGGAATGGCAGCGCTTGTTAAAGTAGTTTGGATTAACTGTGTCTGTAAATATCCTTGTTTATAGTAGCTAGTTAAGTTTGTTTTTAGTTTAGTTTAATTTTTAGTATTTTTCATTTTTCTTTAACATTCTGAACAGCAAAGTTCAGAATCTTCACGTGTGTGTGTGTATCTCAGGTATATGCATACTCGTTACTCAGGGCGAACTTCTCCATTGCAATACGAAACAGAAATTGAAAGGACTGCTCGCTCATTGAGGAAGCTACACAGAGGTTATTGGCCTAGTGGAGAGACCAGTGGTAATCCGAGCACACTGGAGACATCTGATTCCGAAGAGCAATCCATACATTCTGAGGAACCTGAAAGTGACACCGAACCCATTGTAAACATGGCAGATGATAGGAGGACTGTGGAGTCCCACTACCGACCGGGTGATGTTCCCGATATGTCACCAATTCTGTATCCTGAAATTAAGAATGAACCGGAAATAAAGACTCACTTATTCAGCATTATTCCTCATTTTCATGGAACAAAGAGCGAGGAACCATATGATCACCTAGCAGAATTTTCAGCAATATGCAAAGCTAACAGAGTGCAAAGACTACCTGTAGATACTCTCAAACTACGATTGTTCCCATTTTCTCTTAAGGACAAAGCGAAGCACTGGTTCACGTCTCTACCAGCTAACAGTATTCGTAACTGGGAGGAGATGAAGAGGGCTTTCCTCAACGAGTTTTATTCGATTAGTAAGACCACTGAAAAGAGGAATAGCATCACCAGTTTCAAGCAAAAGCCGGGGGAACAATTTCATGAGGCTTTCGAGCGACTGAATGAGATGTTACGGGCATGTCCACATCATGAGGTACCCAAGTGGATGTTGGTGAAGAACTTTTTCGATGGTATCAGCCAAGAGAGCAGAAATATGATTACCGCAGCCTCAGGGGGTACATTCTTGGCCAAAGAGCATGATGAGGCATGGGAATTGTTGGCACAGTTAGCTAAGGGGTCAAAGGTGCAAGCCGGGTCTGAAACGCCAATTGGAGTTCAAGTATTGGGAATTGACAATGCTTGGAAAAGGGACGTCACAACGAATATGGAAGCTCTTAGCAAGAAGTTGGATGTTTTGATGAAAAAGGAGCAGATGGAACAGCGACTACCGGTGATGTGTGTCACTTGTGGGGAGTACACTCACACTTCAGAATTTTGCTATCATGTGCAAGGCGAGCAAGCAAGTGAGATCTCGGGTTTTCGACCAAGGCAAGATAGGTTTGACCCTCATTCAGAAACTTATAATCCTGGATGGAGGCGTCATCCTAATTTTCGTTGGAGAGATGATCAAAGAGCCGAGGAGTATCCAAAATCCAGATTTGATCAAGGGAGTCGGTACCCACAGGGTAGGAATTTCTATGGTGGTACATCATCGGGTACTAAGGAAGAAAAGGAACCGGTTGTTCATGAAGCTCCTAAGGACTCAAAGATGGATCAGCTTATGGATTACCTAAAGCAACAATCCTATGTGCAGACGAAGTCAATGGCCAGTCTAGAGAAGCAAATGGGGCAGATCGCAGATCAGCTTACGAAAAGAGATGAAGGAAGATTACCGAGCAATACCCAACTCAATCCGTCTCATTCAAAAGGCAAAGAAAAACAATCAGTACATGAGGTGGAAGAGTTGAACGAAGTAAGTGAGTTGCAGAAAGTTACTACCTTGCGAAGTGGGAAGAAGGTTGATAACAAAGTTGTGATGCCGGAAGTAGAAGATGAAGATAGTGATGTTGAGGAGACTATAGATAATGGGAAGGAAGTTCCTCATTCAGAGTCTGAGAAGGAGGTAAAGTTGAAGAAGCAAGTTCAGTTTGAGGAGGTTGTGGTGCAAAAAGAGGAGCAGCCAAAGCCTGAACCGACACCTCCATACCCATCAGCTCTAGAGGACCCGAATAGACCAATGTATGGGAAGAAAGGGGCACAGCTAGAGGATCTATGGGACACATTCAATCAGGTAAGGATCAACATTCCACTGGTGAAAGCATTGCAGCAAATTCCGGCATATGCAAAGTTCTTGAAAGATTTGTGCACTCAGAAGCGCAAGTATCCTACGGTATTGCCGAAGCAAATTCACCTCACGGAGCAGGTAAGTGCAGTAGTTTCAAGTTCATTGCCACCCAAGCTTAAGGATCCAGGTTCACCTCTTATCTCTGTTACTATAGGTGATATCAGAATTAAAAAAGCATTGCTAGATTTGGGAGCAAGTGTTAACATACTCCCTGGAAACTTATTCGATCAGCACGATTTAGGAAGCTTAACACCCACAGATGTGGTGTTACAACTAGCTGATCGATCCACCAAGATTCCAAGGGGCATGTTAACCGATGTGATTGTAAAAGTTGAGGATTTCTATTACCCAGTGGACTTTCTTGTGTTAGATTCAGATCAAAGAAGTCGGGATAACCAGCCCGCAATTATTTTGGGTAGGCCATTTTGGCCACTGTTAATGCCCAAATTAATTGTAGGACCGGTGCCTTGGACTTAGCCTTCGGGAATAGGAAGTTGAAGTTAAATGTTTTCAATGCTGTTTCTAATGTTTCTGATGATTCAGAGTGCTATTTTATAGACTATCTTGATGAGTTAGCAGGATCACAGACATCACTCATGACTAGCAGGGATGAGTTGGGATATGCATTGTCATGCCAAGAGAATGAAAAGGTTGATTGGGGTTGGTTGATGAGCTTAGAAGAGATGTTTGGAGGAACAAAGCCGAGTAAGCAACCTCCATGGTCAATCAAGTTTGAGAAGCTACCAGAAAATCTCCCGGAGTCAAACAAACCGTCTTTGGAGCAGGCTCCTACACTGGAACTCAAGGCCTTACCCACACATCTCAAATATGTATTTGTGGGGCCACAAGAGAGTTTGCCAGTGATTATAGCTTCGGATTTGACAAAAGAGGAAGAGGAGGCACTGATTGAAGTTTTGGGAAAGCATAAGGCAGCTATGGGTTGGACAATCTCTGATCTAAAAGGGATAAGTCCTACCATTTGTATGCACAGAATTATCACGGAGGCTGATAGTAAACCATCAAGGGATGCACAACGGAGACTCAACCCAAACTTGAGAGAAGTGGTAAAAAATGAGGTGTTGAAGTGGTTAGATGCGGGTATCATTTACCCCATTTCTGATAGCCAGTGGGTCAGCCCTACACAGACCGTGCCCAAGAAGTCGGGGGTAACAGTGATAAACACCGAAGATGGGCAGATTGCAACCAGACCAGTAACAGGCTGGAGGGTCTGCATTGACTATAGGAAGTTGAATGCAGCCACGTCAAAGGATCACTTCCCGTTACCTTTCATAGATCAGATAGTTGAGAAGCTGGCAGGCCAGAAGTACTATTGTTTTCTAGATGGATATTCAGGGTACAATCAGATTCCTATCCACCCTGATGACCAGGAAAAGACCACGTTCACATGCCCTTACGGGACATTCGCCTATAGACGGATGCCGTTTGGGTTGTGTAACGCTCCTGCCACGTTTCAACGTTGCATGATGGCGATATTCTCAGATATGGTAGGAGGCTCGCTAGAGATTTTTGTGGATGATTTCTCTATCTTTGATAAGACATTTGAGGGTTGTTTGTACCATTTGGAGCAAGTCTTGAAAAGATGCACCGAAACGAATTTGGTGCTGAGTTGGGAGAAGAGCCACTTCATGGTCAAGGAGGGTATTGTCTTAGGCCACGTAGTTTCTGAGAAAGGTATGGAAGTGGACAAGGCAAAAATTCAGCTTATTTCATCTTTGCCACCACCAACCAGTGTTAAAGGGGTGAGATCATTCTTGGGGCACGCGGGATTCTATAGAAGATTTATCAAGGATTTCAGCACCATTTCCAAGCCGTTGTGTAATCTTTTAGCTAAGGATGCTGAATTTGTGTTTGATGAAGCATGCCTAAAAGCATTTGAGCTATTAAAGGCTAAGCTTACGGATGCTCCCATTTTGCAGTCACCTGATTGGACGAAGCCATTCGAAATTATGTGTGATGCAAGTGACTTCGCGGTGGGAGCAGTGCTGGGACAGAGGGTTGATAAGAAGCCGGTTGTGATTTATTATGCCAGCAAAACGTTTTCTGAGGCTCAGCAGAATTACACTACCACAGAAAAGGAGCTATTAGCGGTTGTGTATGCCTTGGACAAGTTTCGTGCTTATGTATGGGGTGCCAAAGTGATAATCTACTCGGACCATAGTGCATTGAAGTACCTCTTGAGCAAAAAGGATGCCAAGCCAAGACTGATCAGGTGGATTTTATTATTGCAAGAGTTTGATCTGGAGATACGGGATAAAAAGGGGTCGGAGAATGTGGTGGCTGATCATTTGTCAAGGCTGCCCACGTTGGTTCCAAATTCTATTGAAGTGATCAAGGAATCTTTTCCTGACGAACAGCTGTTATTTGTGTCTAAATTGCCGTGGTTTGCTAATTTGGTTAATTATTTTGTGACAGGTAAGACACCGAGCCATTGGACGTCACAGCAGCGGAAAAGTTTCTACGCTCAAGCCAAGTATTACATCTGGGACGATCCTGACCTTTTCAAGATTGGTGCTGATCAGTTGATTAGAAGATGTGTTCCGGAGACGGACCAACTTGATATCCTTACTCATTGTCACAGTTTAGCATGTGGGGGGCATTTTAGTGCCAAGAAAACAGCCCATAAAGTGTTAGACTGTGGTTTCTTTTGGCCTTCATTGTTTAAAGATGCATATGAGTATGTTAAGTCCTGTCTGAGATGCCAACAGGTTGGGGGGATATATAAGAGAGATCAAATGCCCATGGTTCCCATATTAGAAGTAGAAATTTTTGATGTTTGGGGAATAGATTTTATGGGTCCCTTTCCTGTCTCTTTTGGTTTTGAATATATTTTGGCGGCCGTAGATTATGTCTCTAAGTGGGTCGAGGCTGAGGCAACGCGATACAATGATAACAAGGTGGTGTGCAAATTTGTGAAAAAGAACATTTTCTCACGCCATGGGATTCCCCGAGCTATTATTAGTGACGGGGGAACTCATTTTAAAAATTTTCAGTTTTACACCTTGTTGAAGCATTATGGGGTAACCCATCGCGTTGCCACTCCTTATCACCCACAGACGAGCGGCCAAGTTGAGGTGTCCAATAGGGAAGTCAAAAGAATCTTAGAAAAGACTGTTAAGCCTAATCGCAAGGATTGGTCATTGAGATTAGATGACGCATTATGGGCTTATAGGACTGCATACAAGACCCCTATTGGAATGTCACCTTATAGGCTAGTCTATGGGAAACTTTGTCATCTACCTGTAGAGTTAGAGCATAGAGCTACGTGGGCAATTAGAAATGCTAACTTTGATATTTCTGATGCAGGAAGGATGAGGAAGTTTCAATTGGCAGAATTGGAAGAGATCAGATTGGAGGCATACGAAAGTGCGAGGATTTACAAGGAAAAGACGAAGCAATTCCATGATAAATGCTTGAGAAGGAAGACTTTTGCAGTCGGCAATAAGGTTTGGCTCTATAACTCACGCATTAAATTGTTTCCAGGAAAGCTGAGGAGTAAATGGACGGGACCTTATGAGGTAATTCACGTATATGACAATGGAGCTGTGGAAGTCAAGGATCTTAAGCATGGACATTCGTTTACTGTGAATGGTCATAGGCTTAAGATGTACGTTGAAGGTCCGGTAAGCACTGATGGTAATCAAGCAACCTTGATAGAGGTAGTGGCTCTCAAAGAGCCAATCGACTCATCTCTGTAAGTAAAATGACTACGAATTTTGTGGGTATATTCACTGCAAACCCTCACGAGACTAAACTCGTCCATCTAAGTAATTAGGTGGTTTAAAGGCTTGCTATACGTGCTAAGTATAGTCGTGTTCCCTACGAAAATGGTTGTTTTTGTGTTTGTTTAAAGTTGTGTTGGTTAATTTAATGTGTGTTTTTAATTTAGAAATGAGCGGGAGTGGCCGTTATTGAGCAAATGGAAGTTGAAAAGTTTTTAGGGCGAGTGTTGAGTGAATTTGGAGTACCAGCATCCAAATGGGCGTCGGGGACGCTGAATTTAATTATCAAACAGAGTGTGAGCGTCTTTAAGACGCTCAGAGAGGGGTTCGGACGCTTGGACGGCGTCTCGGACGCTGAGCAAGACGCTGGGATGCAGGTTGAATGGGCACTGAAGTGTGTGGCGTCTGAGTGAGCGTCTTAGACGCTGAAATAAATTACAAAACAGAGCGTGAGCGTTCCCAAGACGCCCTGAAGGAGGTTCAGACGCTTGAGTAGCGTTTGGGACGCCAGGTGGGACGCTGGAGACGCGGGGACATGTGAGCTTAAGTGGGCGGCGTCTAAGTGAGCGTCTTAGACGCTGGAATAAATTGTAAACCCGAGGGATAGCGTCTTTAGGACGCCGAAAATAGCCGCACGGACGCTAGGGCTGCGTCTTAGACGCTGGGTAGGACGCCCAAGCGATTTTCGTCATTTAAACTCCCACCCACCTCATTTATTTCGCACCTACCGTCCTCCCTCTCTCTCTAAAACGCTCTCATCCCTCTCTCTTGCGAAGCCGACGGTTTCTTCCATTTGTGATCTCATCCCTCACGCATTTCCTTCTCTCCATCGATCAGGTAACAATTTCAAGTTCATCTCTAGCATTTATGCTTCTTTTGCGGTTTTCATGAACCGATTAGGGCTTTTTGTGGATTTGTGTGTGACTTTTGGAATTCTATGTTGCTCATGTATGTATGTGGTTGTATTTCTCGTATCTTGCATGTACATCACGCACATTTGCGGTTTTATGAAGTTAGGGGTCCGATTTTAGAAGCTAGGGTTGTGTGAACTTGTTTGCTATGGGTTGTATGTAATTAAGTGGCATGATGCGTGTATATGTTCTTTGTGGTCATTGTGAGTGTGTGATAGCGTTGATGGTGTATGCTCCAACTTATGAGTGTGTTGGGTACTCTCACCCATAGAATTTCAGTAACAGTGGTAGTAACCTCCCCCTTTGCAACTAAGTTGGGGAGGGGTGAGTTGTTGCACAGGTTGTCGCTACACTAACCATGTGGGTACATGTTTTTAAGGTCAAACCACACAAACCCACAGTGGTCATGGTGTTTAGTAAGCACAGGATTTCATTGACCTAGGGTTAGAGTGCACTGTCCATCATCACTTCCAGTAGGCATTCATCATATGCATTCGATCCATCATGTGGGGCATAGCATCTGATATGATTTGTGTCACTGTCTATAGCCATGACTAGGGCTTCAGTGAGGAAGCAAAAACAAACTGCAACATCCAGCACACGAAAGCGTTCCCGCCAAACCGTGTCTCCAACACCTTCTCCAGTACGAGAAGTAGAACAACCAGTGGAGGTGCTGGAGATTGATTTGAATTTTAAGTTCCTTTTGGAACAAGGTGTGCATAGGGACGAATGTAAAGACTACGGAGTTTTCGACGCTTTTGGGCGCTTAGGTTGGTCAGCGGCTCTAGACTGGACCAAGGATGTGATATACCAAGATGCATTGGAGGAGTTCTGCACTACGGTCACAAGGAAGAGAGGTGATCTGTTAGCACCTCTAACTCTTCAGGCAACAATAGCTGGTCATGAAGTTGAGATTTCTGCGGAGACGTTAAAGCAACTCTTGGGTTTTGATGCACCTACTGCAGCTGATGGAAGCATCCTGGAACATGAGATATGGGATGAGGACAGTCTAAAGGAAATCCCTCTCGTGTCCCCGGGAATTTGGCAGACATATTTGACGACCGTGTTTGAACTCACTCCCACTCAGGCTAGAACATATAATGCCCACGCACGTAAAGATCTTAGGCCCTTAGCTAAGGCGTTATGGAAGCTTGTGTTGTATAATGTGCTGCCCCGAAATGTCGACACTACAAGCGTGAAAGTGAAAGAGATCGTGGTTGTGAATGCTTTGTTGACTGGATCACCGTGTATTTCGTTGAGTCATTTGGTACTAGCAAATATCTGGAACTCTATACTCTCCTCTAGCCGCACTGAACTTGTACACGTCCGAATGATATCGGAACTTCTGGAACGTATGCGCACACTTCCCTCCACTCCACGTTTTGCTTTGATCCCTGATCGGGAAAAATACTTCACAAAGCAACTTTTTAGCCGTACTCAATTCATCCGAGCAGGTGATGTGTCTATTATTCGGGATTTGATGAGTGGCTTCGAGACTACTTTGGACCGTCCTCGTTCTCCAGCTGTTTCCCCCGCTCAGGCACTTGGTGAATCATCATCCACTACCACCACTTTGGAAAGCATGCAGAAGAGCATTCAGGACCTCACTGCTGTAGTAGGAAGAATGCATGAGCAGCTGCAACACCAGGTAATGATCACTCTGGAACTCGTGGAGAAGAAAGTGGATCGTCTATACGAAATGGCTGAAGCAATAAATGATGCTGCCAAATATGAAGCTGAGTTGCGGGAGCAACAGGTGTTAGCAAGGAGGGAACCCGCACGGAAAGACAAAGCTCCAATTCGTGAGGAGGATAAGGATTTGGTGTAGTTATGTGTGGTTCCTCAAGTACTTGGAGTTGGTTTCGTAGGTCATTGTCATGAAAACATTTTGTTTCTTTTGGGGTGATGATTACTTCCGCCGTGTGTGGCGATGGACCATATTATGTGTACTTAACTTTGACACTGTCTCTTTCTTTTGCTATGGCCTATAATATGCTTGGGTGCCGGTTGCTATTTCTATATCTGCTTGTGTGAATTTTGTACCCATATGTGTTGCTTATCTGTGTTATTTGTGATGAGGACATCACTTTCCTCTAAGTTGGGGAGGGGGTGTCCAATTTTTTGATTTTGGTGCCCTTGAGATGAATGTGTAACAGGAAACCGTGTTGTGAGCAGCAGGCTATATGTGGATACATTAGTATTTTGATACTAACAGTTCAATACCATGGTTGCGTGTATTGTTGTGCATTTCAGGATTCAATATGTCGGGAGCATCATCATCTCAGAGGCAAAAGAGCATTGCAAAGCGAAAGAAAACAGCTTCAACCACGCCAGATGTGCGTCCTCCTGCTGTATGGGATTCAACTAAGCTTCTGTCCGAGCATGATGAAAGAATTAGGGCAGAATTGTTTATGGAGAAATGGGGGGAGGACACGAAGTTCGTCTATGAGAAAAAGCTAGATAGGGATGAATTCGGCAATTATGGTGTGGTTGAGTTGTTTCAAACCTTGGGTTGGGAGAGAGTGTTGGACTTAGGCGGAGAGGAGTTGTACCCCTTTGTGGTAGCTGAATGGATGTCAAACCTACGACTCGGGAGAGGGGTCGATGACTGTAATTATACCCTAATTGGCATAGTGGGCAATACAGAGATTAGGATGTCAGCCGCAGAGTTGAGGGAAGTTTTTGCAGTAGACACTGGATGCATGAGAGACGGTGAGAGACAGCCCTATGTGTATAGAACCGAGGGATATTTAGCCGGTACAGGGATGATGTACTCCGAGGTCTGGTTGAGAAAGGTTATGGCAGCTTTTGATCTTCCCAGGGATCGGGTATCCAAGTATAGGGACTTCAAACGAGGTGATTTGCAGCCGATGGCTAAGGTACTTCATAAGATCGTGATCACGAATATCCTACCAAGGTCAGGGGATCTGAGTAAGGTGAGATTGAAGGATGTTAGTATTATGCATGCCCTGCTGACCGGAGAGGAACCTCTATCCTTTGCTTGGGTTGTAATGGACGACTTGTGGAATATGTACAACACTCGGGAGAGACGGGTTATACCTCATATGTGGTTGTTGTCCAGATACCTGAAGGTAAAAGGTGCTATGGCTGAAAATACCCTAGCTAAGTTCATCAAGGAAAGTAGTTTATGGATCAAGGTCAGCTCTATGAAAGATATTGTACTAAGGGAAGCCGAGGACGGGTACGAGATCTATGACACTGAGACGAAGAAAAGTGTGGTGACACCATATCCGGAAGAGGAGAGAATGGAGAGACAACAAAGCAGA